>WEKY01013915.1:123238-142229 GCA_013390045.1 Picathartes gymnocephalus | reverse complement strand
ATCACTTCTCAAACCGCAACACTATCCTATCCATAAATGAAGGTTCACTTCTCAGTTACATAACTGACTGCAGCTATTGTGTGTGGTGCTCCTCCTCAGCAGTGGGGAGAAAAGGAAGGAGATCTGTTAACACCTGAAACAGTACAAGGCTCAGAGACCCCTGAGTAAATGCAATACTGTTCATAAATAAGGGTGCTCATTCCTCCAGTGAGGGAGGAAAACAGAAGAGCTTTGTTTCTTGCAGCCAAGTTTCTAACAATCTTCCACCATGACAAATGGACTACTGGTAGTCTCAGAACATGGGCTGATAGATCAAACTCTCTCCACATACTACAGACTTTCACTAAAAGTTGATATCCAAGTGCATTTATGGATCAGTGTCACTACTGTCCTGCCATGTAAAAATTGAAGAGTCCACAGCAATTCTCAAATGACAAATCCTAGGGCTCCCTGCTGACCACTGTTCCCAAAGAATTTTAATTTCCTTGAAACTAGAATAGAAATAAAGGAAACAAACTATAATTTTACATACTGTGTTGGGGGTTTCTGAATTAAAAAAAAGAGTAAATGACAGCTCATGCTTCATGTTGGCTGCAGGCTTACAGAATAAAAAATTCATGAAGACTGTGAAGACAATGATTCCGTTTCCTTATAGTGCATAAACTGCTAGAATGGTTTTGAGCTGAGAGTTTTAATCTTTTCTCTCCCTGCCAGAATGAGCACATGCGTACACCTGAGTAACAACAGTCATTTGACTGCAAAATATTTATGTTGAAAAAGCCCTTGAAGTTACTTTATTGTTGTTTATGTGTCTGACCAGTGGGCCAGATCAACCTTTCATCCAATTTCCCATCCCCTCTCCTTAAAGAGATGTGGCAGAGGCTGCTGAAGAGTAATGAGTGAGAGATGCAGCAGAGTCATGCTGCTCAGCATTGCAAGGTCTTAGCCTGCCAAAAATATAAAGGCAGACACTTATAGTAATTAATTCAGGAAACCTAAAAAGCTGTGAGCTGTATAATTTTGTCTATACCCTATTTGTAATACAAATAGAAGAGATGTAACCATACATATGTGGGGTACACAGGAAAGCTGAAGGTTCCCTTGAAGTGTAAGGCATTTAAGAAATGTTCTCAGTGTGCTTGTGTCCAGTTACTTTATTTGGAATGCCTAAGGATACAGATCAGTTAATAGATGATATCAAATTGGTCAGTGCTGGGCTTGGCAGTGCTCAGTTAAGAGTTGGACTTGATGATCTTAGAAGACACTTTCTAACTGAAATGATTGTGTGAAAAAAAAAATCCAAAAAATTTTCCAAATAGTACAGAATTTTGAGAAACTACATGAATGGTCCCTATGGTGCTCTTGTTTGACTGCAGCCTATGCTGTGAATGCATTACTGGAAAAACACGTGGAGCTTTGGAGCAGTCTGAGGCTTCCTGCAGCTCGGACACATCCCCACCACTGAGGGGCCCAGGCTGCAGCCCCTGGTCTGGGAGCCTGGACACTGCTCACTCCCACGATGTTGCCTTGGTGAGAGGCACGGCCCACACTGAGAGCAGCGACAGCTCCAGAGCTGGCAGGAGCCCTCTGTGCACTGTGCTCTTTCCTGCTTGGGATTTACATCAGAGAGGACATCTGCTCAAGTCAGCGAGGCCTTTTCATTTGATGTCAGCAAACACCGGTCCAGGCATTTGCCTCTTCATTCACCAGTGATATGGGATATCATCCTAGCATATAAACTGTGTAAATCTGGAACTCTGTAAATTCTTCTTAAGTCACTAGAAAACTATTACTGTGGGATACCACAGTTGCAGCCTGACAATATATTTCCTTTTCTGTATTTTAGGCATCTCAGGATCACAATGTCATTTTACAGGACCATTTGGGCAAATTTGCAGGTAACCCGATGGAGTATCATAAGTCACCATGTTTGCACAACCCTTTGGCTTCAGAAGAGAGTGCAAGCCTTCCCAATGCTAAAAAATACTGACTTGTATGACTGAAGGCTCAACTTTCACCAGAAGGTAAATCTTTCCTGACTGAAGGCTCAACTTTCACCAGAAGGTAAATCTTTCCTGACATGACCCTAAAGGATGGATTAGGTAGGTTGAAGGAGAACATTTAGGTGGTTTAAAAATAAATAAGAAAGAACGATTGGCCTATAATTAACATTTTCCAGACTGAACAGATGATCTTAGGCTGAATTATAGCATTACCTTCCTCTCTATTGCAGACATTTAGACATTTGAGCCTATTGCATATATAAAGTAAAATGAAGGATGAATTTAACACAAAATTTCATTTTTTTCTGGATAAGAATGTTGAGAATATGAATTTCACTACCTTTCCTTCCCAGCATTACCATAAATATTTATAAAGTGGGAAGGATAGAGAATGACATGAGTCAGTTTTTTAAAAATGATTCTTCATTAAAATCCCAAGTCCATGGAGAAACTTTCAGTATTGATTTAAAGCTACATGCTGAGGGCTTTCCCTTTCACAAATGGGAATCACTGTGGATTCCCAGCCCTTTACTCTCTGACTGGAACGAAAATTTACAGACCAAATTTTCATGCGTGGGATGGTATAAATGGATTGCAAAGTGCGAACCAACTGTGTAGTTGTGTTGGTGCTCTCATGTGGTCATTGTACCCACACTTCCAAAGAGCTCATCAATTCAGAAACTGGGTGCAAAGCAAGGGGAGGCTGTTCCCAGTTAGCTCAGTACAATGGAGGACAGAGATTCAGAACACATTAGCTGTTCCTGGGTGATGCCCTGTGTGGTCTCTAATTCAAAGGTTGATAAATGGTATTTCGGTTTAGTTTAATCCACTTCACGAAGTTAACCAGCAAAACTGAAACACATTCCTGTTGGAACATGTTTCCTCTAATGAGAAGGAAGCAAACAAGGTTTAAGCTAATGGATTCTGCAGCACACCAAAATGCTTTTCATGCAAATATAGTAAGTTAACACACAAACAGATCCAACCAATGAAATAACTTTGTCAGATGAAATGGTCTATGCACTTATATTAAATGTATTTACCTGTTCATTGTCATCTTCATCACTGCTGAGTTTTAAATCATCCTCAAGCATTCTGAAAAAAAAGAGAAACAATACAGAATTACATTTAATGAATTAACTTTATATACAATGGGCCAAATCTACACCTTAGCAAAGTCAAAGGGAAAAGTCTCTTTTAATTCAACAACAGCAATATCAGACTTAAGTAAACTGATGAATACTCCATATATGTATGTATTAGTGCTTCTTTATGATGCAAGGGAAGAACAAATGACTTTCAGACTCATCCATCATGAAGTTTGGCAATCAGCTGCTCTTTCATGTCCTCTTTTACTTCCACATTGTCTCACCGAGACTAGCCCATATACACCTACGTGTGTTTCTAAATCAGAAGAGAAATTCAGCTCTGAGACTGCTAAAAACTAAGAAAAAGTAATCCGTGTTTCATTCTCAGTCTGGGGCACCACCGATTTCTTTTCTGGTACCAATTCCTACCTTATCAAACTGAGAATGCAAAGTGGAGAAT
Organism: Picathartes gymnocephalus; assembly: GCA_013390045.1. NCBI lineage: Eukaryota > Metazoa > Chordata > Aves > Passeriformes > Picathartidae > Picathartes > Picathartes gymnocephalus. The sequence goes on along the minus strand of WEKY01013915.1, from coordinate 138,678 downwards.
AGCAAGAAGAGGAGGTGCTTGTTTGAGGTTTGATGGGACCTCCCAGTTGTTAGCGTCCAAAGGCAGAGTAAACATTTTCCAAGCTGGGATCCTGCCAGTTCATACCCCCATTTTTATTTATTTATTTTTTATACAGGGAAATCTCACAGGTCCACACCCTGCCCTTGGTTAAAGGGGAAGGAAGCTCCTAAAAGATGTGGCTGCCCCTATGCCCCCTTCCCTTCCTTTGGCAAAAGAAAAAGTTGAATTGCAAATTACTATATTAACACTCATATGACTTCTTTTAATCCAAGACCGGAGTATGGGAAAATACATGGGGTAAGAAATCACGTTATCTGGTGCTACAGAAACAGAATAGGTCTCTTTGGGGATCTGCCTACCCAGAGATGAACAGTCACCAAATAAACTCCTGTATAACTTCCTATATATTCACGCTTTTATCTGAGCTTATCATCATCTAGGCACACTTCTACCTCAAACCCATCTTTTCACCTTGAGAAATTGTCTTATCACAGGATGATGTACGAATGAATCGGCACATCTCCCTCTGATCTGCTGTGACAGCCACTAAAATCGCAGATCTTACTTTCTGCCAGTCCCAGCTCCTTTACCCACGGCAGGAGGCTTGCAAATTGCAATTATGATTTCCTTTCTGCCTTGATGGGGACTGAAGTCTATGATTTTTTATTGTTAGCCTTTAAATAACTCTAGCAATCAATGGATGTTCTGTTAGGAAAGTTGTTTTGGTTTTTTTTTTTTGTTTGAAGACTAGCAGTAAATCATGGAAGCTTCCTGAACACTGCATTTTTAAAAGGGGACAATAACCCCAACGTGGAAGTATCAGAACATTTGAAGCCCTGATGGTGCCCTTAGAAAGAGAAAGTGAAGGAGATCTTTACACTGGTTTGTGAGTGATCTGTCTTTCAGTGACCTCTGTAGTCCGGCAACCCAGTGGTTACAAAGTATCTGGACACATAAGTACCAGTCATTAGCATCCTGATAAATGGCTGATGCCTCCTGTAATACGTGAACCCATAAAAGTACGACTGCAGCATGGATTAAAAAAAAAAAAAAAAAATCTTCTAAAAGTTAGTATTTGTTGGGGGTTGACCTTTTCTGGATACCAGGTGCCCACCAAAGCTGCTCTCTCTCTCCTCTCTTCATCTGGACAGGAGAGAGAAAATGTAACAGAAAGCTTGTGGGTCGAGAAAAAGACAGGGAGAGATCACTCAGCAGTTATTGTCATGGGCAAAACAGACTCAGTTTCGGGAAATCAATTAGAAGGATTGCCAATGAAATCAGAGTCGGACAATGAGAAATAAACCCAAATGATAAAACACCTTCCCCCCACCCTTCCCTTCTTCCTGGGCTGGACTTCACTGACAATTTTCTCTGCCTCCCCCCTCACAGTGGAGCAGGGGGATGGGGAATGGGGGTTATGGTCACTTCATTGCACATTGTCTCTGCAGGTTCTTCCTCCTCAGGGGAAGGACTCCTCCCACGCTTCCCCTCTTCTTCCAGCATGGGGTCCCTCCCACAGGAGCCAAGCGCTTTATGAACTCCTCCAACTCGAGTCCTTCCCAAAGGTTGCAGTTCTTCAGGAATTGTTCCAGAGTGGGTCCCTTCTGCGGGTATATCTTCCAGGCACAGGCTGCTCCAGTGTGGGTCCCCCATGGGGTCACAATCCTGGCAGCAAACCTCCTCCAGCATGGGCTTCTCCCCCTACAGGGACACAGGTCCTGCCAGCACAGTCTTCCCATGGGGTCACAGCCTCCCTTGGGCATCCCCCTGCTCTGGCGTGGGCTCCTCCCCGGGCTGCAGCTGGATCCCTGCTCCCCATGGACCCCCGTGTGCTGCAGGGGCACAGCTGCCTCTCCAAGGGCGGCACCAGGGGCTGCAGGGGAACCTCTGCTCCGGCTCCTGGAGCACCCCCTGCCCCTCCTTCTGCACTGACCTGCGTGTCTGCAGGGCTGTTCTGCTCACATACTCTCCCCTTCCAGCTGCTGTTGTACAGCAGTTTTTTCCCTTTCTAAAATCTGTTATGCCAGAGGCACTGCCACTGTCACTGCTGGGCTCAGCCTTGGCCAGTGGCAGCCCGTCCTGGAGGCTGGCATTGGCTCTGTTGGAAATGAGGGAAGCTTCTGGCAGCTTCTCACAGAAGCCACTCCTGCAGCCCCCCTGCTACCAAAACCTTGCCATTCAAACCCAATACTCAATTTTTCAGGGATTATTAATCTTTAGAGGCCTGGACTTTGGCGATGAACAGAAACTTTTAATGCTGTTTATCTAGCAGACACATTCATTTGTTTCCCCAGAGCCATTACTTGCTGCGCCGTTCTCAATGTATCACTGTGCCTTGATCTATCCACAGTCCCTGATTGTTATCTGCAAGTCTCATTACACCAGAAGGACAATACCCCCAGGAAACAGAGACCATTTTCATACAGGACTATATCATTCTGACTCTTAACTCTAATTCAATCCTACACTCCTACTTTAAAACCTACATTTCACTTTAATGTGTAAATTATCCACTGCTTTAAAGAATCACTGCTAGATAATGCATTCTATTGTTATTTTTTTAATGCAGATTTAAGTGGATATAATGCAAAGATCTTTTCATGAATGAAACCCAAAGGGTGGTATGTTTTTTTTCTTTCAGCTATTGGGTGGTGGTTTTTTTGTTGTTGGTTTTTTTTTTTTCCCCATTTGTTACATGTTAAATTCCTTTTTGACATACTCTGGTAGAAATAAACCAAAAAGGACAAAAGAAATTCCATATTGGATAAATGGAAAGAACAAAGAAGAAAACATAAAAAAGATAAATGGATACACTTACTAAACTAACCCTACAGCCATCTGAAATGGCTGATTAATAACTGTCCTCATACAGCCTATACTGCAGATACTTTCTAACAAGTACAGTAAGTGCAAGACATGTTTATTGAATATTGAAAAATATAAAATTGATATAAAACATGATTAGTAGGAAGGACAACTGTTAGAGTTGGTTTCAGAGAAACTAAATTTGCAGGATTTATGAGTTCACTTCAAGAGACTAATAGATGTTTAGACAACTAGAGAGAGGAAAAAAATTGGATTTTGGTATTTCTTTAGCAGTTCCAAGCTTATCACTTGGAGTATATAATTCTTCTTAGCCTGTTCTGCTAAATGAAGAATATGTCATCCCATTCAGTTTCAAAACTCAAAACAACTAAACCAACCAGCTTCTAAAATGCATCACACTCTTCTGGCAGATGGAATAATTAAAGAGAAACTGAGTATAGTATCAACCAGAAATATATGGTAGCCAGAAAAGTGAGGAAATAAAATACACAGTACATGCAAATGTAGAATGCTGAACATTTCAAATAACTTGCTCCCAGAGAACATTGGTTAGAAAAAGCAGTATTTTACAGAACACAGAGGACTAGATGGTGTTCCACAATTTTAAAATGTGCTTAATATTCTGAAGACACGGGTCACAGTAGCTTGTACTGTTTAATGTTTCTATTAACTCTCATTTATAAGCAAGTACCATCTGATTGCACTCAAAGCCCAATAAGGACTTTCTAAGATTGCCAGCAACCTTAATTCAAGGTGACTATTTCGCTATCATATCTAGAAAGGTATTTTAGCTTCAAAGCCCTGAGACAGAAGAGCTCTGTATCTACAGCTCTCCAAAACACTGTCTGGATGGTCTGAATGTTAAATTAGGCACTCCTGAGTGAGAGGTCCCTCTAAATACCCATATGATCTATTCTGCTCTATGTAATTGTTCACCACAGAAGCACCCAGACTGGAGATTACAGAGTATATTTGTTATTAAGATCAGGACAGCTATTAATAAAGGCCAATTTGGAGGCTATGTTAAAATTACAATGAATACTGTCAATGAGGGCAAATCAAAGAGAAAACTGCCTGTATCAGAAAGCTATCTCCAGGGGTGTTATGAATTCATTTTATTTCCTATTCTTCTCTGACCCAGCTGACATTACTATTGAATATACATGTACTTGTTTGTCTTTTCATCCATAGCTAATGCAAAACACCACTTTAGGGAAAGAATAGGATTAAGTAGGATTTTTTATTTCATTATTAGAGCAATGCCATTACTATAACAGTTGAAGTTGTGTCAGCACATTTATTATAATCTACAATTTTCAGAGGTTTATAATTTGGAATGTGAAATTATTGCAAAGCAGAAATGTTGGGACAAAGCAACACATTTATCTGTGGTGTAAGTAGGGGCAATCTCATTGACTGACTACAATACTGACCTCCTCCAGGGATGAATTTGCTCCCAAAGCAGATTGTTCCTACATTACAAATTTAGCTAGACAAAGGGCTGAACAGCGACTTTATTAGGATGTATTCTGTAAGAGTCACACTAGAAATAGTAAGAACATGAAGACTGAAATGGGACTTGTAGCCCATTCTGACTTTTGAGTTCAGTGGATGTTTTGTGCACACCAAACCTGCTGGTCTGGGATCCTGTCAACAAATGAGGATTTGATTAGGAGACATGAGATAATTCACTCCCTGAAAAAGCACTACCACATTATTACTCCATTTCAGTTATTTTTATAGAAGACTCTGAACTTTTTAAAGGAGGATTTTCACTGCATCCTTTTTTTTTGGTTTAATGTATAACATATTTATATGCTTTGAACAAATGAGTAAGGTCCTGATTGCTGGTAGACTTCTGGGAATGCTATGCATTTCTTCCTGCTCTGGTTGTGGAGGGCTGGGATGGGAATCTGCTGTCTTTATAGTAACATGTTTGATGATATAGCTTCGTTAAGGAGGAGATGTTTAAAAGGCAGCATGAATAAGATAAGGTTCTGCATATCTAATTTGCCCTGGCATCAGTTCACCACTGCACTGGGGCTCACTCCAATGTGAAAAAAGCTTTGTGGGAATGAAAAGGATGGAGGAAAGGGAAGAGGGTGCTGCAAGCAGGTATTCAAGGGAATACTGGGCAACTCCTTAATCCTGAGCTGCCCAGAAAATTAACTCACTCATGTCAAACCACATCTGTACAAAATGCATATCTCATGTGAGTCACACCACAGCAAACACAAGTGTTGCTTCTGCAGGAAGGAGGACAGGCAGTGGTGTTAACCAGACACAGAGACATGCCATTCTTTTCTTGCCAGGTTTGTCTCTGGTAAAATGGGAATACATCTGTAAGATTTCTGTGCTACAACTAGTTATTCCATTCGATATTAACGAGAGAGCTTAGATTGTTATAACAAGTTTCAAACTTGTGAAACTTAATAAGACTTAATCCAGAACAGGCAGGAATCTAATAAATGTCTTTGAGGTGAAAAAAGTATTACACTGCAGCCTGAGTTATGAAAGCCTTGTCACTCCTGTTTGCAGCAATATTCCTGCAGAGGGAACACAGTCCATGCAAATAGTGACTAGCACTGAGATGCAACCTTTTCTACCCCTGAACTTGCATGGAAATCAGGCCATCTGTTCAACACAATCTCTGCTGGTTTACCCCATGGACTTCATACCCAACTTGTTTTTCATTTTCCTAGTGCATTTCTCTGTAGTATATAAGCCTTCTCCAAGAGTGGTAACTCAAAAGGTATCATGCAAATGACAAACTGTATAATGGAATCCAGATGTATTTCAAGAATATGTTGCACACACTGGAGCACAATTTTATCATTTATCAAGTGGGAAGAAGGGGGCCTATGTGTGTGAAAACATCTAACAATAGATTTCCCCAGAGAAGTTCATAATACAGTGAACAGAAAAACTAAGGAAATGAAAATAAACGGTAGAGTAATTCCAAAGGAAAAAAGAAGATCTTTTGTTTTAAAACATCCCATCAATAAATCTTGAAACCTTATATTCATTCTTTTGCTGAAATGTGCAAGTCATCCTTACATTATTTCCTCTGAGATACTGTAAGAGTTATGGTAAAAGAAAATCCCAGAAGATTAAATGGAATTTACAGGCACCATTTACCTTAATAGTTAGGACCATTTGTCCAGCAATTTTATATATACTTAAATATAATTTATTAATTTTTCCTTCTCCTCATCCACCATTTCTTTCATTACATTTTTGTCAATGATGAAGTCAGTCTTTCAAACTGTTACTCACAGAAGTAACTTCTGTTCATTAAAGCAGGTTCAGTGGCCTGAATAGGGCTAATTAGCTAAAGGTATAGATCAACTCCTCTGTCTATGGCCTGAAATCACCTCCCCTTAGAAAGGACTGAAGTCAAGTTTTGTGTCTTCATTGCAAAACAACCTGTGAGCAATAGAGGTGCCTGTTCTCTTCCCTGCCACAGGAAAGGCACTCATTATCCTGCTGACATGGCCAGCCTCCTCCTGGCCAGTGATGGAGAACGATGGCTTGCTAGGACACACTCCATCGTGTGTTGTCACACACAGACTGCCTCAGTGTTCCTGGCATCATATCAGTAATTAGTGTAATTACAGCTGGTGAGAGAGAAGTAACCCCTGTGGTTTTCTATTAGGTACCTCACAATTAGAGAGTGCACTTCATTACTCATCTCTCCATATCATCTCTTAATTTCAAAAGGATTAAGCAAAATTAATTCTTTCAGTAGAAGAATTTCTTTATCCAGCCATCCATTAATGTCTATGTATAAAAAGCTCGTCAAGGCAACTCAGATATTAAGTTGCTACTAAGTACATTATAACTACTGCTCTGTTGACAGGCATTTTGTGTTTCATTAAAGCTGAGACAAGAACTTTGGGAGGAGGGAGAAACCTGCTGCCAAATTTTATGGGAATCTGTATGTTTAGCACAAATAACGCTCTGGTATATCCAAGAACTTCACCTCTCTATTGAGCTTCAATCCTGCTGGCAAACAATGCTTCCAACAGAATGGGATCAGAACTGGGTCAAAATATTTTAACAGTGTAATAGGAAGTTACAAAAAAATCACAGAAAGCAGTATCCTTTTGTTTCAAGCTGGTGAGCTGATATTTTTGCCTTAATAACACCCATACCACTGGGTTTGCCTTCTACCTTAGAAAAGTGCAGTCTCCTTCACCTTGTGTCTCTCTCACTGTCCAGTGACTCTTCAATACAACACACATCTCTGTTTGGCAAGTGCAGAGTATGATGTACCATTGAAGCAAAAAGAGAGGGAGGGAAGAGAGAAATGAGAGACAAGAACAAAGAAAAGTATGGGTCCAGGAAAAACACAGGGAGGGACAAATAGTTTCTAAAAATGCCAGTAGAAAATGTGCATTCTCAGAGTGTGTGAAGAATAAAAATGAGTACACCGGCTTTTTTAGTGTGTTCAATTCTGACAGTGTGCACAAAGCTTTTACTATTTTCCCTTTGATAAACTGCAATGGCTGATATAATTTTGGATTCTGCTATTTATCAAGAGCAATATATAGTCCAAGAGCCATTTCTGTGATACATACTCATTTCCAATACATTCCACATGAAAAACACCTGCTTACTCCAACCATATTTGATTAAAACTGTCTCCTAGCCAGAGCACCAGTATTTTCTCTGGTAAACAAGCCTTCAGTTGGCATATTTACACACAAAGGCTATAGGAACTTAGCACACAGTTAAACAATGATTGATAATTCTACCACGACTTGCAAAGGTGACTTTAAAAAATCAAACCAGAAAATATATTAAAGAAATTTGCTCAACAAGGAATGAAATAACACAGGACTGGCTCATCTATCCAATGTTCTATAATGCATATGGAAGGACATTGGTTTTATTCATTGATTATATTCTTTTATCTTTCACTTAATTCCTTTTTTTAATCTGGTAACAAAGTGAGTCCTTCAAGGAGCTGTTTGATGAGCTGTCAGTACCAACGTGACATTCACAAATATTTCTCTGTGCACTCTTTTCACCTTACATAGACTAATATTGTATCTGAAGAGCAGAGTTCTTTTGTTTCTGCAGATTGGAAGTGAGTTTTGTCTGGTAAATCTGAAGCTTCAATAACCTGTTCTGGAGTGGAAGCAGCCTTTATCGTTTATGAAAACCCCTATACTGACGTATTTTTGCATCTCTTTCTGCCATTTGAACTACTTGCCTCTAATTTCCAGCTGCTGTCTGCAAAGTTCAGTGCCATGAAAAAAGACCACACTTCAGTGTTAGTGACAGGAATGACACTGAGTCCTGAAGGCCCCTTGCAGAGGCAGTGCAGACTGAGATGAACTCTGCTCTTCTGGCACTTGCACTGTGTGGAGCTGGGCAGGGGATGATGAGGAGAGAAAATCCACCATGCCTGCTGTGGGATAAGGCAACACAGCAGCTCATCAGGTGAGTGCAGGAATAGCAACAAAGACTCCCTGACAGGGACCTCGGGCTGAGAGGTGTTTAAATCCCTGGAGTCAATTAGCCCTCAAGAATGAATAGGTGGGGAGGAGTGGTCCTATGACCCTGTAAGTGGGTCTGGCTTCTTCATTTCTGTGCAAATGAACAACAACTTAATAAAACTGTAAAGGAGTTCTTTACTTGTTCAAAAGGAAGACTGAAGATGTTTTATAAAGACTGGTAGAACGAGGTCTTCCAGCTGAAGATACTGAAACGGCAACACGGTGCAGTTGTGACGTGGATTTCAGTGATGTTATGGAAAATGGGAGCTTTACCTTCAGAAGCAGTATGTGCATATGGAGGAAAGCGAAATTTGCCGTATCAGATTTTCAAAGAATGCTGTAAGCTTAGTGCCTGAATTACAGATTTTCAGGGGTGTGCATTACCTAAGCAGAATTCCAAGCAGGAATCCAAGTCCTCTGTACTGGCCTGCTGATGGTGCAGAGTGAATAAAGAGCAGGGGTCAGCCATAGGGAAGATGAGCAAGTACCAGGGGCTTGTGTGTGTGGGGGAGAACTGACCAGGACTTTCAGGGCTGCAAAGGCACTACACCTCTACAAAAAATACTGCTGGACCATGCCTGGTACACAGGATAGTTCAAGGATGATCATCAGCAAAAATTTCCACAGAAAGCAAAGATAAGGTGATCTTGGGGAAGGTGAGCTTCATTTTCACTGTCCTCCTTTGTGATCAGTTTTTAAAGACCCTTTTGTACCTGCAAAATTCTACATCAAGAATCCACAGCTATCCCACAGATCTGACACAGACTTTGCAAAGACAAATGAATCTTCAGTAAGACTGTTCACTTCTATCCCTAAATGAACATTCTGTTGATCAGTCTAAAAATGTATAAACAGATGAATCCAAGCAGTACTAAAACTAATGTAAATACAGGGGCTAAAACCAAGCAAGACTAAACCTAATATAAATAGATCGAATAAATGAAAAAATACTAAATGATTTCTGAATCTGGATGATTTATAAAGCACTGCATATGCATGAGAGAAATCAAGTACCAAGCACAGTGCTGAAAACATTGACTCATGCAAATAATCCTTGCTCCTGCAAGCACTATTTTTCAGGCTCAGATCCAAACACAATGCCTGACACTGTTTGCTCTGATAATCACTCTAAGATAAACAGATATGAATAAGTGCAAATACTTTCAAGCATTTCCTTTCACTTATAATGTAAAAAGAAAAATTAGAGGATAAAATGAAAATGTATGTTTCCACTTCCAGATTTCATACATCATTAATTCTGTAAAAATATATCCATCTTCATGCTGATAGTTCTCTTTGCTTGGCAAGCTCGAAGAATGCAATATGCTAGATAACCTGATTGAAAATTTGATCCTATTGTTTAACAAAATGAGGATTGTTTCATAAGGGGCTCCACCATGTCTGTGCACATTTTCCCTTAAGTAACAGTGTAAGACTTGTATTTCCCCAGACAGCTGAACATTTATGTTGATGTACTTGGCTACAGATCCAATCTTGCTCTGGCTATATTACAGGAGAATTTTCCTTAGCATTTTGAATTATGGCACTGAAATAATTTAACAGTGCCTTCTGTGCATGTTACACGAGTTTTCTGATACAGTTAGCTCTTACTGAAAGTTTGCTTACCCTATAAATTGTGCCACATGGTTAAACCATTCTCTGTCCTGGAAACAGGCTATTTTTTTCAGTATAGCTGCAAATGGTGTAACTCTGGAGAAGCTAGAATTTCCCCACAGCTACACACACCCTGTGTACACACACCTTCCAATCTTTATATTCCCTAGGAAGCCCAGGTGATTTATGAGCCCTCTGTGAATTCGTGCTTGCAGAGCCCTCTACAGTGTTGGAAGAATGAAGCTGTGAGGAACCAAGAAAGGAACATTCAGTGGCTGGTTTACATGGCTACATCAGGATACTCACAGACACTATTTATGTCCAACTACAGAGCCACAGAATGGCTGAGGTGGGAAGGTATCTCTGGAGATCATCCAGTTCAACCCCCCTGCTAAAGCAGGTTCACCCAGAGCAGGCTGCACAGGATCACATCCAGACAGGTTTTGAATATCTCCAGTGAGGGAGACTCCACAGCCTCTCTGGACAGTCTGCTCCTGTGTTCAGTCACCCTCACACTAAAGGTTTTCCTCCTACTCAGATGGAATTTTCTGTGTTTCAGTTTGTGCCCACTGTCCCTTGTCCTCTCTGCTTTAGTATCTCTGTCCCAAAGGCATCTTGAGACTACCCTGGTCTTCCTTTACCACAAAGTCTTTGAGGAGCATTGTGGTTGATTCTCTGAGAGGTAGGTTAATATTATTTCCATACCAAATTAGTTATGAGATGAAACATATGTTACCATTGGAAAAAAAACCTCAAAATACGGTCCTCAGTGCTAAAAACATTCTAAAAAAGAAAATTCCAGACTACCATTTTTTTGCCTTTCTTTTTGACCATTTATATCATGTATGGCACTTAGTTTCTTTATCCATGACTTAAGTATCCTAATGCTATTATCAGACAAATAAACAAAAAAATCAGTACATGAAATTGATAAATGGGTATTTAGTGTTTTCTTCAAAGGGCAAAACTTAGGGATGATGCAGACTAAAATTTAATTGATAAAGTCTAATGACATGACTTTACAAAGACAAATAATAGAATAATAATATGTCAAAATTGTCAAACTGGATTGGATCCATGGTACATCTAGCTCTACATCTTGTCAGAGGAGGTTGTTCAAGTTTGTTAATACTAAACTATTTTTCCTAATATGGCTGGAATGAAAAACTGGGTCATTATGCTCACGAAGCACATATGTCTCCCCAAATTCTTCATTACAATCTCTTTTCAGAGTTTCTTTGAACCCTGGCTCCACTGTTGGAAGGAACCTGAGTCCTAACTGTAGGCTGTGTAAGAACCTATTTATTTTTCCTGGCCTTTTTATCCTAACATTTAAATTGTGAGAAAATAAATGGGAAATTCATAGGTTCTAAGTGAGTCTAGGTGCTTGCCTCCCATCAAATTTCAAAAGTTGATTTTCTATCAGAATATTTATAAGGACATAACACACATTTTCCTAAGACTGTTCTTTTGTACTTTCTCATCTTACTCTACACACAGCTGCCATAGCAAGTCTAAATCTTAGTGACAATTATCTTCTGAGGAACAAGCGTGTACATTCGCCTTACTCCTGACTTGCAAGCTGCAAAGCCCTCCCCACGTTTGCTGAGTTTTGATCTTAGTTCAATTGAAAAAGGATGAGTCCCACGAAGAGGAAATTGCACAATACACCTTGCACTTGGTGTACGAGCTGCTAATCTACAGACTAATCCAGTTGATACATATGGTTAGGCAGTTGGGTAACTTTCAGGGCACAACACCACCTTTCATCTCCTAAGGTAATGCAAAAGTTATATCCCAAATCCAATTTAAATTGGTGCTCCCTTGAGCTCAAAGATAATTTCTCTCTAATCCTCTTCTGGTTGTCTATAGGGTAACCTTCAAAATCGCAGAAATGACACTGTAAAAAAATGATCGAGTCATAATTTTTTAGCACAAAACCTAGCTATTTTTCCTGGTGGCACTATGTTCCAGCTGTTATCAGATTCAAGAATTTTTCAACTGCCTTGAACTCTGCATTTATTTTACTTTTCCAGATTTTTGCCAATGAAAATACCTCAGCACAGCTTGAAGAGAAAATAATCTTGTCAGTTTTATTGTGCCATATCTGAGATGATGAAGGTCATGCTAACTACAAGTCTGTTCCAATTGCTACGGGGTTGGGTGAGGTGGGCTTTTTATTTTATTTTTGGTTTTCCCCTAGCTCCTACCACAAAGTAATAGGGATTTTCCCCTTTCATTCATCTTGCCTTTTGTTGTTTTTAATCGACCACCCATCAGTGCCGAATTGCCTTGTAACTGTCTGCTGAGCTTTCATTTGACAGAGATAGCTGCCATTGTTAGCAGGAGCCTTCACTTCAGCCCATTTAACTTTCCTCAGTTTGACAGCTTCACAATAGCCACCTTCCATCTAAAGAAAACTGTGATTTAGTAGAAAGGGAATGTGGGACAACAGCCTGATCTGTCACTCAGTCTCCAGTGAGTTCTCTTGGCATAAAGTTCCCCCACAAAGCTGGAGGATGAAATACTACATGAAAATAAGAACATGAGACATGTTCTGTTATATATTCTGGCAAAATCTAAACAGCAATCACAGTTAAAAATACAGCCCTTTCCTGTCACTAATACCCCACACTGGGCAGCAAAACAAATATTTTGACTAATTCTAAATTTCCATTTTTTACTTACATTCCAGAGTAATACTTGACATTTTTTCCCTTCTTTCATTCACCTAGTAATTGTTCTCCGATTGATCTACAAGATGTGTTTCCTAGTGGAAACAATATGCCACGAGTAAATTAAAGCTTTCATTGGACCAGTCGTTGGTCCTACTCCATATAAGGCTACATGAAAAGATGTTGATGAATTAAGAGCCTGGATGTTCTCCCTTACTGACGATTAAAAATGTCAAATTATAGCTGCCTTAGTGCAGCCTCTGAATACTTCCCAGCTCAGCTCCATGCTCACCTTTCCTTTCATATGTGCTGTGGAAATACATTTTTAGCTGATTTTTAACTTGTGCATTTATGCCTAATGCCCTTTTGCATTCAAGCTTAAATCTGGTTTTATCATTTGGGATAAATGACAAGCTGTAGACATCCCACTATTAGATATCCAGGCACCATTTTTTTCCTAGCCAGTTAAATAACATTATTTTCTTGTCCAAAATCTTGGTTCTCAGTTTGATGAATGTTCTCTTGCTAAAAAATGTGTCTAGAAAATTGAATTTGATTACCATAGAGCATAATTTATTCCTGTCTATCTATATGCCTTTCTTTAACGCTCATTTAACTTAATCAGAAGAAGCATAAGAAAACAGTTGGTAGAGTTGCATTCTGCAAAAGGAATCCACTAAACTGACTTCTACATTCACCTGAATTTGAGAAAAATTTCCTGCTATTTAAAATAAGTAAGTTACTTTGGTAGTGGTGACTAATCACTGAGCAATGTATGAACTTTTGTTTTGCAGCAGCCATTCAGAACTGCGTGAAGAAATTACCACGACTATATGCAAAAGTGTGTACAGAAATAGAGACAGAAAATCAGGTAACAGATAAACTCCAGTAAAAAGACAGATAATAGTTACTAGAGAGGCATCTATTGCCCAGAGTTCACTTGTGAGAGTACCCATGAGGCTGCAACTAGGAAGAACACCAGACTGCTCCACTGTTTCTAATTAGAGAGGACATCCTTCATTTTATAGCTCCTGTGGTCTAATTTGTAGAGAGCCATATCCCCTAAAGCTTTCTGTAAACCAAATTAAAACTCATTCCATCAAGGAGTTTTAGCAATATATGGTCTCTGATCACAATACACACTCATGGTCATGGAGCTGCTGGAGGCAGTCAGCTGGGGGGTGCTGTCTTTTTTTTTTTTTTTTTTTTTTTTTTTTTTTTTTTTTTTTAAAAAAAAATTTTTTTTTAAGGAAACAGCAAATTTCTTCTAGGAAAAAACATTTTAAAGACCAGAGAATCTGGTTCTGCTTAAACAGTCATTCATGAGAAGGAACAGTACACACAGTCTCTCTCTACTGATTTTTCTGGTATTCTCTGACTTTTAATTAAATCATTTTTCTCCCTCCTTTTTTATTCAAGACACCTCAAAGCTTCAGCTCAACAAACATTGCTAGCTTTTTTTTTTTTCCTCTAAATTAAAAAAAGTTAGCTTAGGGCTTTTTGGAAGCCTTAAGACTTCATGAATGCTTTTGAAGTTTGCAGTCCCTTCTCAATCCAGAAAACATTCATATAATGTGCAGCAGTAACGCAAACACCCTACTGGTCTTTAACTCAGCTCTGGACAAGGAAAGGAAATTCTGCCTCTATGCCACCACTATCAAGAGTGCCAATTAGCATTACAGCTCCTGGATTTGGACGCACGTTCATTAGACTCCAAGGGAGAATTTCATTTCACACAGACATTGAATAGCTCCCAGAGTGTGATGACTTTTCTTCCCTACAAATCTGCCTTGAATTTGAACTGGTAACCTGAAGGTGAAAGGATCCATCATCCCAGTGTTAGGGCAGCCCGTGCCAGCCAGAGTACCCTTTACAAGAATTTGGTGTCACTTGGTGGTTGAACTTCTTACACACCCACAGTCCCCTGCAAACACAGCCCTCTCCCATCCCCATGGGGTCTGATATAAACACACAAGTCTCTGTGCATCTGGCACGGCTGCTTGTATCAATCAACACTGCAAGCACCAAGTTAGATGCTTGTTTCCTCCCACGTGCAGAGGGACTGAGCTAAATTTCTTCAAGCAAGATTTCAAGAAAGTATTTATCACAGCTGGAGTAATTACAGAATTACCTGTGAAAACCCACAAAGGCTGAGAGATCTAATGCATAAGTGGAAAAATACAGCATAATATCAAACAAAATGTCTATGGTCAAAATATTCCCCTTGGTAAAGGTCACATACTCCCTGCCTTGAGGAACAGCAGAGCACACTTTGAATGCAGGCAGGTGAGAGCTTTGCCTACATTTTGCGAGGAGATTTTGATAAACATTCCAACCAATTTTGACAACAGGTGGTCAATATGGCAAAGTGCTTCACTGTGGTTCACAGTAGCAGTTTGATATTGAAAAGTGACCAGTAAGAAATTTGATAGGCTGGCCCAAAATGCTGAGAGTTATTAACCTTGAGAAGCTTCTGGAAACGGGATGCCCTGGGCAGGCACCACTGCCAGGGAGAGTCCCCAAATCCCCAGGAGGGGGCTGCAGACCACTCACTCTGCCTGCTATATCCAGCTCCTTTCTCCCCACTCTGTACTTGTCTCTTCCATTAAGCCTTTATCCACTCATTTCAAGCAAAACAAATATATTCACTGTTGTTTAAAGGCTCATCTACATTTCCTGTGAGCTATTTTCCTCAGCAGCACTCTATTAAAGTTATTTCAAAGTAAACTAGAGAGAGCAGAGACTGTGTAGCACTATATCATGTGTCTTCTCAAACCAGTTAAATCTCAGCAAGAAGCAA
>WEKY01013915.1:104168-123206 GCA_013390045.1 Picathartes gymnocephalus | reverse complement strand
AAAAAAAAAAAAAAAGGAGACCTATTTAAAACTAGATTAAGCTCAAGCTGCTAAAGCATAATAAATTGCTCTATTTTAACTGACTGAACTGTGCACACTTAGAATACAAGGGCATATTTCATTTGGGTTTATACAATTGTTCAGTCTACTTTTCTACCATTTCACCCATCACCAGAGGAGAGAACTTGTCAGGCAAAATTGTAGTTAATGATGTTTAATGGTGGCTAAGCCCGATAGACTTGTTTATTTCTTTTCTTTTTTTTTTGTTGCTTTACTCTCACTGAAATAATGAAAATATTACATGAAAAACTTCTATATTATTTGCAGGAAAAGATTCCATTACCAATGCCAGGTAACATAAAGCTTTATCTGATTTATACAGCAATCTATATAAATCTACTTTTATGTTTTATTTGATTCCACCCATTAGGCTGTGCTAGGAAGTAATTCTAAAATATATATCATAGTGGCAATTCACTGTACTATACCAAATTAATCTACGTAAATCTGTACCTGTGTGCAGGGAACCAGCATGGTAACACCACCAGTATGGAGGAGGAATGGATGCCAGTAATTCTACTTGTAGGCTTTCTAGGAAGTTCAAGCTTTCGCTAACTACTGGGCAGAATACAAATGTCCCCCATTGACCAAATTCCTCCATCTAAATTAACTCTACTGTCATTAGCATAGCTCTTACATTCTAAATTTCAGAATATGAAACAGCATATTAGGAGAGGTATTTCCTCTTTATGACTGATCTAAAGTCAGAGAGCTGGAGCACGAATGGGCTGTTTGGAACAGCATATCCTTTTAAAAACCTGTATTCCTTACTGATTTAAGTTCCTTACACAGCTGAAGCCAGTGTGCTCTGCACAGCTGAATGAGGCCAGCTGGCAAAGTAGGAGCAGATCAGCATTCTGACTGCTTTTCTTTTGTTTGAATATTACCTCAGTGGCCGCACACTAAACGATGTGAACTTGATGGGCTTGACTATGACCTCAGCTAAACTGAACAATATGAAGCTGGCACATCTGTAATCTCAGGCTTGCTATTTTTCAATTTATTTTTCACCTGATTCGTATTAAAATGTGGTTCAAATTTTAAAATAAAAAGGGTCCTTCTGCATTCCAAATTAATCAGCAAATGCTGCCATGCCAGAAGGCAGGCTTCATCTGCCTCTTCACACCACATTTGGTGGATCCCTGACTTATGAGAGCCTGATTTCTAAATGTTTATGCAGAAAGAAATGCTTTACACATCCGCTCCTTCTCAGATAGCCTATAGGGATTTCTGACAATACTTTTTTTTTTTTTTGCCTGCCTTCCAGTTTTCTCCCTGTGGATACATAAAGACAGAGTGACAGCAGGAGTAGGCTCAACTCACAGCAAGAAGCATCCGTGCTTATTATTGATATTGACTGTGTGAGATAAGCTGGACATCTGTCTTTACTTTTAGCAAGTTCTACAAGGATAAACATGAACACGAATGTGGGCTGCCCATGGACAGTGTACTGGTGCTCTTTTATACTCCCAACCCATCGCTGGGCTTCTGTCACTTTTGTCTGAGCTGCACTTCAGCCTCGGGTCACAAGAGTTTGAAACACAGCCAATTAATCAAATGGCTTTTATGAACATAACACTGCAGTTCAATAACTGTTTCCTATTCAACATAACCAAGGAAATGAAAGCAGGGGGTTAATGTGAAGATAGCTAGGTTGCATGTGGAGCTTTAAGCTGCAATCCTTGATTAGCCATCATCAGACAGAGCATTTTATCAGAGCAGTTATTTTATGTGAGACAAAAGAACAAACCCAGGATGTTTATGGCCTGATCCTGCTCTCAATAAAGTCAAGTCAAGCTCTTCTGTTGACTTATGCCTACTAGTTCAGGATCTTTGAACTTGGCAATAAAATTAACACAGCAACAGAAAACAACAAAGAGAGACAGAAAAACTCTCTTGGAATGCTCTGGGTTTACACTAAGGAAGATAGAGGATTCAAGTCTGAGGTGAAACAACTACTCCCCAAGAGGAGGGGAACTGGATATGGGACACAGCAGCCAATATGCTGAAGTGATGGGGACGGGTTTTACATCAGTGCAACAGGTTTGCATGTGTTGTATCAGTTGTATGAGGGGGCGTTTGCAAAGCTGCTGATCCCAGCAGGTGGGAGTGGAAGGCCCAAATTCCTCAGTCTTTGCTGCCCAAACACAACCTGTCCAATGGGCTGGGAAGCAGCGTGCTCAGCCTGCCAGCCACCCCTTTAGGAGGGCTTTTCTCTGTCTCAGCTTTAGAAAAGTGCTGGGATTCTGCTTCATATCGCCTGACTCTTCTAAAATGGGGCTGAAAAAAACCCTCTAAGCAGTGTAAGAATTCTTTTTGATGCGATAAAAATCGTAAATATGTGTTTCTAACCACTGAAGACAGCCAGCTTTGGAAGGCTTAAATGGAAAAAGCTAGTTTAGATTGAGACAATTCTGCGTATTGCCACACATGTCAAATAGCACTTCACTTGACAAATGGTCCCAAAGAAATCTGTGGAGCTATTCAAGGGGCACGGTGATGTTTGGTATGAGTAAGGAGATTAGAATCTGGCCCTTGCTTTATTTTCAGAGACATTTCAAACATGTGTTTGTTCTAATTTTCCCTTCCTTCTAGGAGTGCTGGTATTCACTTGGCTCAGCTTTAGAGACAGAGGGATGTGAAAAACAGCACCAGTAAAAAAAATTATAAACTCTCTAATATATGACCAAAATAGCTTTTTCCCCCGTAAAATATGTGGCATAAATGAATTCCATAATGATGCTATGTGTTATAAAAGTTTTATTGGCACTCATTTGGGATTACCCGCATAACTCACTTGTGAGTTCACTACTCGTGGGTAATGCACTCATCCCAAATGCATGCTAAACACCAGCTTATGTAAGAAGTCCTATTAGAATTTAACAGAGATTAAACTAACAAATTTTTTTACAGAAGTCTCTTACAGTACAGAGGTCCACAGAAATTACAACAATCTTAGTCTATAACAGGCAATGTTTTCATTAAGTTTATTTTAATCATCCCGTATTAAATTCCATAAATTCTTAACCAGTGACACACATATACTCTCAGCAATTTTACATTTTTCCTCTCCCTGTGCACAACTTTGTGCAGTATCACAGACACATGACTGCATCGAGAGAGAACACAGGCCCTGGTGTGAAGTCAGTACAAACAGAGTACGGGAGGCCTTGCTTTAGCAACTCTACTCTCTAAACTGAAAAGGCAGAGAATGAATGGGAAAAAACCATTGTTTGTATTTACAGACTGAGAACAGAGACATAATTTCCTAAAGGTCATACAGGAACTCCCTGTTAAAGCTGGAATGAAAATCAAATTCTCCTAAGCACCAATCTAATGCCTCAACAACAAATTCATCTTCCCCCAACATCCGTGTTTGTCTTCATCTATCGTATTCCATGCTCATTCCTGTACCATTTAAACATCTCTCTCTAGCACTGTGACATCATTAGTATCTGTTTTGACTTAAAGCATCACACACCCCCCTGCACACCTGGAGAAGCCAACTTGTGAGGAGCATGGATAAGGTTGTTAGGCAGTCAGTGCATCAGGAAACAACAGTTCAGTTTTGCACAATAACCATTACCAGGCACCTAAACCTGGTAACCTTAGCCTAGGGCAATTTCACAAAGAAAGCTGCAACAGAAACAGGAACAGAGCTGATGCTGGCTGGGCACAGTTAAGCTGATTTTCCTGTTTTCTTTCCTGCTTTCCCCTGTTTTCTTCTTTGAACATCTTCTGACTCATGGTGACGCTTGTGAGGACTATACAGGCAACATTCAAACCTCCTGTGCTGCCAAGTTCAACCTGAAATACCACCACCACCCAGAGGAATTCCCCTGCACACTTCTGTGCCTCCAACCACACATCCTTCTTGGACAAAATTAGGGAGAATTTCTGTAATTAACCTAAGATTTCTTTTTTTTTTTCCCCCTGAAACAAATGGAAAATGGGGCATGAAGACACCCAAAGTACCTAATTGTTTTCTCTAAGTAAATACTTCCTCTCAATATTCAGGTGAATGTTCTGTGACAATTCATGACCAAAAATAAAATTTTAGGCAATGTTTTATGGACAATATCTTTATATTAACTCACTTATGAGAGAACTCAAATTTGGTATGAATTAAGGTTAACCCTTAAAAGAAGCATCTAATATGCCATTATAGCAAAATACTGAAATTAAAGAAAATGCCTTGGTAATTTGCCAGGCATATTGAGTATTAATATATAGTTATAGTGATACAGTTATTTCCAAGGAAGGTGGAAACAGTACATAAGGAAAAATATCTCTTCTTATAATTTTTAGAATTATTTCCTACCTAAAGATACACATATCACTTGATTTTCAATCAAGTAACTTTCTCTAAAACCTAAAAAACCTACCTGCTATTAACAACCTCAGCAGTGCCTAATAAAAAACCACTTAAGCACAAACTGTACTTAATTTATATGATGAGTAGCTATAAGTTATCAACCCCAGAATCCTGTGCAGAAATTAAATATTCAGTTTTTCTTTACTAATTCAAGCAGGAGTTTTATCCCTCAATTGTGCAAGCTTGACAGTGGGGGAAAAAGAGTCAAGTCAATCTTCCAGCAAGAAACTCTGTCATGGAGGGTGCTGGGGGAGGAGAGATGCAGAAAAGTCAGAGACGTAGAAAGTTTACAGACTTTCAGAGCATTCTCAGTTGTCAATACAAGAATAAACATGTCATCTGCCTTCACTGAACCCATTGGCAAAGCTATCAAATTGCTGAAAAAAACAATTATTTTACTATTTTTAGCCTAGGCAAGCCCATTGCTGAAATGGATTAGAGCAGGAGTGGAAAGTGCCTGAATCAACAGAACAGATCTGATGTGCTGGATCAACGCTAAGTGAAAGCTGTAGGAAGGACAAACACACACATTCGGCTTAGAATATATTGGAAAAAAATGTCAGAGGACTGGTCAGTCTGGGAAAGGGGATAGAAAGAAAGAAGGTAATTAAGCAATAATCTCAGGTCTTGCTCTGGAATTACCCAAAATCTGCAGTGTTTTGTGGGGATTTTAAAGAGCACATTTAGAAAATTTCTTAGGAATTAGAAAAGGAGGGTCAATACAATTAAACTCCGTCAATAATCACTCTGTAATATGTACAAGGATCTTCCACCCTAGTGCCCAAGGGCTACCCCTGAACTTAGAATTGAACTTTTCAAATTTAAAAAGAAGGCAGTCATTTGAGGAAATCTTATTATGGAAAAAGGCCTAAAAATAAAGTTGCCTTTTTAACACTCGGCACCGAAGCACCCCCCCGCCCCTGCTCCTTTCCTTCCTGAGACTCTCTATGAAGCAAACTTTGCCACGAGGAGTATTTAATGAGAAGTTTTTGAGTCATTAGCCTGGCCATAACAGGGCCTGGCTGTGCTGCAGGGACTGGGGAGGCCACACATGGAGCGCCCAGGTTATCCAAACAGCGGGGCTGTGGGAGCAGCACCCATGGGCGGCCAGCAAGGAGCAGGGATCGCCCTCTCCCATGCCAGCTCACCTTCACACCTCTGAGCGTGCCAGGCCGTGTCCCCAGCACGTCCTGGTGTGCCAAAAGGATGTTTTCACCTGGTGCTGAGCACACGGGGCCGGAGCACAGTCAGCCCAGCACCTCGTCCCACTCGCGGGGCCATTGTGGGCCGTCGGGACACGGCGGCTCTGCCCTGGGAAGCTCCAACGCACAGAGACACCACAGCTCTTCCCACGGCTCTCATCCTCACGGGCACTTTGGGACATCACCCCAGCCACAGAGGCTCAGCCACAGCCCTGAGAGATAACTTGGCATATGGCTTTCAGGAGGAGAAGGGATATAAAAATTCATTGCGAGCTGATGTTTTACTTGAGTATTTACACAAAGCATGTGGTCAAAGTTAAAAAGCTCTGTAATTCAAAACACTGTGGTAGTACAGGACACTATTAATACTGCATTTATACAGATACCCGCTGCCTGAGATTGTAGGCACTTGAAAGGTGAAAACGTCTAAGAGATAGAGTGGGAGTTGTGTGCTACATAACATCAAAGAGCAAAATAGGCAATTTTTAAAAAAGAGAACTAGCTAAATCATGGATGGTTTTAAAGAGGGCTATCTAGGCCCTACAACTTGATCTTCCTCTCTTTTTGCAGATGACATTCCAACAGTCTTTTGTTGTTAAATAGCCCCATGGTGCTAATCTGCAATGGTATGTTACCAGAAAACAGAAAATGCCCAAAAACACTTAAGAAACACAGTTCTTGAAAAGGACCTTCATGTCCTTCAGAGGAATGACTCTACTAAGTTCACTGAGATGACTTTTATGACTAAGCGTACTGGGATCCTGCTCCACTGTTAATTCATCCAGTTTATCCAGCAACACAGTCAGGCCACCACAGTTTATACTTGTAGCAGATTCAGCTTTTTGGTGCCACATATGAAAATACCAACCTGATTTCAAAAATTTCAGCTTTAACCACTGATTTCAGTTGGAATATACCACAAAGAAGCAATCTATCATCCCTCATACCAAACTGAGTTTTGCTGTTGCTTTGTAAACAGCCTTCAGGAACTCAATCCTAAAGGCTCTTGCCACTGAAGTCCTAACCTGGTCAGGCATGAGATCACATGCAACCAGGAGCTGGCAACCCAGCAGACTTGTGTCCTTTTTCCTCAGCAGGAAATTTTGGTTTAGCACAAGTTGAAGATTTTCTTGACAAAACCCCACCAGGTCTCCTACAGGTGCATCCCTGTGAGAGCCAAAACATATTGGCACCATCTGGACTGAAGTGAATGCACTTGGGAACTGCTGCAGTACCCTGAGGGCTGTCCTGGGCAGGCACACCAAATCCCAGCACATAGTAAATAAAGAAAACGTGCATGTTTCTGCATGGGAAACATGACAAATCTGAGACAAACCTACTGCACTCTGCTCAGAAACTTTGTGGGACTTGCTGCTCATGAGCACCGAATAATTTGCAGTTGAAAACATTGATTGCTTAATTCTGTACCCCTGCTTCCTTCTGCTTACTTATGCTGTTCAAAACTCAGTGAAATCAACTGTAGTTTGAGTATCCGGATACTAAGTCTAAACATGGGGGTTTTTTCCTGAGTACAAGCTCTGAAGCTGTAAATTATTAATATTAATAATGGGAAAAATCTGTTCTGTATAAACAATGTAAGCAAACAGTAACAACCACTTAAATTTGTTAATCTGAGAATTTCTTTTCTCTGATTCTCTTTCATAAACAAAATATTTTTTTCATCAGGCAGTATTCATTACGTTCATCCGTGGTGTAGTTACAAGGCAAAAAATGTGGATTATTGACGAAATAGATCATAATGACTCTTTCCAAGCCATTATCATTTATCATTTAAATGTGTATTCAATGAGCTTTAGTCTGGAAATTTTTTACGTTTGGGAGACATTATGATTTAACAGATTCATTGTGTTTGCTTTATTCTTTTTTTAATACAATGCATAGCACATGTTCTGCAGGCTATACATGAAGTAATTTTACCTACCAGAATGGACTTCTAAAAAACTTACTAGAGAACACCAGCTGATTATTAAGGCCTCCAGTCTCCAGAAACACATTGCTGGAACATCGTATCATTATACTAATAAATGAGTCCTGCAAAATCTTCATAACCTGGTGTATTTTCGTTTCTTCTGAAAACTCTCAGTCTCCCATTACTTCTAAGGACAGCACATCAACCAATAACACCTAAGATTTCACCTATATAAATATTCTCTAATCTCCTAAACAGGTACTTTTTCTAGTGACTTAGATTAAGCAAACAAAATCAATGAATGCTCTCTCGTTGGTATTAATCAGTCTGAGTTGTGTACCATATATTATCAGGGATCCAAGCAACATCAGTCCTTGTGCGTTTTTTTTAATTTACGAGAGTCAATTAGTAATAAGAAGAATAGTGGGTAACACTTGGCTAAAGCAAAAGAGCATGGAAAATTCAGTCCTTTGGAGAAGGAAGGTGATATTGGATCACTTTCAGGTCAGTGTTTGCGTAGCTGCCCAAGTTACAAAACTGCAAGAAATTTCAGCAATTGGCAATACATGAGCTCTTACTGGGTTTTGGCTACAGCAGATTAATTCCATATCCAGATTGTATATAATTCCCTTAACACCCTTTCTTACTCAAGTTTTGCAATTTCCTGAACAAAATCCCTCTGAAAGAGACCTACACTCTCTCTGAGCAAACTTCCCTTGTCGCCAGGAGCACTGCTATTTGCTTTGAAAGACATGAGGGGTAAATGCAGACAAGCTCACCGACCCACAATTCAGACCATTCCCTGGTTGTGATCGCCTGTGCCGTCCTGACATCATCCCTGACTGCTGAATGTTGGGAAGGCTCCCCAGCCAGGCACAGGGCAGGATGCCAACAAGGGCTCAGAACTAGTCCTGTAGCACAGCTTCCCTCATGCCTTTTCTATTTACAGCAGGCTGCTCTGAGCTGGTTCAGGGCTCTGACATGGAGGCAAGCGACATGCACATGACTGACAGATGTGCCAAGATTAGTTAGAAACTGTGGCCTCCAAAACATCTGTAAGACACTGTGCTCCTCCTGGGGAAGCAGCCCAAGCCCTGCTGCCCTGGAGCAGCTGGAGCTCACCAAGGCAGCAGCGGGCTCAGGAGCGGGGAGGCTCTGCCTGCCCCAGGAGGGCGGCTCTGACCACCCTCAGGCCATGCCTGCAGGCAGCTGAAAGGAGTGACAGGCTGAAGGCTTTTCTCATTATGCCTCACAATACTGTAATTCCACAAAAAGCCAGTGGGTAGCTGTGGCAGGACTGCTGCACTCTGCCCACGTGAGGTGCACGGGGGCACTTTCATTCTACCCTCAAGCATGGTTTGCCCCATGCTCACATATCAATGAAAAAGTCATAGATTTTCTGAGGAAAGCTGACTTCTCCCCTAAACGCAAGTATTTTCAAGTATTAAAAGATACACATCTAAAAGTAAAAAAGGAATCATCTATTGGGTTTAACACAAAATAATCTCACATAAAAGGAAGTATTTTTAACAGCACACATCTCCTTTATGGCACTGGTCTCTTAACTTCATGCTTATGAGTTAAGGAAACAGCCCCTTGGTGGATTATTTTTCATAGTTTGCTCAGTAATGTGTTTACAAAGCCATTGTTGCAACTAGATGCTTATATATTTTGATATACAATCTGCACTACAACAGTACATCTTCAGAGGTTTCATGCTTATTTAAAAAACCTATTGAAATGGTTCTTTACCTTCCCTCCCATCAAAACACAAGTTTATTGCCAGATACTCCAGGGCTCCATAGTCCAGTCTGACAGTAATTAAGGCAGAATTAGTGGTGTTTTGCACGAAATGGTAACAGTGGCAAATGTAGAGCTGGATGGGCCAAATTCATCTCTGACAGCAAATCCTCTGAAGTAACTAACTTACTCTAAGGAATTAATTTGACACTTGAAATTTCAAATAATGGCCTCCATTTTTAACTGTCTGAAGCACATAACTCAGAGCCTGAGAAATGTTAACTGGCTTTTATTTTGCTTTGTTAGAAAAACTGCTCATCTACTCACTCACTTTCTACCATCTATGAAGTATCTGCTCCAGAAATGGGGGTTTTGTTAAGACAATATTTGTTAAGATAATACAATGCATTATTTCAATGCAACCTGCACTTGCTTAATGCTTATCTGCCTTAATAATGGACACTATTAGTGATAAACACTTCTCTAAACCATGCAATGAACAATACAAACCACATTATGCAAAATTTTATGTTTGTAAACACCTGCAACATTTCCCTGATCCTGTAACTCTACAGCATACCAATACATAACAAGTCAAGTACTTGGGCAGTACAGTCTTAAGAAAACTAAAGGTAGTATTTTTCTGTGCATGCCTTCCACTTGAACTCAGACTCCAAACATGGTCTTTGGATTTGGACACTAAGCTTTGGCAAAACTATCTCTTCCAAAATTTTACCCATAGCTGTTGAATTTTCACCTAGTTCTATGTGGTACCTACAGTCTAGTCTGATTCTGCAGCAGTTATCTAACTCTATAGAACAGCTAATCCAATTCAACACCATTTGTCCATTAAGAAACATCCTTTTTCTGCTATGTAAAATCTACATTTTTATGGTTGTTGGTGTGTTTTTTTTCTGTCAAGAAGCCAGTAATCTCTACCAGGATTCTAGAAAGACAGGCCTAGTTGCTGCTAGGAGGCAGCATTCCCCAGTGTGATGTGGGCTTGTTCTGGTCCTTTGTGACCTTGGGAAGGTGAGCAGGCCCCTCAGAGCATCCTCAGGACCCTGGGGAGTGTGAGGAAAGCCACAGGTTTACGTGAGATTGTGTTGCAAACTGATCTTCAAGATTATTTGATTTTGGGATGAGGGGGATTCCTGGATAAAGAGAAAAAGAGCAGGAAATCCTTTAGGTGACCCTCAGCACCTTCTCCCTTCAGGCTACACCTGCATTCTGCTCTCCATGGGGAAAAAAACAACTTAACCTCCTTTAGCAGTGAAGGACTTGCACTATTATCTCCCTCTGACTGTTGCATTGATTAGATTGGAAAATGAGTAACTTTTATCACACTTGATCTGAAATAGCACTATCTAGCTTATGTTTATCCCTTTCCATCTACAGAACAGATAATTGCATGGATTCTTGGAGTCAGACGAGACACTGTGATGTCTCTTTTGATCCCTGGTGTCAGGTTAAAGGAGAAGAAAATAGAAAGTTAACCTGTGATTTAACACTGGCCACTGTCTGGCTTTTGCTGCCAGTCTGGTCTGCGGAGCTCAGATCTTTGCAAGTGCATGTCTGGCTCCCTTCTCACCATGCAGGTTCTCTTGCTGCCACCTCAAATGTCAGAGTCTGCTGAATTCAGCAGCATGAGCTCTGAATTGCAATAGATTTTTTGCCTAAAAAAAATCAAGTCACAATTTTTGGGCGTTTCGCTTGTTTGTATTTTGCTTTTAATTTCTCTCTTCCTCTTTTTTTTTTTTTTTTGTACAGGGAAAGGCAGATTATTTCAATTAAGAGCCTGTCACTGCCATTTGTAAGCAACCCTTCTTCAGTTCAGTGCAGCAGTTGCAGTTTTAAGTTTCTCTCTGCTTCTGTCAGGATCTAATTTTCAAGGCCCGTTGCCATGGCAGCAAGTTGGAATTTTAATCCAGTACTAAAGGTCAAGACAGGTCACCAGTTTCAGTTCCTCTTCAATCTCCCCATAAGGAGCCACAAAAAGAAGCTGAGATAAAGGTCTGACCTAACAAAAAATTCCAGTCTAGCACACAGCCAGACTTGAAGCTCTATGATTTGTATAGGCTTTTGAATTTGTCTGGAACTACTGAAATTCATACTAAACCAAGTATGGGCAGCACTGATTTGCATTCCTCTCTCTGCAAAAAGGCACATCTATGTCCTTAAAACACAGTTGAGTGCATTAAGCAAGCAGGGACACTCAAAAAGCAAATACTTAGTAGAATATAACAGGTAAATAGCTGTGAAAGCAATCCCCTCATTACTGCAGACATTTACTGCTTCTGCAGACTCAGATGAGCCTGACAGCTGCACTTACATCTTTCTTGACAATATGAGGTAGATGAGTCAACATCTTTCTTTCAAAACCTGTAAAGATCTTTTTGTGAAGCATTTTGACTAAACAAGACTTCCCAGTAAGGGACAATTTCGTTACAGCTAAACCACTTCCTCCTGTGTTTCCACAACGTGCATATTAATTAAACAATTAGTTTGTACCTACCGAAGTAAGTTATAGACATCTCCCTCCTCCTCCTTTCTTGGAAAGCTGCATTTGCAGCTTTAGGAAAGTCTCAAAATGCATTTTTCTGAGATGAATGGACAGAATTGAGGGAAGCAGCTCTTCCTCTGGGAATTTAAAGCAGTAATTAGCCCAGCAGCAGGAAATATTTTCCTTTTTCGTTGTTTGGGAGGATGTATTTGTAAGGTACAGCTATTCCGAATCTGTGGCTCCAAGAGCTATCCAAGACAGAGGATAATGCCGTGAGCGTGGCCTGGCCCCGTGGGGTGTTGGGAGAACTTCCCTTCATAAAAAATAAGCCCTCTGGCCAGAAAATTGATAGGCTTTGGAGCCCTGCTGAGCCCTCTGCCCAAAGGATAATGGTAGCAATAGAAGTTCCTCAGGATAGAGACTGCGAAGCTGAGAAAAATGTGGTGGATTATTGGGGTTGTCAGAGGGATTCAGAGGAGAGATGCAAAGGATTAAGTTGGGATATTAGGAAAAGCGGCTGTTAGTCTCACCTAGAGTATTTAGGACGCAAATTGGGAGTTTCAAGCCCACTCTGGTAATACGAATGACAAGCTTCCTGGCAAAATCCATTCTTCTCTCAAACTTATCACCCATTTCTGATTATGACTATTTTGCAGCATGGTGCAAATGAATCTGGGTGACAATTTTCTCTGTCTCAGGCTACTAAAGCCAGTAAGCCATGACAGGAAGAATAAAAGGGACGGGACCAAAGGGCATCAGCAAAAAAAAAGCCACAGAGAAAAATGGCTTGGCTCTGGACCAGAAATTTACTGACAGGTCAGAGTTAAGACAAAGGGAGCATGGTGAGGTCCAAATTATGGCAGCCAGAAAGCTAAGCAAGAAGTTCGTTTGTATGTATTTTATCAGCAAGCGTGTGGGTCACAAAACAAATGGGTGGGAGAGGGACTGAGTGTGGTGGCTTCCTCTGCTCTACCCTGATTTACATTTCTGGATTTACTGAGTACATTTGTTTTTCAAAATGAATGTTTGAAGTTGCGCTGAAGTTCGGAAGTGACTCCATCCCACAGAAATGTAAATTGGGAGGTCAGTGTGAGACTGGCCTTAAGCCATAAAGGCACAACATATGCTGCCGCCTATGAAAAAGCTCTTTAAATACAGGGGAACCTGTGGCAGATGTGCAGTCTAACCACTTTCCAAAATGGGAAGTGATATGTAGCAGACAGGAAAATACATCAGGAATCCAAACATGTTACTGTGTGTCGTTTACCTCTCTCTATTAATGCTGACATTTCAGTGGTCGCAGTTCAGTGACTGCATGCACTTGGCAGTGACACAGTAGTGGATCCTGCTTGAGAACGAAGTATTTCAACCGCTACTCGTTAGTTAGGGCAAATAAATGTTGAATTTTTAATGGGGGGTTATACAGTATCAGAGGAAATTCAAATGGTTCAGTGCTCACTTGAGTTGCAATCAGCAATGCTGGCAAGAATGCAGTTTGTTAGCTTGTTTCAGGCAGTCTTAAAGGCAGTGAGTCTCTGATAGGCAAGAAAAGTTATTAAAAACTGATCGGCAAAATATCACAGAATTAATTTAGTTCCATTCCCACAATTTTTTAAACTGATTTATAAACATGTCATGAGAAAGAGATCATGGAAAAAAATGTATTAGGAAATAACTTTATTTTGACAGGGAGGTTAAACTGTATGTAAGCCAGCTGAATAATGAAAACAAATTAAAAGTCTAATTCAGAAATTATTTTGAATAATGGGCTTATCTTCAAAGATACAGGGCTTTTAATTATGACACTGGATTTTCACATATTTCACATCAGCTGAAATATTTTGCAAGTTTGCTTCTACAGTCAACTGTCCATAGGAAACACTCGTATATTTTATTCCAAATTACTGCATACTCTGCTCAAAAGGCAAAGCCTGTAGCAGTGAGGAACAAAACAGAGTCTTGACTGACTACCATTACTTCAAACCCAAGAACTTATGAGGCAAAAGGATTCAAAGAAAACTTCTAGCTTACAAAACAAAACAGTAAATATGAAAGATGAGTGGCATCTTCTCAAAAGAGACTCTTCTATATTCATCTGCTATTTGTCCCTTTAATACAGTGCACTGGAGCTCTCTAAAGATTAACGGAGTTCCAATTACATGCCACTGTTGTTTCACTCATCGTAATTTGTACGCGGCAGTGTGAGGCCCTTGTAGTCATGACTTTCCCAGTTTACCCAGAGGGAATATCTTTGGAACTTCCTACTTCTAGCAAACAGGCTGCACTTAGTGTAACGACTCAGGCTGGCCACGTGAAGGTGGGCTGTGACAGAAGGCTGGCTGTCACCACTGCAGGATCAACGCTTTGGTATGGTCGGCTAAAAGCTGTAATTAGTAATATGAACATTACAGCTTCTCCTGTGTATTACACCTGGGCTGCATTGTGACTGCAACACTGATAGAGAATTGATACATAAATAGAAACCTGCTTCCTGTGCCAGCTGGAGATGAATTTTACATTTTTCGTTCCTGGTACATTTTTGGAAATTATGCATGAACACTGAATGA
This sequence comes from Picathartes gymnocephalus, assembly GCA_013390045.1. NCBI lineage: Eukaryota > Metazoa > Chordata > Aves > Passeriformes > Picathartidae > Picathartes > Picathartes gymnocephalus. The sequence continues at coordinate 108,829 of WEKY01013915.1, read as the reverse complement.
ATCCCTTTTTTTGCTGTTGTTTTTTCAACTGATTTCTTTCCATGTTAAGAATTCATCAGTGCTTCTTGATTAGAATGTTCTGAATAACAACATAACTTGTTGTTGCAATATCCAATACTTGGTGTAAAATCCTCTTGATGTCTGCTTACTCTTCAAAAGGACCTCATGCTGATTCATTTCAAACCATGAATTACCTTTAATTCATAGCTTGCACATGCTGCCAGGTTTTGTTTTCTATGTTGCCAGGTGGCTGTCCCTGACACAGTGGAGATCTTCCAAAAAGCCATTAGATACTTATGAAAAGTAGTTAGATGTTGAGAAGTACACTTCCATTTTCAAACACGCTTCCATCAAGTCTTATGATAATATTTGGGATTAGAAAAGTAGTGGTATTTATTTGAATTTTTTTTGAACTGTGAAGTGAAATCCTGGCCCAAATGAAACAAGTGCTGAACACACTTAGTAAAATCCTTGCTGAAATATCACAAAAAAGATATTCCGCTGCTTGCTTTAGTTTTAAGCTCACTGTATTCAGCTTCTCTCTAGTCCCGACACAGGTTGTGTATCATTAAGTATGATGGATAACAAAAACTCCATAAAGATAAAACAAGTTGGTTTTGTCTGATCCATAAAAATTTGCTGCTCTAAGTTTTTAATGGTTTCCGGTAGTTCACTGAGCCCATGAGAAGGGCCTTTTAATACTGTATTAATACAGTAAGTATAGGAAGTAATTTTATGACAGGGGAAGAATACCATTATGATTACATTCTTCTTTTTAGCTAGGCTTTTATGGAAACTACCCAAGACTACCCTGCAGTACGATTTTGAAACACAGGATGTGCTTGATTAAAAAGGTTCTGGGTAGTTTCCAACTGGACCAAGGCCAAATGCTAACAACCAAAACAGAACAAAAGGACTGGATGTTTGAGGATGACATACTTGCAATGGCAATTATATAACAGAAACCCAAGTCATGAGCTGAGTCCATCCCCTCAAATTCATGGGAGCTGACAGAAAATCCTTTGCAGTGCAATTGGTTGCACCTTATCTGTTCCTGCTTACTATGCTTCATAATAAACTAATCAGAACAGACTGGCTGAAAACTGACCGCATAATGCCCAGTGGAGATTTACAATGAATTTGAAATTACAAAAAGGGAAACCAAGTGCTGCAGTTTACATAGCCTGATTTCAGCTGTAAAAATTCACCACAGTACACATAGATGCATGCACATCACTATTCAAAACTTCATTTTCAAGATTTTTGAGTGTAACTTAGGATCTGAGGTTAGTTATATGTACATGTTCTCATGTACAACATAGGTGCAGAATTTAGACACCATCCTAACTACTCTATCTTTACCCACTGCAGAACACTGGGGATTAGGTTTATTCAGCATGTGGATGTACTAAAGTATATTGAAATATTATAAGTAGGATGAAATTTGTATTCCAGAAAGCTTTATTTGGACAAGAAACCATGCATTCCCCTACAATAGCAGCACACTGGTAAATTAATCCACCTTGCAGTATGTTGTCCTCATTTTTCCCCCAGAAGGGTGCACCTGAAAGGCTAGCTTGCAAAAATCATACATCCTTTTGGTCTGATACTCTATGATGCCAATGTCCCTACACCTGAACTCTGTAATGACAGCTTGGCTGCTGGAGCAGGATGCAGCATCAGGAAGGTCAAGTATCTCTGTTCTGCATTCACCCCTCAACTAGTCATGGTATAACTCAGCGATATGGCAAATGCAAGCACATTACTACCGACTCCTTTGGATCGCTAACAAAGCCAATGGAATCTACAGGACTGTCACTAGGATCAATCTAAACAGAAAAATTAATTTAAGTTTCACTTAAATTGCAAATGAACTTTAAAAAGTTAGGTAACAGCTAGAAACGTATCCAGGTTAAAAGGATTCTAACAAAGCATACAGATGAACAGAATCAAATCCAGCTAGATTTGGTAAACTGAAATACAGATGACAGATCCTATTGACAAAATATGTAAATGGTGGGGGATACAGTTTTCAAGTCAGTAAGATCACACTGTGTGGCTGAGAGCGTAGCAACAGATGTTACTGGGGATAAGCTGGACTGTCATTTCACTCATACACTCCAATATCCCTGCAACCAACCAATGTTAGAAAGACTAAATCCTCCTTTATACAACTGCAATCTGATAAACACTCTATCATTAAAATACACGATGACTGCAGGAGCTGTCTACCTATCAGGGTTTGTTTGGACTGCACTATCCAGCTCTACTTGATACCATTACATCTTTCTGTCCCACTCCTGATTTAATTTCATTATGTGCTCAAGTACTGCAATTCCCTGTGAAGGTGGTGGTAACTGCACACACAGATCTAAAGAAACACATTGGCCTCATAATACCAAGCCTCACAGTGGACTGCCTTCTAACCTCCCAAAGCCCTGTGGAAATTCTTAGAAGCTGCCTTAACAATTTTTCTGCAGTAAAAGAGAAAAAGTGATAGTAATGGGTTAGCTGATCTTCATTTGGAAGCTAAAAATAAAAGTAGCTTTATTGCAGCTCTGATCTCTCATGTGTAAAATCTATCACCTACCGTAAGAAGGCAGTTCATTGCAGCAGAAATCTGATTGATAGTACTGGAACTTTAGATCAAGCAGCAGAACAGAGAACAACTGGTTCATAAAATGTACTCAGTGTCTTCGGGTTTTATATCAGGCTTCCTATAGAGAGCTTTGGTCCCATTAAATGCACTATATACCACTGAGCTCTGAAGCACTGTTCTTTTGAAATTCAGCTTATAACTATAAACCATGATTGACAAGTCTATTACTGTTGGTTACAAACTATTGAAATATTGTCTTTTATGGTATACTCACTAAAATATTTTTCACAGTGGAATCTAAATACATTTGCTTTAAGAGAAAAATAATTTTAAGATGCAATAATATTTTTTCCTCTTTTTTTAAATTTTTTATTATGGAATATGCTTGATGTTAGATTTGGATCACTTAGATCTTCTGAAACATGAATGCACCCATTCTGTTACCAAGCACTGTGGATAAAGTTGGCTAGAGTCTTTACAAAAAACCTAGTCATTACTGGAAACCAAACATCAAAGGGCAAAAATAAATTTTGTTACTAAGTTTAATAAATAAATAAATGCTATTCATGCAAATTAATCTAAATACAATTCCTATCCAATTCTCATTTAATCTGAAAAAAACCCTATTTAATTTTAAAATTTGATCATTTGCTTAGCCACAATTCTGTAAAGGTTTACTCAACCAACTGTATTTGAATGAGTACTTCCATGACTTGAGTTTATGAGTAAAGAACCGGACCTTCAGAGACTGCTGAGTACATCAGTGGATTCAGCACCCAATCTTCTCTAGTCCTGTATCTCTCACACAGTCACAGACACACCACTGAACTCCAGCAAGCCCTTTTGTGTACACAAACTTGCACTGAGAATCAGTATATTCAAATTCATTTTTAAAACTTGTGTAGGTATCTCCACATTCATTATTTTTCCCTTATGGGGATTTTTAAAATTATGTCTTTAGTAGATTAAGGGCAACCACTAGAATAATTCTGAAGTAATTTTAAATGAACATATTGTATTTACACAACTGTCAGTTAAGCTAGTGCAGTTCTGCATTCAGTACTTTAAAACACTGAACACTAAAAAACCCAGCAGCTCTGAGCTGAAATCAGACCCACACATTTTCATAAGTATAAAACAATAACCTACTGTTCAAAGTTGTTATTTAGTTCCTGTTTGTAAATTTGAGAACCTGGGATAAAAGTAAAAAACAATTCAGTCTCCACTCACTGCTACACTACTGCAGCCTTACACCAGAGAAGCACCAAAGAAAAATGGTTTAACACAATAGAGAATTAGCTCTTTCTCAATTTTCAACTGTCATATTTATAGATCATCTGTGATTTTCAGCTGTTTCAAAGTGCATGAAACTCAAGACCAGCTTTTCAACACCAGCTAGCAGAATCATTCTGTATGATGTGTTTTACACTCTCACTGTATGAATGTAAAAATTCCTGCATCATCTGTTCATTGGGTTGCATTTTCTATTGTAAGAGGCTTAGTATCTGATGAGAGAAGCATAAAAGTGATTTAATTTTGGCAAGCTGTAGAACTAAAATCAGCATTATTTCTGCTTAATAAACTCATCCTTCACACATACCTCTGTTAGCTAATGCTTAAAAAGAAGAAACAGTAATAAGCACTGGAAACATAAAACTGGTTTATGGCTAATTTTTAAGGACTACAGAGAACACCTGAACACCAGGACAAGATTATGAGCAGAGCTAGGTTTTAGTTACCTTTGGAGAAATAAGCTCATTCTTTATGATAAATTTAAAATGAGATTTAAAGCTGGAAATAATAATACTTACGACTTTTGTGGCACTGACTTAGTTGCAACTTTCCCTGCTGGATCACTCCACTCTGCAAACAAAGGAAACACATTTTCAAATGTCAAAAGATTACTGTAGAATTAAAATGCACCCAAAGCTGTCAGCCCATCTAATTATACTTGGTTTCACAACATGCCACAATGCATAACATGTAATAAAAAATGGAACTGATCTGCTTTAGCACCACAGAAATTAATTTTTTAGCCTTTGTTTTAATGACGTTAAGCAGA
>WEKY01013915.1:0-104099 GCA_013390045.1 Picathartes gymnocephalus | reverse complement strand
AAAAAACAAACCCAACCCTGACTGTTAGGACTAGTATGATGAAGACCTACTTTGTACATTGTATCCTGAGGTCAGATGTTGGGAGTCCTACAAAGAAGAACACACAAAATGTCAGCATTAGTTAAATAAGATGAAGAAGGTAAGATATATCTTGGCTGGCTAGATTAAGGGCACTGGCGTTGCACAAACAGGGAAGGAGATGGCACAGGGAAGGGATCATGGGATTGTTAAGGCAGTACCAGTGACATTAGTTTAAAAAAGCATTAACCGTGGAGACAGAGCACCACTGAGGGACCCTTCAGAGCTCAGGCAAGAGCTTGTCCTCAGCTGCTGTAAATCTACACCCCCCCTTTATGGAGACACTGCACAGATTTACACCCGCAGCAGCCCAAGCCTTTCCCAGGCTTGGCCATGGGTGTGTGTATGAGCCATCCAGGACGTACAATTTAGAGCACAGCATGAATGCAGCTATGCATTAAATTCAGTGCCATTGCCTTTCTTTTGTTTGATCTCACTGCCTGGAAATACAGTAATCTTTTATTGGTAGTCACTGTTTTTATTTGGACTGTGACACACAGGATTTGATAAAGACGTGGGAGGTAGATCTTCATTGGTCCAAATCCAATGAAATCAATGGAAGTACAACAACTTAAAACCAGCAAAGAATCTGGCTTGCAACACTGAGTATGCTAATGCCAGGATTCTTGTTGGCTCACAATAACTAAGCTGCTTCCTTAATGTCACAGTGTTTTCTGGCTTAGTTTTTCTCTAGTTTCCACAGTCCACAGTGATTGTCATCAGCTTTCCTTCCAAGCAGAGTTTGATCAGTTGAAATTAAGGTGTTATTTACAACCTCATCTTACAGCCAGGCACTACTTTGCTGGAAGTGTTAGTTCTGTAGGATGTTAAAGTCATTAAAGCCCTCACTGCACTTCCTCTTAGGGCATTATTAGTTCCTAATATTATATTGTGCTGTCAGTCAGTCCCTTGTGAAGTAAATAATGCCCTAAGAGTAAACATGGCACTTTAAATTTGAATGTCAAAGGGATAAATTGTTTTGATAAGTTCCACCTCTTTTATCGCACTTTTTAAATATATGTTTCTCATGAGAATACCTATATTTTAATAGCTAAATTGAAAACTTCTAAAAGTGCCTGTCTCTGGTTTATATGGCTGCAAAACCTAGCCATATTATGTCCTAGACGTGTAATCAGCCACAATTGATTTAAAGTGATATTCTGAAGAGACACTTCTGTTATATTCTTTAAAGTAAGACTAGCAAACATGGAAATAATTATGTGCTTGCCTATTTCCTGCAATGCTAGCTCAAAAAAAATCTAGTTTATATTTTGTATTGAAGTGATATGGTCAAGAATTTTAGGATCAACATTTAATGTGCCCAGAAATTAACTTTGATGTGGATCTTAAAAGTTCAAAGTCAATTTAATAGAAACAGAAAAGCAAACCCAAAATTTTAGCTTCTCTGAACCTGTGCTTATACTGTTGCCAATGGATATAGTGTCAGTCTGCAGGACTCAAACCAGTTTCTGTAGGGCTCATCAGAAACAGGACACTAAATTAAGAGATGGTATAAATTAAAAAAAAAACAAAAAACAAAAAACCCAAACCAACTTTCAGCAGGTAAAAACCTGTATTCACACAGTTCACCTTAAAGGGTTCAACTGACTTTTACCCAACTTGCAATGAAGATTATGCTCTTGTAATTACAAGCCTACAAGAAAGATGGAGAGGGGCTTTCTATAAGCACATGTAGTGACAGGACAAGGGGAAATGGCTTCAGACTAAGAGTACATTTAAATTAGATCTTAGGAAAAATTTCTGTACTGTGAGGTTTGTGAGGCACTGGAACAGGTTGTCCAGAAAAGCTGTGGATGCCCCATCCCTGGAAGTGTTCATGGCCAGGCTGGATGTGGCTCTGAGCAACCCAGTCTACTGCAAGGTGTCCCTGCCCAAGGTAGGGGACTAGATGAAACCAGATGATCTTTAATGTCCCTTCCAATCCAGGCCATTCTCTGATTCAATGACTTTTGATGCTTCACACTGCAGCAGGAAACTGCAGTGAGAGTGGCAGTGCTAGGGCTGTAACAATCACAGTCCATTAAAATAAGACACTCTGGGCACTGGCTTTGGTTTTGTTTAAGAAGCCACAGATAATGCTAATTTCATTTCTTTCCAACTAAGTGTTGTGGCTGTATTTCAGACAGGGGAAATCAGTAAGAGGAAGATCGCATTCCAGCTTCTAAATCTAGGATATGATTGCTTGAACTATAATGTTAAGCAGTACCAGTTTAATAAGCTATTTTTCAAGATCCTGCCTTGAGAAAAAAACTTTTATGTAGCTCCATGACTGAATGGTATAAACTGCCAACCCTGGGGAAGTTCTCTTCCCCAAACATCATCATGTCAGAGTTGTTCAGGTCCCAGCATGAGATACCTCTGGCAGAACCTGTCCCAGGCATGACCTTGATCTCTAGCAGTGCTACTGGAATCATAGCCAGAAGGCAACAATGCAATTTGGGCTACAGGCATCTTCAAATCACACAATTTAACAATTCAGTGTGTGTTACATGAACTAGAGGCACTCTCTGGGCAAGTGCTGAGTGTGTGCCTTTAACAAGGCCAGTACTGAGGACCACACTGCCTGACTCTGTGCCTCCCTCTGGGGTGTGACAGACAGATGCCATCATGCTCATCACATGCAGGGACCTTTTCAGTCACCATGACTATGCAGCCGAAACCTCACAATGCAATAAATTAGTAAGTGGGGAAAAAAGTCCATTTCAAACCTTTTCATTGCACAAATAATAATGGAAGAAAACCAAACAAAATATATTTTACTTGACATAGAGACTCCTATAGCAACAGAGATAAAAGCTCACTTTGCTTCCACTGGGTCTTCTGCAGCTTTAAGTAAGCAGTTCAACTAGTAGCAACAGTCTGATTGGGAATTTCCAACTAAAAATAGTATCAGAATTTTTTTTAAGTGGGACCAATTACAAAAATAAACTCTCCAGCAAAGAGTACTCAACGGAACAGAATGCTAATCAGGTCACTGGTAATAGCCCACTTGTACCTTGCTTGGGATAGAAAACTTGGTCTGCTCAGCCTTGCCAGGAGTGTGAATAGCAGTAAGAGGAGGAGGCCAGGAATGGGTCATCTCCTAGGGAAGAAAGAAAAAGTTTAGAAAACAAATTCATGTAGATAAAGAAGAAAGAGAGCTAAAAATGGTCACATCTGCTCCATTGAGCCTGGAGATGCGATTGCTCAAGGAATCCACCCACCACCTCACACCCTTAGGTCGCAGATGAACACCTTAACAACCCCACAGGCAGCACTTCCTCAGAATGAGAGTGAGGGCAGGTTTTACTCTTGAAAACTGTGCCCATCCATGTCTTCATCAGGGAGCAACTGACTCCACCTCCGTGGTCAGCCTGCCAAGCCGTATGAATAGAGCAGGGTTTTACCTGCAAAGCCCAGGCAGGGAGGGGGCTCTCCTGGACAGCACTGAGTGCAACCCTGTAGGGGAGCGCATGGTGGCAAGATGCAGCCCTATTCAAGAGTGCCAAGTGGCAAAATAAACAAGAGGCAGGTCTAGAAAAACCTGGAATGGGCTTGCAGCAAGAATGCCTGGTGTAGCAGAGAGCAGGGACAGCACCACAGCATCTTCTTGTGGCACTGGCCATAGGCTCTTACTGTGGTAAGTAATATCACAGCCTCAGAGCACTACTGATCCCACTTTAAAATGAGGGACTGAGAAATCAGGTGACTTGCACAAAGTTACTCAGAAATTCTGTACTTAACCAGGAAATCCAAGTCTCCAGTGAAACCTGCTACCAGGCACCTAAGCAAAAAACATCCATTTTCTGCATCAGTGTGTCTATTCATCATTTGTACACTCATGTCCCAGTTATCTTCAAAGAAACAACCTGGGTGCCCATGGCTATCAAACACCAGCAGAAGAGCAGCACATACCTGCTCCTTCCCACTCCAGGGAACTGCTGCCCCAGAAAGCCCAGCAGGGGCAGACTGGGGCTTGTGCTTGGAGCAGGGGGAAAATCAGTAAAACCAAGGAACGGCACAAGTGCTGGCTTAGGCAGAGCTTGTAAATGCCCTTCTAATGACTGTGTTTTATGGGAGACACTGCTTCTTTCTCGCTTATCTTTGTTTTTAATTTAATAAATATCCAGAGAGGCAGTAATAGTTGTCTCTGGCATTCTGTTGTATCTTTGTCTTGGTTGTTTTTCTTTACCTGAAAAGCTCTTTACCTAAAAAGAATTCTTTCTTGAGACAAGGGAGGCAAACAGTGGAAGAGCATCCAGTCTCAGAAATCTTATGTGCAATGGCCTGACTGCAGTAAACTACACTTTCCAGCTGCTATTGCACACTGGTCAAATGCAGGGCTAATCACAATGGAGCTTATAAACAAGTCAGTTTCTGTAGGTAACATGACAACCACTCAAGTGCTCCACAAATAAAAACATAACATAACGCAATTGATTAAGACAATTATTGGCAAAAGGGCAGTGTGGTGGGTGCATTTTGGCTACAGACATGCCACTGGTGGCTACAGCTGATATTAATGTATAGTTCACTGAAGACAGAGCCAGCAAATTTCAGATCTGCAGCTGTCCCTCCTAGATTATGTGTCGTACAGGAGGTGGGAGAGAGAAAGGAAAACTATGCACCATGGTCCTCAGTCAGTGGGACAGGCAGACATATAAACTTCCTTGGGCAGATGGGCCAGGTGCTGGGGAGGATTTCTGCACTCCTGAAAGAACTTCTGGGTTTCTGCTGTGGAGCCCAGGGCCTGTTTTCACTGCACAATGCCCAAACAGTGGCAATGAGGAGGAAAGGAGCAGTTGTTGAATGGCTCATCCTTCCCGGTGTGTGAGGCTGTGGCAGCTCAGTGCCATCACAGGAAGAGCTCTATTAAATGGCATTGATTGTCTGACCTCTGCACAGGGGAAGGCAGAAAAATATTTCAGCATCCCGTGAACTTTTCTGTGGGATAGTATCACCCAAATCCTGCATGCTTTGGCCAAAGCCTATGCCACAGAGGTTGCTTTGTGACAAATCTCTTCATAGCAAAATGATGAAACAGAGACTGTATCACATAATTAAAAGAGGGCCAGGCATTCTGACTGAAGGCAGAAATGAAGAATATTCTGGAACTACAATTATAGGCTTGACCTCAGTCTCTTCCTGCCCACACAGAAAATGCTGCACAGAGAGCCTGGGATTCATGGGGAGGTGATGCCAGCAAACATTTCAGAATATTGCCTGTCAAAACACATGTAGTATCCACTGCCTACCTACTTGGCAGGCTGAAGTGTAAGCAAACCTAGTCATCTCCCTGTTAGGGGACATGTGAACATAAAACAGTGGGAATAGGAGCCTGCTATTATTTGAGGAAATTCAATTACAAGGTAAGAAATCCTGCCTCCACTGAGGTTAGGACTATCCAGTCTCTGTGTTTACAGAGTGACCCCGTGAGCATCAAAACCTCTTACAAAGGTACGACCAGCTACATTGAAGCATTTCACTTCAATTCTCACTGCAATGAAAATCATTGGACAGAAAATTCCAGATAGGATCACACATGCATAAACATTTAAAGAGCAAACGTTTAAAGCTCAGCATATAAACCAACACTGTGTGTGGAAGGAGTGAGAAAGTATATAGTTAGCTAAAGAAACATACCCACATCTACCTACAGACAGGTGCCAGAGCACTGCTGACCAAAGAACCCTGAATGGTGGCAGAGAAAGTTTTGAGTTTACTCATCTGAAAAATGTCACTTCAAATTGTCTGGGCAGCAACCCCACACCGACCAGCACATGGCTGCATGCTCCACTCACACCGAGCTGAGCTACAGAAGGACAAGCAAAAATGGCACTGCACTGTTGCCAGGGAAGGGTCAAAATCCCAACCCCACAGCCTGCAGGGATGTGAGTGCTTAGCTCGCTCCTACTCTGTTCCTTAAGCACAGACAGGTTACTCTGGAGCATCAGAAGAAGAGATGTCATTTGTTTAATCATCCACATGACTTCACCATTCTTTCTTGTGCCCCAATTTCTTCTGGAGGTCCCTTATCTTTAAGTACTTGCTAAGCTCTATTTTATTTAGGTTGTGAAATCTGGTATATCTACCTTCTAATAAGTCAAGACTATAAAGAGCCACACAGACAGTGTGTGTTGTGTATGCATTCATTAAGACGTGTCTATAACCACCTTAGTTTGTAAATACCTGGAAAAGCAGACAGGGAATTAGATTCATGGGGTTTTTTTCCAGGAAAAGTTAAAACACTTTAATCAATCCAAATTTGGAAGTATGTAGAAATTCCTGGAAGTAAAAATAATAAAAGAAAGCATATGAAACACTTTAAAGAGGAATTTAATGGAAACAAAGTAATCCCACAAAATTGAGTTAGGATTTATTTTCACATGGTTTGGACTTAAAATAATTCCAAAATCATGTTAACTGCTGGAGTGGGTAGATGACTGCTATAGAAGCATGCATTTTTTTATAGACCTGGAGATTAAATGAGAAAGTAAACCTGCACTGTTTCTTGGCTTAAAAGTCACTGTGGTCCTCTGATGTAGTAACATCAAGCATCCTCCTTTCTGAAAATTATTTAAACATTGTTTTAATTGACTCCATGTGTTTCATTTATTAGAGCTAGACATGCTTGTCTCTTCAGCTAAGTCTGGTTTTTTTGGCTATAAAAGCCCTCAGGTAAGTAACTAAGAAGGACAAATTCAGACGCAATCTAATGAATCACCCAAAACACAAATACCCCAAGCAACCCTTCTAAGGGATGCAGAGGTACAAGGCCAAATAATAATTTAAATGGAAGGAAAGGACTGGGTAAGGATTTAAACTTGCAAGTTTCTAAGGAAAAGGTCAGAGCAAGAGAACTGAGTACAGGGGATATGGGGCAGATGGCAAATAGCTTTACCGAACCAGTCCCTAAAATTAATAGCTGCCTTCAAGATTTATTTCCTGTCTCTGTATTTCATTTTTCCATCATTTCCTTCTCGTTCGAAAGAAAGTGTGCCGTGTTTTTAAATACAGATAAAAGCACTGAGCCAGGCTCTAAGAGGTCATTATGGAAAAAAAGAAGCAGGATTGTGTACTCTGTGTTCCTACTGAGGCAGCTTCCCTTCCTAGTGTGCTCTGAACTGCTTAGCCTGATCTAATTTGAAGTCTCCCAAGATACAGGGCTCACGCTACTTCCCTTGGGAGAACCGGAGGGAGACATGAGAACAGCCTTTAATTACAGAAAGAGCTGTTCCTAAAGGAGCGAATAATCTGTTCTCCAGTTTTAAGGAGGATATGAACTTCAGCTGCAGCCAGAAAAATTCCAGTTAGATATAAGAAAAACCTCTTTAATGGTAAGGATCCTGCAGCACTGAAACAGATTGCTCAGAGGGTTACACAGACTCCATCTGTGGAGGAACACGCCTAAGAACAGATAAGCACACATCAGTCAGGCATGGCTTAGGCAGAATTGATTCCTACACTGGGACAGGGATGTGTAGCAGATGATGAGATTTCTAAGACCCTTCCCAGCCTTTTTTCTTGTTCTGTAGTTTTGACAGATCACAACTGGTTTGGCCAAGCTCTACCCTTACTGCTTCTCTTGTGGATACATCCACAAAAAGGCAGAAAAAGAAAGCAACAATCCAGTTTTTTTTTCTTCTGTGGCCACAGAAGCAGTCTCAGGACCAACACTTTGCCACATCATTAGAGGGCAGCCAGAGGAGCAGGAGGAGGACCAACCCCACACACATCACTACCAATAAATTCAATTTGAGGCCACTGCTGCTAAAGAGACCTTATCTGTGATATTCTCTCTGTCAAATGCTCCTCTCAGTACTTTTAAATCTTAGCTAAATCTGTTGCTTTAAACTTCCTCCAATTTTTGGAGACACAGGATGTTAAAGTTGCATTCAGAAAAAATTAGTAAGTGATGAATAGATGTTCTAAGGTTATTGCAAACTTGATGCTACAGCTGGTGCTAAGCAACCTACTGCCTTGATGGAATAAAGACAGGAATAAAGACAGCCAAGTGATTTACCATTTATTAAAGACTCTATTAATGATTTATTAATGTTTTATTAACTATTTATCAATGCAACCTTAGTAAAAAGCCTNNTGTTTCACAGCATCTTTCTGGTTTCTGCATTTATACAAATCTGATCAAACTCTCTCTGCTAGGAAGCCAGTAATGCATGAGGGGCAGCCACACTTTCTGTGTGTGATGCATACTGAATTAAAAACCATCTCAGCCTGTTTCATCTTTGGGGGAAGGTTAAGGAAAGAATGAATATATAGATATATATTTATACATGGAAATTACAAGCAAATGACACTAAAGCCTAAAGGAACACAAAAACAATACACCTATGGGTTGTTTTTATTCATAATCCTTATGAAGAAATGGGTAATTTGCACAAGCAGTTGGAAATATCCTGACCAGTAATCTGGTCTGATTTATACTGGGTCAAAGGCTTCCTTAGGAAGGGATTTTGATACATTGTCAGTATTGACATGGACATGATAGATAAATTCATTAATATACATTTGACTATGATGTTTCAGCATCTAAAAAATCTCATAATCAAAGGGATACCACAACCTTTTTCTCTGTAAGAGAAAAAAAAAATTAAAATACTTTGGGGATGGCCTCCAAAGAAAGCTATTTTTCCTGCTCTGAATGTTAAAGCCAAAAACCTTTTATTCATGCAACTGTTTTAGCAAATTTATTATGAGTGGCTAGTGCCCAGCATATATATTTTGAGGAACAATGTGATGGCATCTACAATGATGTCTTTGTCATACTATAATTTATCTTGTTACTGCCCCAAAAACTGCTTGAAAGACAATTGGAAATACAGTGCATACATGCCTGAGTTTGTTACTGAAAAACTAGAGTTCATTCTACAAAAAGAAACCATTTTTCTGACCACCACAGCCTCAACGACAGTGTTCACCTGTGGGTTTTATCAATGATGACTAATAAGTTCCCTTTGCCAGCTGGGGAATAGGATGCATTCCATATCATCCCATGGTAAATTAACATTTCTTTCCATTTTAACTAGAAGGAGACAGACAAAAATTTTATTCCATGAAAATGAAATAGAAACTGCTTTAGAAGCCAATTGTGGTTGACTGTAAATTTTACAGCATAAGTTTTCCTTTTCTACTTTGTTAGCATTTGGAAATCCACAAAGAAATATGGATATTTTCTTTTTCTGTTGAGTTTCTCAGTACTCTATAACTACTCTATACCTCAAATTTTTCAATATATTTTCCTCATACTGTAGCTTTTGTAACTAATAACACTCAGATTCTTTGCTTAGAGCATTTACAAGACAATAAAAAGAAAAGTAAATCATGATTGATGCACTTACTGCTCTAACCAATCTTGTGTATGTGAAGAAAAACAATGCTCCGTCACAGTGAGAAGGTAGCTCAGCTCAAAAGGCTGTTTCAGGGGGAGAGTAATGAAGCCACACGACATGAACCCACCACTGGATTCAATTTCACAAGTCTGCTACAATCCTGAGGAAACCATAGCCTGTGTAAAAGTGTGTGTACCCTGTCAAAGGATTCGGATCCTTGCCAGGCCTGGCCCCAGATGGGCCACACTGTGCATACAAGAGCTCACCCCCAGGGCTCCTCTGTGAAACAGGTTGAATACTTTTCTCCAAGATGAATCAGGATAATTTTCTTCAGGGTCCACTTCAGCAATATTATATGGTCAAAAACTGGCCTGAATGTATTACACTGCCTAGGACAATCAATCCTTCAGTTCAACACCAAGCAGGTTTTGTGCCCCTCAGCACCCTCTCACGTGTTTTTGGCATTTTTAACAGTATGCAGCACAATCCCCTATGGACTTACTATAGAAACACCATGATGATGAGCTGCACAGAACCAGAGATCTGCAGCAGCTGTATCCCTACTTCTGCCAGGCTTAGGCTCCCTGTACCAGTAAAGTGCATGCAGGATATGGGGAGTTCACAGAATATAACTGGCAAAAAAATCACACAATGTAAAAACTGAAGCAGGACCTTATAGCAAGCACACAGGACAGCTTTCTTGACAAGTTTTATGTGACAAGAGAATTAAGAGTTCAGGTGGAAAACGGGGACATTGGAACTCATGAAGTCAAAGGTAGATATACCCAGCATGTATGACAGCCTCTCTGAACCATGTCTTTGTCTTCCACCATTGTCTGAGCCAAAGTCCAGGAGATGAGCAGGAGCCAGCGCTGTCTTTGTGATGAGTCATGAGCTTCCAAATAGTCCAAAGACAGGCATGTACTGACCAGGAATAACAACACTGACTGGAGTGGTAACTCTGCTTCCCAGCCAGGACAGGCAGGAGGAATCTCAGCAGCAGCAGGAATGTGGGGTTTGTTAGGGAAAGACCATTAACAGTTGTGTGCAAGGAGAGGATGATCAAAGTTTTGCCAGGCACATCTGAGCTGCTGGGCCACAGGAGGTATTTCTATTGCCATATAACTGTTCCCTCTGCACAGACCTACTGACGGGTCAGGAACATGAACTGTCAGAATGGGTCAGACTCGAGGTCCTGCTCCTCTGGGATGCTACAGACAGTGTTTGGTGCTGTGTCTCTGACAGAGCACTTCAGGAACACCATGGCAATCGTGATGGTAAAATCCTGATCCTCCATACTTACAAATTCTCAGCTGTGCTGAGACCTTTTCTGTTTAATATAGCATCCAGAACTGGTTATTCGGTTCACACCATCTAACAGCAGTTTTTGCATCTTAGAAGTCAATAATATGCCCATAAATATTCAGGTACTTGCAGTCACGTGTACCAAACCCAGTTCTAGGAAGAGAGGCATCCTTCTGCTGTCACTCCTGGTAACTAAACTAATGGCTTTGCTGCCCAATACACAGAACCAGAGCCCTGCTGTGGACAATATGGCCCATGCAATACCTCCTGTTCTTAGCAGCTTCTCATCCCCACTGAGATACACAGCCATATCCCATTGCTTTTATTTATTCAAAATAATACTTGTTGGTAACCATCCCCAGGGATGGCACATCTTATTTTCACAAGGGCCCCATGAGGTAGGAAGTATGCACTGAACTGTTAAATACAACATAACATCCTGGGACTACAACAGTATAGTATAAACAAAGGCACAATAAGTCATAAAAAGTTAATTCTTTCAAAAGTTACTAATACCAACATATAATTTCATCTCTGAAATTTAAAAAACATTGGCAAAAAAACCATTCTCCAAGCAAATAAGCAACTGTGTTTTGAAACTATTCACTGCTGGCACTTGTTTAAGGGAATCTGGTAATTTGTTCCATCCATCCTCAGCTTCACAAGCAAGAAAGCATGTCTTGAATCGCCTGCTTTCTTCTCTGAAACTCAGGGTTCACACCAAGAGGAGAGCAGAACTATAATTTACAGTTACAAAACAAGACTACTCCTACCCTAAGGCACTCCACTGTGAGCATTTATACAATACATTACATCATCTCCTTTACATTGCCAGATGTAATCAATTCACGGGTTTTTTCATACAAGTACAACAGGGAGTTATATAGTCACATGACAAGACCTTATCAATGGAATTTATTATTGAATGCATTGAATTTCTGAAGCAAATTATGGCAACATACTGAAAAAATAAAACCTCCAAATTCAATATCAAGCAAAATTAGATTGCTAAACTACAAAACCTCTTGTTCTCTAAGCTTAGCTCAGAAACTGTCTAAGTTTTATATTGTACAATAATTTTTAGACCCATGTAACCAGCTTATAACTTACATCCTGACAATATGATGAAACTGAGTCCAAAAATCATTAGGAATGTGAAAGCATTAACTTGTGCCAGAAAACACTGGCTTTGGCTTTAAAACAGGAGCATTAATTACCTGAAACAGCATATAGGGGAAATTAGGAAACCAGGTTAGGCAACTTGAATTTAAAGCCCAATTCTTTTGTTTAAGCCATGATTTGCTTTCATTAAGATTGGACTCTGAGTTGTTACTCATCAAATACAAAGAAATGAAGCTACCACACGCTGCTGTACAATACACACTGAAATCCTTTATAAAAGTTGTTTCTTTGCCTTCCAAACCAAGACTCTGCCAGATCTCTTATTCTGCTTACCACACAAGCAGTATTGCAGCCGGGTTTTCCTGCAAGAGTGTGCTAGGGTAGCATTTCTTTTTAATGTTGTTCTTACACAGTCTCATCAGCTCCACTGTAATGCTGTTAAACCAGCGGTCTGAAGCTGAAGCAAAGACACAGTGAACACCTAGAAAAGCTGAAACCTGCCCTTACAAAGCTGTCTTTTCTCACCATTCCTTTTCCTCGTCTATGGGATGCTCTCCTAGCCATGTGTCTCAGTTGAGAACTTGCTTCTCCCTTCATGCATGAAGAATTCACTTTCCCCTATGAAGTATGGTTATCTTCCCAGTGCCTACTTCAGAGACTATGAATGCTCTGCGGGGCATAAACTGTCTCATTTTTTGTCTTATGCAATGCCTAAGGCAGTGGTAGAACTTCTGAATATCGGCTGGAAATTTGAAACAGAGATTACGGGCTGAAAAATCCAGTGGATGCATCCAAAATGTATGGACAACACAGGGAGTTTGATCAGTATTCAGCAAGCCCTGGATGTACAAAGAAACTCCAAACCTAAGCCTGATCATTGGTTCCTCTAATTTTGTCACCTTCGTTTCTTTTGTAAAGTTAAAAAGCTTAGCATGTTTGCCAAAAAATACACTCTGGGTCCTCATCTGTGACACAGAGGTAGAGTCCTTGCTACCTCTTATGTTCAACCCTTTAATTCCATTCTCCTACAGAAAGACCTAACCAGCCACCTGAAACCCTCTCATGCAACCTGGCATTTATTATAGTAATTTTAGCCTTTAGAAAAGAACAAACATTTCAGTCTGAATTTCCTCTTCCTCACTTGTGCCTTGAAGCAGGTCTGTTCCTGCATCTGTGTGTCCTGTAAATCACGCCAACACTCCCCTTTGATCCACTCCTGCTAAGCTAACAGGTGTAGAAAAAATGGATGTATGTTATAGATGTTTTGATACAACATATACTTTTTTGGCACGTCAGCCTTATCCAAATAAGCCAGCTTAAAAAGTAAAGAAAACTGAAGCCAAAACATGCTGAGGTCTTTTTTGATCTCCTTTAAGGTATGGAGGCTCCAGAGTATTTCTGGTAGACAGATTCCCATTGTTGCATATACTCGATTCCTCTCTCCCAGCATGTTCTTTCTTACAAAGATAGTTGGAGACTGGAAATGTTAAATACTTGTGACTGTCACTAAGACATACGACAGCTAAGGATGCCTGGTCCCACACAGAGCAGTCCTAGTGTCTGAAATCAGCGTGTTCTGACTGTGCACCAGACTGATAGAGCCTCCTCCGTCTGCATTTTTAAAAAACTTCTGACAGCAAACAACATTGAAACAAACTAACTCCTAAAAACAGGGCTGAAAAAGGGCAAAGTCTGTAACCTTCCTGTCTCAAAGCACTACACTGCTTCTTTTCCCACAGGAAAATCAATGAACAGCACACAAAAGCCACAGCACTGAAATGCTGTAAATTCAGTGCTCCAGCATTTAAACATCGTATCTTTACATTACTAGACGATGACATGTATTGTCTTTTTTGCTTCTAGATGG
This sequence comes from Picathartes gymnocephalus, assembly GCA_013390045.1. Lineage (NCBI taxonomy): Eukaryota > Metazoa > Chordata > Aves > Passeriformes > Picathartidae > Picathartes > Picathartes gymnocephalus. The sequence goes on along the minus strand of WEKY01013915.1, from coordinate 90,377 downwards.
CCCAAAAGGAATAGAAAACTGCTCATTAGTAATAGTTTATCAGGGATCGTATGAGCAACTTGGAACAAACTTGGACCAAGCCCAAGAAAAGACCACCCAGCAGACCCACGGCTGCCTAGTTAGCTCCAAGCAGTTCGAGCAAGTCCCAGCTCTAGCTGGTGTCAAACACTGACAATTACCAGTCACCAGGCGAAGACGAACGCGAGTAAACCTGCCATGGGATGTTTCGTTTTGCTTGTTTGTGTTTTTTTTTAAGTACGAAGTGCAATGTATTATCATGTTCAAGCAACTACCAAAAGGAGTTGTTGATTTCACTTTGCTGGAGACGTACAAAGGCTGGGTGCAGTAACATAGTATTCTTTTTGAAGGGTAACTTGTGTTATAAGTGAAAGACGCTAGAAAATGACAATGCTGCTGCAAAGTAGACAGAATGATACATTTAGTCAAATTCCCAGTTTAAGCCTTTTCAAAGAACACAAGCAGTTAGTGCAACATTCCTTAGGGTTCCTGTATCCTTTCAAACATGATCGCTTTCTTGTAGTTTACACTTACTTATCATATTAAGAAAAATGGTAATGAGGAGATCATGACAACCTCTTTTAAAAGCAACAATGACTCAATTGCCAAAGAAAAAAAGGAGTGATAACTATTTTCATGGAAAGGAGCCTCCAGTGAACGCCTTGCTGTTGAAGCTATATTCTTTGTTTTTGTCTGAGCTCAGGAATAACAAGGGGCTGCTCTTCAAAAAAATCCTGAGCACCAGTTTTCATTTGACTGGTACAACATTACTTTTTCAGATAAACTGGCAGTTCAGACCTCTTGTTGTAAAGATTAGGGACTCAAGAGGTTAGAAATGATAAAATACTGGAATAAGTGGGAAGGGATTAATTGGCTTGATTAAAAAAAAAGAAGTCACCACTGGGAATGTGCCTACAAACCAAACATGGAATGTTTTTATCCTAAGGCTCAGAGGAGTATTTTTAAAGGTTACTGTACCTTGGTGTACACAACATATTCTTTAGTAGGATATACTCACGGCAAAGAAATTAACGGACTACAAAGCCCAAAGGGGCTTTTAACACTCAATGCTCGTGCAATAAATACCATCAGAAGATCTCAAAGCATGCCTCACAAAAGATCAGTACTTGCCATTTTCCAGCTTTGTTTCAGAGGTGAAATTTGGTCCACACTTTAAATCCCTCAATGAACCCATAGCAAACACAAGGAATACACCTCTGCCCATTTTTTTTCCCCTTAACCACCCGTGCCAGTGTCCTATGCCCTTGTGGGTTCATGTTGCTCCTGTTTCACCCTGCAAAGTACTCGTAGGTATTTCCCAACAATATCTGCTCACACATTGAACAGAAATTTTGCAATAGAGAAAACATTTAAACAAGAGCTGTAAAGTGTTGATAACAGGTTTCTTATGACAGCCACACCAGAGCCCTGGCCCCAGCAGCTCTGGAAGGCCATACAGTAACACTTGCAGCAGGCAGAATACACAGGGTGTGCAGAACGTTGAAAAAACAAATCTGAGCACTTGGGTCAGACCTTCAGGTTCTTGTTTGGAGACAGCTTTTCTCTCTTGCCTCTGAACAATGGTCAACAAATTACCTCAATGCCTTGAAGTAATAAAATAGTCTTCATTTCTAATGCTAGAACCTGACATTTTCTTCAGCTGACTTCTGCAAGGCTGGGTGCCTGTATGGATGCTTTTAAGTCAAACAGAAATGTGAGAAATTCCTTGAGAGAAAAAAAAAAAAGAGAAGGAAAAAAAAGCGAGAAAAAGGAAAATACAAACCCCATTCTGGTCAGATTTTCCAGCTATCCAAAGAAATTGTTACACTGCTGACAAACCAATGTGGCAGGATCTACTGACTATTTAAACAAATGTGACAATTTTACTGCGACAATTTGAAAACACTCCAAAGTGCCACCTATCCACAGTGTGCATGCTTCTCAAACGTTTATTAAAACCCATGCAGTGTAATAAGAAACTGAAAGGAACTTACATTTTCAATAAAAACACAATTATAAGCATAATTTGACATGTACAGATAAAATAGATTGGAAGTTCATAAGGTTTCTCAGAACATTAAATGCAGTGACACACTTTCTTTCAAGAAATGTTGGAAATTCAGATAAGCCACAGTATGTAGTATAATTTTAAATATCTGATAGGGCCTTGCTTTTGCCCAATTATCACACCAATAATTCCAGCTGAGGACATCAATGCATTTTGCAAACAACTAATTTAACTTTCGACAGCAGCGGTGTGGGTGAGGTTCTATTTCACCATTTCACAGAAGGAGACATAGTGGAGCAAAGGGCCATCTCAAGGTTATTCAGGAAGATTAAAGGTAGGATGTTTTATCTCAGTCTATGTATTCAAGTATTTATTGAGAGGATGTTCAAAGACACAAGAAAATGAACCATACCAGTCTTTCACTGGTAGGTTTGAAGTGGTGTATTCTGAAGACTGACAGCTGGAACAATCTCCACAGGTAAGAAGGGAGATGCCTTCAGAAAGAGCTGTGCTGACTATGGTGCATGACAGACCAATGGCACACAGCAAAGACAGGAATTCTCCTCCCCAAAAGGCAGCTTCCAGAACTATTCTCACTGTAGAATGTGGAACAACTTGAACTTAAGACAGATGATGACCACAAGACTGCCTGCCCACGTCAGGCTGCTTCCACAAACCTCACAGGGGCTGGCAAGTCTGACCATGTGTCACCACATGACTCCTCCCAAAGGAAAGTCCACCTGCTTGTCCAAGGGGTCTCTCAGGAGGAAATCAAATAAATTTTGGTTCATACATCAGTTGGTGTCTGTATTCTTGCCTTAAGAAAAAATTAGGAGTGGTTTCAGCTAAACTCAGACCACAGTGCATTATGAAAATGGCAACAAGCATTCCTGATACCTGCTGTAATAGAACACTTCCACCCATCTCCTCCAAGCCCAATAATGAGATTCAAAGTTGAAACTTCAGGTTTGCTCCAGGTGTCAACTTTGTTCTGTTCTCTTTACTTTTCTTCAAGGAGCTCAAAGCAGTAAAGCATCAAAAGCTGCAACATGCAGGTGTAGATAAAGCATAAAGGGGGAAACTGAGCAAGCCTCAAGTACCTGGCATCATTCTGGTTCATCACCTTAATTTATCTAGTTCTTTCCTTACATATGTTTCTTTTAACCATCAACTATTTTTTGATTGTCATGGCCAGAAACTTCAGAGGAGAATTTCAAAAAAATAAGCTCTTGAAACTGTTTCTGAAAGTTTAGTTACATCTCCCACTTGTAACATCTTCCCTTGGACACTGCAAGTGTCCTAGCCTTTTCCTAGTCTGCTTCTCTTGACTAATTGTGATTAGGCTAACTTACCCTTCATTGACCCCACGAACCTCCTCAGCAGAGCTGACTTATGGGGAAGCTTTCTACCAGGATTTAAACCCTGCAACACTTGCCCTCCGGGCTGTAAAAATGGAGCTCTTCCCATTTGTGAGAGAAAGAGCCACAGAAGATGTTACAGACATTTCAAACCAGAATTGTTTCTAAAGCATGCACTCATTTCAGACAACCTAACACAATTTTAATATGTTTTCAATGTCTTCATTCTGTGCCTAAAGCAATTTGTTATGTAGAGTACACATTATTAATCGATTTAAATGAAAGGTAACACTGCTAGCAGCTTAAACACTCAGTGCCCATATTTGCCATGTTTCCCTTTGACAGGACAAGATGAAATAACAAAAATGATTAATCTGAGACCAGAGAAATATTCTACTACCTGTATCTCAAAATAGGACTAGATTTTTTTGTTTAATGCTCTGTCAGCAAGGTGTGTAAGTGGAGTATGGGAGTTTTCTGCTTTTCTGGTTTGGCCACACTGCAGATGGTCATTTTGGAATCAGCAGCAGCACTCCAGGACAGACACACAACAGGTTCTGAAGTTCTTAATCATGTTCTTATACAACATAAACTCATTCAGCCCACAAGGTCTGTAGGAGACAGTACCTGTTACAGCTAGAGCCAAACACTGTAACACTATGGTAGTGTTTAAAATTTTCCATCCAGTTCAGCACTTGGGGCCTTTCTCTGTTCATGGGAGCATACAAAAGGTCAGAGTTGATCTGACATGCCAGATTCCCTGGGTCTGTTTTCTTTTGCACTTTCACTCCAAGATAAGGGAGTTACCCTTTATTTACAAGGATGAAAAGGGATGGAAATTCAGGTCCCATGGGTCTCCGAACTGGGACTAGGAATCTCAGTTTTATGACATTCTCCACTCAACTACAAGACTCCACCAAATTGTTTTTTGTCTCTCACTTATTTCTGGAACTGCAAAACTTTGTGGTATTTGAAAAAGTAGTGTATAAAATAACCAATGCTTTTAAGTTCTGAAGAGAATGCATCTGATCTTCCACAAGAGTTGCAAAACTTACTATCTTTTCCTCTAAGACAATGACTTCGCTTCAATTACTTTCTTGTTTGAACTGGCTTTAAAACAATTACTATGTATAGTCTCATAAAAAGTAATTATTTTTATCATAACAGAGTACTTAATCAGAGTGAGGATACTGAGCATGTAGCATTGCCATACATAGTGGATTGTTTCTGAGCTGACTGCCAGTGAAGTAGAGAAACTAAAAAATGGTTGTTTTGGTGCAAAAGAGGTGCTGAAGTGCTTGGAAAACAAACTTCACTCCTTCACTGGCAGTCATTCACTTATCATTTATCCTGGGAGTACTATCTTTCTCTTCAGGAGCAGCAATACATGTCCAAATTCTTGTGATGTCAGCTCACTTTACAGTAATTTTAGTAGCAATAGTAAATCTGGCAATGATGGCAGAATTATATAATACAACTGAAATCAGCAATATTTCAATTTGGCAATACAAAAATACGTGTTAAAATATTATGGTAAAGGAGATAAGAAAACAGAATTGTATAGTGAGTTTGAAATAGGTGCACAGCAATCTCTCTCTCTCTTTTCCTGAATACCTTTTGTAATCTTTTTTTATTGTTGCAGTGTAGACAGGCTGCAATAGACCCACATAATGATCAGATTTTACATTTCAAAGTTCTTTGCTAAATAATTTATTTAATACTGCTATGAAAATAAAACCTTTATTTGATAAATGTGCCTGCAAGCTGGAATCAGACCTTGCTTGTCTGTCCTGACAAAGGTCTAATCTTTTGCTGCACTACATCTTGAAGAGGCATTTATCCCTGTAACAGGCAGGTGCAGAACACCAGCTTTCGAATACAGGAAACTCTGCACACCCACGCGCATTTGTCAGATCAGACAGTCAACCTTTCCTCCCCGTCACCTCCCCAGCAGCACGCAGTCTGCCTTGCCTTCAGCTGGCAGCACAAAGCAGATTTATACTATAGATCTACACCACAAGTGCATCACTCCCCTCACGTGTAACCTGTGCCATGCCAGCCGTGCCATGGGGGCCCACAAAACACTCACCTCAACGAAAGGCTTGGCATCGCCTCACCAGCTTCCCACTGTGCCAGCCTGAAGCCTGCTCTGAGCTTCAGACATGATGCATCCTCAAGTTAATGCAGACAGCTTTGGGATGGTGCTCCAGAGGTACTTTTCTCATGAGTGACACCATAATGTTGTCAGTGTAAGGGTGAATGGCCAAAAATTTGGATAAACCTCTTCTGCCACGGTCAGGTGCAGCACACAGGGGCCAAAGGTATGCTCTAGGCTGGGAAGACCTAAGACTGCCTTTTCCAGCTCCCAAAGAGCCTTTTGCACTCCAATCTTACACCAGGCTGTCCTCAAATGACTCCAACTATTGATCTCACCCTTCCTGTGTGTATTCTGGACAGTGCACAAAATGCTGAGAAAAGGCTTCCTTCAACCTTCCTGGAATTGTTGCTGAATGCTTGTGGTGATAATGTTTGCGGAGATACTGAGACCAGAATTGAGCTCATCACCTACCAAACCAGGAAGGAGCTGTTCTCAAGGAAATATTCAGCATTTCCATTTTCTGGAGTGAGACCACATCTGGAGAGTCATCAGAGCAAAGAACGGGTCTCTGCTTTTATGTATACCTAAAGTAATGCAGAGGTAACTCCTTTTTATTTAATAACAGCAGCAGCAACATAAGTGGAGCAGCTGCCAATTTATACCAGTGTGGGAGGAAGAAGAATTCAATGAACTCAAATGAGATCAGAGGTCAGTGGAATTACCCCTTGATTTATATTGATGTGAGAGCTGAAACTGGTTCTGCCTCCATTGAGAAAATGCTGATAAAAAGCTTGAAAATGCAATGGCTTAGAAATTGCTAAGAAATTAATTGTTTTTAAGCATCCAAATCTTCATGTACATAAGCAAAGTCTGAAGGAAAAAAACAACTCTCAAAGCAGGCTATTACCCGTTCCTTGCATGCTTTCAAAGGCTGCATGCCAGAGCAGGGACAAAGGCCACAGATCCACATTTACATGTGGGTTAACTTTTCAATCCATTTTTTCATTTCAACAGAAATAATAAATCACCTTATCCACGAGAAAGAAGCAGCTTGACACAAAACATACGGTGCTGGGCTATTTTTATAGCACACCTAAGACGTATAGGGATTCATTTATTTACTCAGCTATTTAAAAGTGGCTACTCTTACTCATTCTCTGGACAGCTAAATGCCAGGTTGCTAAGTTACTGTTACTTGACATCATCTCCTCCCCAACGTGTTCCCACATTTGACAGGTTCACATGATTTACTAGGCCAGTCAGCTCGTTATTCACTTGTCCAATGACGTCTGGATAATCATTTTAAATTCACATCATGTCCTCCCCAGCAAGCCCCCAGACTCCACATGAAAATATTTAAACTACCCGTCAGCTACTAAGTGCATTTGTAACCACACTGGACAGCGTACCTGTATTTTTCAAATTACAATTATTATAATTAGGTTTAGCATCATTCTTCAATGTTGGTTTGTGTTTTAGAAGAGAAAACAATTACTGAGGGGCAAATAATGGGCTATATCTGTTACAGACTAATTTTGCTATGTGAACAGCTCACTTCAGCTGTGGGTGAGACATATTAAATCCGTTAGTGCTTTCAACTGGCATGAAGAAAGTAATCCTACACATAATTTGCAGAGTCAAGGGCATTTTCACCTGCTGATCAATTTCCATATTCTCCCATGTCATTAGACAGGAGTTAGTCATCAGAAGACGACCGTACAAATTACAGACTTTGCTCATTTAACTCCAGTCATTTTTACACTTATTACAATCTGAACTGTATTTGGGATCTGTTTTGCTTCCAGACTAGAAAGCTTCTAATTAGTATCACAGCTGTCCACATACCATCAGAAGCACCATCTAGTTACTTGATGCCTTCCTTCAGTGAATGTGCACGTACAAGAATTCTTTTGTTCCTCTGAGCAGGGGTGGATTTCCAGACAGCAATGCTTGCCCAGGTGGTTACGACACAGCCACGAAAGCTGCAGTGCACACAGCAGGGCCTCACTGCTGCCGGGTTAGGTCCAATCCATTCCCTCAACACCCAGCCCAAACTTCCAATTTACACTCTGAGCCCTCCAGAAAATTTAGTTCAATAAAATTTCCTTTCTCTCCCGTGCAATGTTGTGTGCTTATCAACTCTTTAGCCAGAGATAAAGCAAGGCTAAGGAAGGTCCCTTCTGAGCTCTCCACAGACAGGAAAGGATCACTGCTTGTTCACCCTCAGTGTCACCCACACACCCCCTTTGCCTGGGCCCACACATGCTTCACATCGCACGCAGTGACAGCAAGGCACACTGATCTAAAGCACTGGTACCAGTGGCACAACTAACAGCTTTGGAGACTGGTTTTAAATGTCAGCTCTCCTGCCTCATCTGCACTTTGGATCACAACATTTCAATGAACTCATTTTTCAATGGATTCACATAGCAAGTGACAACTTAATTTAAATCCATATTAATAAAATGTGAATTACACGCACATACTTTTAATTGCCTGTCTTCCATATTATCCACACTTTCAAAACCATTGCATTGGTTTGAAAAAGAATGCCCAAACACATTTTGGAAGAGAAAATAGTGTAGACCACCAGGTATTTGCCTTTATCTTTCAGTTTGCTATTAGCAACCTGTATTAAAAGCAGTCTGTACTATCGTTACTGTTTGGGCTTAGTTGTATAAGAGATGATGATGATTATGATTATGATTTTTTATTATTTTTCACAACCTTCTCAGCCATGCTGGTAACAAAAGTAGAATCAACAGGAGACTGATCTGCCATTAACCTTTGGCTGTAGTATTGGGAGCACTCCTTTAAGCATTTACACAAGATGACATAAGTAGCTAAGTGTTTCAGGAAATCTAAAGGACTGTGAAATTTTGTCTCTGAAGACTCAGGAGTCTGAATGAAGTCAAGACCTTTCCCCTCACTCGGTTGAAAACTTTAGAATATAAATTCAATTAAATCTTTTTTTTTTCCAAGATGGAAAAGGTTGAAAGGTTGAAAGTAAATGTTATTTATTTCCTTGCATTCATTCCTCCTGGGTGCTCACGCAGGATCTTACTGCAGGTCTGCACGAGCATGCCTGCCTGCTGTCTCAACTCTGCTGCAGCAACACTGCCAACCCTTAAGGACATCTAGAGCAGCCCAAGATAATGTGTGTACAAATGAGGAGCAAGTTTTCCAAACTATTTAACTCTGAATTGCAATGAATAGTGAGAAGCTTGTTTTATTTTATAAGCAAGAGTAAGTCTTAGCAAACAAGCTGGCATGACTGTTACACATGATTTCAGGTCTGGGTAAGTCTGCAGCACTACCTCCTAGTAACAAGGACATGGCTGGCACAAACTCCTGGACAAACCAAAAACCAGTAAGTTAACTGGGAATCCCAGGGAGGTAGCTCTGACAGATGGGAAATTCAACCCATGAGGACAAAAACCTAAATCTGAGAGAGGGACTGGTGGGTTGCAAAACTGCCCCCAGGCAAATCTCACTGCCAACAAGGAACCCCAAAGTTGGGGTGTCTGAGGAAAGGTCCATCTTACACTTGTAAGAAGTAAGGCATACAACTTGTGCATGCTCCCTTTTTCTTATTACAAGATCTTGTTGCAATTAAGCCATTCTCAGTTTGGAGTTGCAATTTTCTGTATTCAAGCATTGACCAAAGATCACAGGAAAAACATGTCTGTAAGTCTTTAACAAAACCATGAATGATGAGCAATTGTAGTCTAGGGGAAGGAGGAAGACTGTAGGTCAGTTTGTGAGTAGAAGAATTAAGGCAATTGCACCTCAGGGTAGGAGAGAAATGTGTCCTGGATAGACTCAGAGACTGAGAGCTTGAAAAGATCAGGAACATGTGTAAATCCTGACTGAAGCTGGCAGAGTATTAGGTGAACTGATTTCACTAAGGAGTACCCTGGGCCTACCCCATGTCTCTGTCTCTTAACACAAACCCACTGATACGTTATTATTTAACTACAGTGTTAAAGACAGCCCTATAAACCCTCTCCTTGGAAGATGAAAATAACAGCACCACAATTATACAGCAGATAAAGAAGCAAAGGGTATTACTTACCCGCAGTATTTCTTCCACACAGCTGGAGTCATTGGGAAGGGCAACCTAGGTGTAAAGAAAAAAAAGAAATGTTTAGTGAGGTGTTGGATGCAAAGTTCAGTGACTACAACCACACAGGTGAACAGCTAACAAGCAACTGCCTCTGTTTCAAGACTGCTGTATCCACGCTTGCTGCCTAACAAATTTTCCAGTTCAGAACAACATAAATCATCAGCAGGACCCATTTTGCCAAAAGTTGTTTTTTTTCTTCCACACTGCTTTGTGTTATTAACGACACTTTTGAAGCAATAAAGTACTCTGATTTCCTCACAGTTGAGAACTGGCAGTGGAATTGCCTCAAACTTCTGTAATTGAAGAAGATCCCACTGTTACTCCTGTCGGCAGCCTTCAGAGAGAGGGCGAGGTTTGGTTTAACTTGCCACATGCTGCAGCAAAGGACAGAGGTGATAACAGTTAGGAGAAAAAGCTGTTATCATCAACTATCTTATCCTACAGCTTAATAGGCTAACAGTCCAGACAGGTCTTAAAACTTAAATATATACTGTAGTAAAATACTGGTTGGACTATAAGGGTGGTTGCTGATTTTGTTGTCCCTCACTCCATCAGCCTGTTGCAGGTTCAGTGTCCTCTGCAGCCTGCACAGCACACAGGTATCCACCTCAGGAGGCCTGACAGCTGCTCCTTCTCCCCTTAGAAAGATTCAATTTACCTCTGCATCCAACCACACCCATGCACACACAGTGATGCTGCTAATATATTCCAACTGAAAATACATGTTAAATGGTACTTACAGCATTTGCCAAAATCCCTCATTCCAAGGATATGAAACTTTAACTACTGTGAAACAACAGGCAGATGTGACCTGTATGTACAACCATTCTGTGGCACTTGTAGATAGCTATGGTGGGCTCTTACCACGTGGTAAAGGAGGAGAAGAAGAGGCAATATTCAGGAAGGTACCAAAGCACAGGTAAGTCCTTTGTGCCATAAATATTCAGTGAGACTTTTCTGCCTAGTTCTTTTACCTTATTGCCCTTAGTAACTAGTTCGGTGAAAGATACTCATGACTAAACTTAATACCTGTCATCCTAATCTGCTATAGAGCTTGACCAAAAGCACTGACCATGGCCTTCTGCCTGCATTTCAGCCAGCATTAAGCTTCAAGAATAAATCCACACAGCTACAGAAGTCAAAGACCACAGACCTCTCAGATCACCAAGCTCATGCTCAGATAATGTAGCAGATTTTCCCCATATCTTCTAGTACTGTGGCTAGCCTGACTCAAAAACTGTAGGGAAATGGGTCTCCCATTCCTTCCCTTAATAAAATATGGAGTGTTGTAAACTACTTGACACTTTCTTTATAATAGCTAAAATTTTGTTTTCAATGTCACCTCCGCTTTTCTGTAGAGCTCTTCTCACTATTAGAAGTAATTAATTACTTCCCTTCACATTTATATCATACACAGACATGCAGAATTATACTCCACTTTTCTCAAATGTGGTATGTTCAACTTTTACCTTCTTTCCTGATAAACAAGATTTTCCTCCCTGTTGGCTTCTTTCTTCACTGTCCTCTGAAATCCCAACAGTTCATCAGTATCTTGGTAAAGGATTACCCAAGTGAATATGACTACACCACAGGGGTATTAGTGAGTTTTATCTATTATAGATTGTAATTTTCCCCAATATCACCTTGAAACTGTCAAACAACCAAAAAAAGGAGCCTTACCTTTTGTTCCCTGTTTCTACTCAGCTCAAATTACCTAACAAGCCTGGCTAAGAACTGCCAGTGGGTGGTCAGCATGAACTGCAACAGGCATGCAGTCCAACCTTATACCACAGGACTTGGACTTCATGGGACTTCCTACATCTCCCTACTTTTCACTTAAATCACTTTTTTCCCTCTCAATACTTTTAAGTTCTCTGCTCATCTGCGTTTTCCATTCCTCATACCAGCTCTCCATTCAGTGAGGAATATGGTTAATCAAAGGGTTAGCAAGCAGGGGCATTACTACACTGTGCAGTGGGACAGAACATGTCTCTAACACACGCCTCATTTTTTTTGTTGAAAAACTAATATGTTCAAATATGAGAAAACAAAACAAACAGTCCTCCAATAAGCTTACAGTGCACACACACCAGCCGCAAGATTTCTCACCGCAGAAAGAGGAGCAGCCCAAAATCCAGCTGAGTGAGTCAGACTGGGAAGAGTGAGAGCAGCAGAGGTACAGAAGCTCTCTTTATTTAACACCCTTCCCTACCATACACATGCCAGCTGTAATGGTTAGCCAAGGTACCACATGTATTTCTTTGTTTAGAAAAGTGATGACTGTGTCCCTGACTATTAATTCAGGACAGAGCATGTTCTTGGTTGTCTCACAGTCCTCTCCCAATTCACAGCCCTGTTTATGTTACTTCAGAACTAATGATGATAGTAACAATAAACATACCATTTTACTTTAATAAAGCCTACTATATATTACGCAATTGCAACCAGCTTCTGCTGGCAGCACTTGCTAATAACTTTAAATGCTCATGCATCAATTTAATTGTGTTAATGGCAAAGAAGATTTTAATGGCTTGACAGAACTTTTGTTCCCTTTGGCATTGCTTTGTTTTGAATCATTGGTATTAAAGTAATGCAAGATGTCAAAGTGCTGTGATTGTCATACAGGGAGATCCAAGTAGGAGAGAGCACAAAGAGGAAAACATTTAGATTGATGCAAACATTAAAAGAATAATTATTACAACATGGCTATCAGAGAGAAGATCAATGTAAGAGTCTTTCAGTACATTACTATTAATGGATTTCTAGAGAAATGAGACCATTTTTCTAAATTCATGCTGCAGTTGCACATTCTAAGAGACTTGAAAGGCACAGATCTATTATAAATTTAGTCTGTCTTGAAAAAAAAAATAAAAAACAACCTCTCAACCTTTCAAAGTGTGAATTAAAAATTGCAAGTTTAATTGTCCATAAACACTCGTGTTCAGCTAACAAGTGCGAGCGGGCCCACATGGCACACCACGGCACCCAAGCACAGATTCATCGGCACAGAACGGAGCAGAGCAGATACAATATTCATCACTTTCTCAAGTGCTAGCACTGTAACAAATTGTTATTAGAATTGCCATTAATAAACTGCCACGTTCCTCCTGTAGTTTAGTCAAGAGTGGACATTCATCCCATACTACTACTTCCTAATACAATAAAAATCAAGCATTTTAGGACCCATTATGTGATTCTCCATCCCCTCTCTCTCCTCTTCAGCTTTCATCACTAATCAGAGTCTAAAAAGGAGGGCACAGCTTGCACTTGTGCATGCTTTTGGTGCTTTTCTTCCTTTATGAGCAGCACGGTCTAACTCAGCTGAAAGGACAGATTCCAGGAATTTGGGTCCTGCAAGACCAAGTGGTTGCAATTCACATCATGAGCTCTTCCCTTGGCTGGCAGTGCATTCACAAACCCCAGACTGAAGAACAGTGAATGATACATAAGCTGCAGAGAGACGTCCTGAGGTAATAAAACTTCCATCAAAGCAAGATTTCACAACAGCTACATGCTACACTGAACTCATCTTCCAATTTGCTTTTAATCTGGCAAACCTCTTTTGCATCAAAACGCTTCATGTTTACTTTTAAATATTACTTGCTAAAAAATAAAAAAGAAAAAAAAGAAAAAAGGAAAAAGGAAAAAAGGAAAGGTCAGATGGTCAAAATATTCCATCTAATACAAGCCAGTATTCTACAGCTTTCTTCACTTTTCGGTCTCACAGGAGAGAGAACAGAGCTTAAATGATGTGGAACCAAAGGGTTTAATGTATGGCATGGGTGGCTCAGTGCTGAACTTTAAAGGGAGGGAAGGAGGGCAGAAATCTAAGAGTGAGGGAATAGTAGCCTTTAATGTTATACAGATCAAATGACATTGGGTGAATCGTTACAATATCTGATGAGTCACGTTGGTCTAACCTTCCATTTATTCATTCCACAGTTCCTTGACTACTCTTACCTCCTGGACAATTTATAACCTGCATGAGATCAGATTTTGTTTTTGTGGCACAGAAATATCATATAAAGACTCTTTTCCCTGTAATTTACATCCAACAGCAGACATTTCTCAGAAATGTTAGCACACAATCTTCCAACAGACTTGTGAGAATAGTTCTGAAAATTCAAATGTAGTGCCATAAAGCAGAAGTACACCATGAATAATGTCTTTGCCAGAACTGACCGACTACATTTTCATCTGGATAAACTGTTCATGAACAATCCCCCTGGTTTTATTGATGCACAATTGGCATTCAACAAGTAATCTCTTCTTCCTTCATTTTATTGAAAAGGTAAGTGTAGCATGTAAAATGAATGTAGTAGCCCACTCATTTCTTGCACATGAGCACCTATGTGCTTATACATCAAGAGCTCAGCTTTCCTTGTCATCTCCTTTATCAAGGAATCCATTTTGACTCTGGGGAAATGAAGCTCATGCTACTGTTTACTTCTTCGAACACAAATTGATTTTTCACTTGCCAGCATGAAAAGATCCCGTGCATAAGCCTTGATTGATCATTTCCAGTGTGCACCACACAGTGATAAGAGGAAAATACTTAGAAAACCAGAAACAGCAAAACGAGGACAGTCAGCAGAAGCCTTGTCCTCTGAGTGCCTTCAGCTCCTGTCAGGCTTCCCATTAACAGAGTGTGCTTGGTTTTTCTGATTTTTTCTGATTAATACAAGTGGGAAATGGGTGGGGCAGTACTAAGAACAGCAGAATTTACAGCTACAACACATTGGACTAGATGATCTTCCAACATCCTTCCAACCAGTATGAACCTATGGTTCAATTCTTGCAATATGCTCATTACAAACCTAAGAACATGCAATACTTCACCTACACTTGGTGTACGCCCCCATGTCCTTCCAACACCACCTTTCCTTTGACTGCCATCAGTATTTTCTTGCACATTCAAGCTTCATTTCTCCACTTCAGTGGCTCCCAACATTCCTCTCAGCTGCCCTCTAACTATACATTTCTCCTCCTGAGAAGATTGTTTCATATTTATTTCAAGGAAAGTTCACACCGCTACTCAGAGCCCACTGCTCAAACCGCTTTGAATTGTTTCAGAGCTCATGACTCTGCTTCTTGTCTCAATACTGTGTCCAAAAAGTGTCACTCATGTTAAAGACATCTGGAATAGATGCCAATTAATTAGCTGGGAGGCTCTTGGCTCTTCCTCACCAACCTTAGTGCAAATGTGTAAGAACAGGAGTAGCAAAAGAGCAAGGAATGAATATTGCGACCTACAATAGGGTTCTTCTGGTGTATCTGATATTTATGGAGATATCACCAACATACTTTAGGGCTGTATGTTTACATTTTGGAGGAAACTGAATGAAGTCAAACATAATGCTATTAAAAAAAACCCAAAAAAAATCCCAAACCAAACAACAAAAAAACCCCCCAAAAACCAACAACAACAACAAAAAACCAACCAAAATTGCTTCCTTGGTATTCAAATACATACATGTGTTTTTCACAGCCTTGTTCATTTTCAAGGGAGCCATTTGTGGGTCCTAAATAATGTATATCCACTGTTTTGTTTTAGTGCTTCCGCCACCCTGGAACCAAGATACCATGAGAAGACTACATTTCCCATTATTTTAACTCCAGAAATATCTCCTGGGACTTATTAAAATGTCTGTGGAAATATATGCTTTTTACACACATAAAAAATTAGGAGAGAAAGAAAAACTGTTGCCTAAAACAAAATACAGAAAGCTGCTCCTCTGTTCTTCTTTAACACAAATACTGCAGAAGCTGTGTAAAATACGCATTTACTGAAGAACCTGAAAACACAAAAGAGTTTTAAGGAGCAAGTTAATTCATTTGTTAAGCTAAGGCAGCCTGGCCTGCAGTCAGAGCTGCTCTTCCAGTGGTGGCTAGAGAAGTCTATGCCTTTTCCCCCAAGTAAAGCAGCTTGGCTAGGAAAAGCAACTCACTAGTGTGGTCTAAAACGTGACAGAATCAGACTCACACTGATTTAGGGACTTTCCCAAAAGGTCTCTAGTTCAGAAGCCAAAGCTGCCCACAATGGGTACCCTCAGTTTCATACAAAAGCCAGTGACTCTCATATGCTCCTGTCCAGTCACCAAGAGTCAGACAAACCTGTGCAGTCACACCAGGAGGGGTGGCTAAACCCACACTGAAAGAGATTCAATTTCATCTCCCTACAAAGAACTCAGCTTACAACAACCTTTTTTACCAGTCTGAGTAAGCCCAGCTACAAGGACAATGTTTTTTCACTGGCATTTAGTTCTGCTACAGCAACTTTTAAACCAGACTGACCTGGATGTGATAATTATACTTTTCTTGTTCTTCTCAGTATGTGTTGAATTAGGTCATTTTCTTCATTTTTAATTTCTTTGGTGTTTTCTTTTAACAACACCATTTCAGTGTTGATCAGCATGTAACAGTCTCTGTGAAAGCACAATATGCTGATGTTCAATTTTAACTCAATGGTTCACCATTATTTTCATGCAGTAAATTGCCAAAATCTATGAGAGAGAGAAGACTGATAAAGTGATCTCTCACGTCAAGGTCTCCTGGGAGTTTCTTAATGTAGGTAAGGCTGCACATTTTACTTATGGAATATTCTGAATGTAGTATTTTAAAAACTCACCATAATGATAATACCAGAGTATCTGATTATGTCAGTATTAAGACAGGCCCCAACAAAAGTGGCTTTTGCAATACTTAATTTATGACCAAAACACTGGCTTGCATAAAGGCTGTTACAACCATTTAATACTGACACAAAGCAAGGAAATTTGGAATGTCAAACTTCTTTTTCTTCTTCTCTTTCTTTCTGTTCCTCCTTCTCTAACAACTTCAAGTACTTATTTACTTACATAAAATACATACATTTTCTTATGTGCCTTGGCATTTTCACCTTATTCAGGAAGATATTACCTTATACATTTCCACTAAAGTGATGATAAAAGGTGCCCTGACCTAAAATGCCACTGTGCACTTGTCCACTTGAAACATCAAAGCCTGACTAACAGACTTTGCAACCTCTGCAGTGGTGAGATATGTGGTGTGGCAGAAATAATGATCAAGTGCCTGTTTCTTGTCTTCCTTTTGCCAGTGTGAATGAAATTTAACTTCTCCTAAGACAATGAAGCAGTATAAAAGGCATGAAGGGAGCTTGGCTTACACGTCCATTTGCCCTCAGTTAGGGGTATGTAAATTAGACACCATATTTATTCTCAGTGTAACCCTTTGAGTAGAAACTCTTGGAAATCATGCAAAATCCCTTTACTGTACAGACACAGCAGTCTAAATTTAATATAAGTTAGAATTGGATGTCCTTTAAATCCATTTCACAGTGGAATGTGGTGTCTGTTCCCAGTATGTGCCAGCACAAGAGCAGCATCAGGTAGGAGTTGTATAAATTCCTGCTAAAGTAGTAGGAAAGTTGCCAGTTCAGACAGTGGCCTTGGCAATTGGACTAAAACTACTCCAATGTCAGTGAAGTTGTGTCAGTGCAACCTGAAGTATTATTTGACCCTGTGAATTCAGACATTTCTTTGGAGGTTGTAAAGAGGAACCTTCTTAAATGTGTATTTAGATCTGACAGGACCTCTGCTGTGGCTACAAGGATACAGTGGGTGGTTGTGTTGGTTACCTGTTTCACTTCTGCTTTTTAAAGCAGGTATGAATGTCCTCACAGAAAAATGTACTCCTGGGTATAATTTGTACAGCAGTTTGCACAGCTGCAAGGCGCCAGTGCTGGGACCCAAACTAATTGCTCAGAGCTTGTTTGCAAATTAGTTGTTTTCATACATCCTTCCACCACAATCACAATTTGCAAGTCATGACCTCAGACTGTCTTCAAAATAGAGGGCCAGAATTAAAAGGGCAAGGACCTGTTCCTGCTCTGATGGAAACAAGTGTATTTTGAAATATCTTAGGGTTTAAATACCAACCTGTTAGCATAACTAGTCTACACAGATATATTTTTAACACAAGTGTCAATCAAAGAAATTAAATTCTTATGGGAAATAAAAGTTATTTTCCTTTTATTAATACAAAGCAGTACAATTAATGAATATGTTTTTATTGTGATTGCATCCAAACTCAGACTACATTTAGAGCCAGATCTTATGTTCATTAAATAGTAAGACACACAATTATCCCAACTGCCACTGAACATCATGGTTATCTACAAAAGGGGAGTTAAATAACACTTTTTTGGACAGTATAGAACTTAGAACAAGGAAAATCTGATTTTGAATGGGATCTTTATGGCCTCTCTTTTAGTTACATTTCTAATTAAAAGGCTTTGATCTATTAATGCCAAGGGACACTGCTAAATGTATTCAATGCAGAAGTTGCAAACTTTTCCTGAGCTCCCCAAATCTCTTAGATCTGTGTGTACTTACACTGTGTGCAGTTAAACTGCTCGCTAAAATGAAAAGATATCTAAGAATAACTCACTTCCATTAGATTTATAAATCACATTAATTAATTCTACATCTCCAGTAGTGTAGAGACCAAACTCTAATGCGAGATCTAATTAAAGAAAAGGGAAAAAAATTGCAATTGAAACACAGAAGTAACTGTTTAGCCTCAAATTAATGAGGCGCTATGCTAAGCAAGAATGTCCATAAATCCCTAATGAGGATTTTAAACACATTAAAACTTCCTAATACAAAGTGTTTGCCTTCCTTTTATCCAATAACAAATAAGCCAATAATTTTCTGCCTCTAAATGACACTATTAACTGTCATGGCATGTTTTATTTGACAAACGCTCCATTCAAATACAGTAAAACCAATTAATTTGCCTGCTGTGAAATGTGTTTCTTGATAGCTTTTATGTGATTTTTCTTCTCAAAGAAATGTAAATAGGAAGTCAATGTAGGTGCCTGATTTTGCTTAAAAATACGATGCAATAACTATAGATTTTCTAGTCAGTTTGCATTTCAAATGAATTGAAAGATAACCTCCATTTTCAGGTCATCAATCACATAATGGTCTCCTGATAAGTAAACAGTTACAGAGTAATAGTTTTATTACCAGTGAAACGGCCCCATATTTGAGCTGTGATAGTTGCAAAATTACCACTTTGCTCCTTTATAAATAATGGTTTGCAGTGGGGGCACTTGGCCCCTGCCACCCCTGGCACCCACCACGGGCAACACCGACGGCTCTCGGAGTCCACGCTACAATTAAACCACGTGTCTTGGAAGGGTGAAGATGGTAATGTATTACTTTTTTTTTTTTTTTTTTTTTTTTTTTTTGGTCAGAAAAATCTATAGAACAAATAAAAGATAATTCTGTGGTTTCAATGATCCCCTGGGCCCCACTTAGCCAATCTCAGCAGAGCAAAGCAAGACCGTGTTATGACTGCACCACATTAAGCAGTACCTGAATTTCTGAAACTCTCCTAACGTTTTGCAACTGGGACAATCAGCCTGCTAAAAAGTACATGTTATATGTCAGAAACAGACTTTTGTCTGTGCCCACTACATGAACTCAAGGCAAAGCAGAGGCTAATGCCCTGCTTTATGGGGCCTAACTAAATGCCAATTAATCTTTACAACATATGGACAGTCCCACCAGCTCTTGCACTGCATCATGATCACATGGAGACTGTAGTTTCTCTGCCTTAAGATGGAAACCCAACTGGAAAAAATCCCATGACACAAGACCCCCCCTCACCATGGAGCAAGGAATTAAATAAAACAAAGATTTACCAGTGCTGAATGGGACACAACCACTCATTTATTTAATCATCTGTAATGGATTACCAAGCAGAACTGGGTAATTTATGTAGCGTGCCATGAGGGCTGATTTTCAATTTGCACTGTCCTGTATGTGTGTTTCTTATTGAAACAAGCAAAACAAATCTGAGACTTCCCTTGTGGAGCAGAGCCAAGGCTGTCTGACATGTGAGGAAGCCTGGGGAGAAGTTGGGCTGGGATGGATCAAAGGCAGCAAAGGTGCTCTGGAGCTCTGTTAGCCACTGTCCCCAGCACTGAGACACACAACCCCAAGGCCCCATTCCTTCTTCTTCCCAACAGAAATTCCTGTTAGTATTGCTACAAATTTTTGCATAGTGACCTTTCCACTGCGATGTCTGGAGAAGCAATTTATATTTATACATTATCATCATATAAAATTATATACGTATGTATTCAAGTAAGAGAAAAGTGCATTCTGCAAATATCTGTATTTTGCTCCTTAACCACAATCCTATTTAATAAGCTTAGGAATTGAATTGCAGCAGCTTCAAAAAGTAAATTGAAGAGACCTCTTGCCCTGCCTCAACAGTGAGAAAAACATGGTCTTTCTATACAGTCTCAGCCCGTAAAAATTCCCAAATTAAACTTTCAAAATGTTTAACTGAACTATCATTGACACAGTCAAATATCAGGAAATCAATTTCAAGTTGACCGAAATCAAACTTTTGTGATTAAGGTACTGCATATTGTAACCTGCATTTTGCTCCCTTTGCAATCCAGTGTTCCTGAAGGGTGAACTAAGCTCAAGCTCTCCCAATTGCAGCTGTCTGCATCTAATTTTGATGACAAAATGTAAATAAAAATATTTATATTTTTGAAAACGATCTGATATGATATCCTACATCAACAACTTTTACATCTACTTCTTAATCGAGACATTGAATTGGGATAAGACCACCTGACATTATTTCACTTCTGACCTTTTCAACTGTCAAAGCAGACAGATTTTTATCCTACAAGATTCGAGCCAAAGCCTCAAAGGTGCAGTGCCAGAGCATTAATCCATTTCACTAGACAGTCATTGAAATTATAATTGAAAGTTCAACTTACTTTAGCATTTTATGCTGAAATACTTCTGGCAGCCCAGGGCAGAAAGTCGAAATCTGGTTTCCAATGGAGACCATTTCCAATGGTTTTTAAATGTTGGCAGTGAAATTCCTTATTGTCAAAGAGATCAGCAGATGCCAGCTTCTATTAATTTACTTTCTGTGACTGCTGCTCACTTCAGGAAGCCTTTCTTTACCTAAGGATGCTGACCTGCTGCCGAATCCCATCAGAAATGGACTAGAAAAGACATTGATTTAGTAGGAGACTAGGGACACTCCAAGAAAAGCCCCTACAGCAGCCAGGGCAGAACCCATCCCTCCATTTATTCCGACCAATGGCATAAGCAGGAAAACAAATCTGCACAAAAGACATGACATAGATCTGTAAGAGGTCCAAATTCAAGCTAAATAACCTGACCTATGTGCACCACTCTATCAAGAGTAACTCCAGAACCTGAAGGATCAGTAGACAGCTTTTCCTCTTCACCAAAAGTTGTCATAAAGGCAAAAGATATTTGAAATTTTGAATCTGAAAATAACATCACTATTTTAAGTAGTCAGTGGGCTGTAAATCCTTTGTTCTGGTATTCTGGAGCTGCACAGAGGTCTTTGGCCAGCAAAAACCAACAAGAGAGCAGTTTGTTATTCTTAGACTAATCTCAAAAGCTATCTAAACAAGCATTTAAGTTAACTTAGAAGACATGTAAACATTCTTCTTCCTTAATTTTTGAAGTTGGGATTGACTAGTAACTCTTTATTCTAATTCTAGCATCTTATCCAGAAGCTAAAAAATTTCCTATTTGGGAGCAGGAAGGGGAAAAAGGGAACATGAGTTCTAATACCTGTTATGCAATGATAGGTCATTTTATCAATGCTTTCTACACTACTGTTGTATTTGCTCTATAAATTCTGCTGTCTTTATCTGCACAAGGTCCCTTGAATCCTTATTGCCACGATATGAACCCATTAACTCAAAGCACTGAGAAATAATTCTGCAGCAATGCAGGAGCAGTGGGAAGAAAACAGCCCTGTGGACCGCATTTACTGGGGGCGTGC
Organism: Picathartes gymnocephalus; assembly: GCA_013390045.1. Lineage (NCBI taxonomy): Eukaryota > Metazoa > Chordata > Aves > Passeriformes > Picathartidae > Picathartes > Picathartes gymnocephalus. Next base: position 68,910 of record WEKY01013915.1, on the reverse strand, counting down.
TGGGTCTCCTTGAGGCACAGAGATCTCAAGGCTCAGCTCCCAAAGTCACACCATTAAGGCAATGAGAAAACAGACCAGGGCAGTGCGAATCTCAGAGGGCATTGGAGACAAATACCAGAATTGCAAGGCACCTTTGGGACATTAGCAATGACATTAACAAACCTTCTGTACTCTTGGAAAGGGTGACTTGGCAGATCCTGCTTCAGCACCTTTAATTACCTTGGTGTTGCCAGCCTATCTGAGGTGTCTCCTCCTCTGCACACGCACATGGGTGTCTGTGCACGTAACTGAGTGTGTATTTCTCCTTCCCTTTCCTCCCCTTACATCTCAGTGGCAAAGATCACCTACGGATCTCTGGACCGCTGCTGGGGTTATTTCACGCACACAGTGTGTTGCTCCTGCAGCACTTTGTGTCCAGGTTCTGCATGCAACACAAGTAGCAATTGCTCTCTGGATCCCTGTCTGGGCTCTCACCCAGTTTCCTGCACTGCACTGAATCCACAGACTCTGTCAATGAGTCAATGTCAATTGTCAATGCACAACTCTTGTGACTGCAACAGGATCAGGACACAGGTGCTTTAACACTGACCTTGCAATGAAAACAGTTATTTTCAAACTGTTTTATTTCACAAAAATATTCTGTCAGAATTTATTACAGTAAAAGATAAAGAATTTTGAAGCCACAGAGAGAATTTGAGAATTTTCATTTTGCTAGATGTGTACTGCAGCTTTGGGCAAGTTAATTAATTCTGCATTTCTATGTTTAGGCATCTGTAGAAACACAAGAAGCAACAGATAACTTGCCATCACCTAGGTATAGCAGGAAACTGTGGTTTGGAGATCCTCAGCAGGATGGTGTCATATAGGAGTGACATATATACACAAAGCTGTATACAACTGGAAATTCCTGACTGCTGTAAATGTCAATCTTCAATAAATGGTTTGACCTTTTTTATCTATTATTTCCATTTTATAACTGAAATGAGGTCTGACACACTGAGCATTTCAGGAGAATAAATGCAGCTTGGGGATGACTTTGCAGTCTCATGTCTCACATCACACCCTTGAAATGCATGATCTCCCCAGAAGTACAATGATGTCTTGGTACTTAAGCCCCCAGGACCTCCAGCATCCGTTTGCTGGCTGACCTAACAAGCCAATGATCCCATTATCAGCAGGTCTCTGTAAGCCTACGAGGTTTCTTTTAGTGGAACTGCTTAAAGCACATAGCAGCTTGATCTTAGAGAAGTTATCCTTTAGGCATTTAATTGAGATATTCCATGGGCAGAGTCACCTTCTGGGTGAACCCACTTCTGCACTGACTACAGACAGAGGCCAGGGTCATCACTCTGCTTAATTGGGGAGTCTCAGCTAAAGACTCAAAGTTAGGCGAATTAAATATGGATTACAAACCCCACAACTGTGCAGCAGGCTCATGTGCCAGGCTGAACTCGCAGCGTAGAAATGGAAACAGATGGGGAATAAATTCCCCATCAGACAGTGACTTGGAGATCTGAATGCAAGACTGAGAGTAAACCACTCATGTTAAGCCAGACAATGAGCAATTAGTTGCATAATGATAATTTTGAATTGGAGGGAGGGAGGGGAATTGCTTTGATTTGGACTTAAAACAATATTTTAAAAACCTCACAGAAAGATGAAATTTTGAAATTATTTGATGATTAAAAAAAAAACAACCCAAAACAAAAAAGCACCACAATGGAGGGGTTTCCTACTGATTCGACTTGTTAAACCATTTTCATGAAGGAAAAAAAACCAAAATAATGGCAGAAGTTCTGGAAAGAAACAACACAGAATTTGTTTTAGTAAATAAAAAAGCTAATTAGGAAAATGCCTAAATGTCTGCTCCTGATTGTCACAATTTCCTAGAATTTTTAAAACCAAATAAAATAAAACAATATTAAAAGAAGTAGTAGCACTGCTAAATTTGATCTTTCACTGTAGAAACTGTGTCCCACAAGTTGCAGAGCTGCAACGCTCAATTTCAGGCTTTCCTCACCAACAACTTTGCCAGTGGGATAGCAGAAAATCCAGTTTCCCTTCCACATACAACTCAGTTTATTAAAATCACAGCATTGTTGCAGGGCTAAATGTGTGGGTGGTGTTTTGTCACAAATGCTTCTGTTTGCGTGCCACCAGTAAGCTCAACAAAATGAAATGGAAGAAACTCTCAGATATTATCAAATTGCCAGATTTTTCTCATTGGCTTTTCCAGAGAACAGCCCTGCTTTAACTGGCTGAAGAGAAAAAGCTGTTCTATCTGAAATGGCCAGAAGAGAGAAAAAGCTGGCAGAATGATGTCTTCCTAGGTGAGGATAGTCCAAGACTTAATTCCATGTGTCAGCTCAAGATAACACACAGTCATATGCACATGATCTCATCAGCCCTTCAGGAGAGAGGATTTTACTTGATGTTTGGTAATATTATTTTAGAGACTTTCTTAATATGCTTGCAGAACACACAAACCAGGAAAAAATGCCATGTAAACCTCAATCCAGATACCACTTAAAGGGATATGTAATCATTATAATCAGAGTAACTGCAGCATTATTAATTATGAGAGGAAAAACAAGGAAAAGACAATCAGCCAGTAGGAATTCCACGTGTTGGCAGAAGCACTCGTTGTCTATCATCACTGCTCACATCTCTCCCAAGCCTATCTGCACCCCCATGTTTATACACGTGCCCCACTTGGGCCAGCAGCATACCCAATGCATACCAGCTCCGTGTGTTATTCAACAAAAACATTTGTTTGGGTGAAGAACATTTCCTGCTGCCACCTCTGCCCTGTCACCGTGAGCTGCTTGGAGGGCTCGTGCCCATCCACCCTCCTGCTGGCCTCCAGCAGCCAGGCAGTTCCCGGTACAGCACTGGGCTATGTTGTGCAGAAAGGCATTCCAGAGCTTTGTACCGACTCAAAGGGAATTCAGGGTCAGTAACTAGATCACTTCACATTTCTTGAGACACTGTAGGCATTTCCAGTGCCGCTGCCCTGAATGTCTCTCTGCAGGGACCCCAGGCAGGGGTTCCCCAGCAGCCTCAGGGCAAAGCTGACCTGGTTTCTGTTGCCTTACCCAGCTCCATCAGGGTTCACTGGTGCAGCAGCACAACCTGAACTCCCTCACACGAGTTGCCCTTTGGCCCCCACTGGAGCAACCTGCCAGCCCTAAAATGCAGGAGCTGGCCACACCAGCAAAAGGGGTCATGCAGGTTTGGAAAGTTTTCTTTTAAATAACAAAAACTAAAAAACTTGCGAGTTGATTCTCTGTTAAAACTTGACAGCTAGAAGGGAGGTAATAAAATTGTGCTGGCAGAAGCTCCCTCCTCAGAGATGGCCTGGCCAAGCTCACAGGAGCGCTGGCTGCCGGCCCCTGCTGAGCCATGTGCAGTCCCTGTCCCCAGCATCCACAAAGAGCAGCTCCCCTGCAAACTGCCACCCCTGCCCAGAGGCTGCTCGGGCCCCCAAACACAGCCCAAAGCCACCCTCAGCCTGCCTTCGGCAGGGTCAGAAAAACTAACAATCAGAGCTTTCTTTTCAGCCATGAAAGCATAAACTCTGCAATGCTTGACAGCAGCTTGCACTCCCAGCTAAGCCATCAGCCTTTCCAAGCCTTAGGGAGGGACAGAGATACTTGTAGGATTTTATATATAAAGTCATACGTTTGTGTAAATACTCAGATGATTTCCATATATGCCCACTAGCCACACAATGCAATAATAAATTATTTAAATAAATGGCATTACTCTAAGAAAGCAAGAAGGATAAATATAATTGCACGAGGTTTAAACAGGATGTAAATCAGCATTAAAAAAACCTGAAAAACCCCAAGTTAACATGAAGCTGTTTACTCCTAGAGAATCTCCACTGCTCTAACATTTCAGCAATAGCCTCCAGTCGTGAGCATGCTGCAGGAAGTAACAGAGAGCGGTTCAGCAGATGAAACAAAGAGGACCTAATTACCATGCGAAGCACAACATCCTTCAGATGTGATGAGAAACGTGACTGCATGAAAAACTGGTCCTGGGGAAATTTCAAAATATGACCACCCAAGCATAAAGAAGAGAGTGGTGAAAACCAGAAAAATTGCAACATGAGGGTACAGTATTTCTATACAAAGAATATTAGTTTAAAAACATTTACATACAGATACTGTGCATATACACACATCCATACACACACAGACCAGTACAAGGAACTGTGTAATTGTGGATAAAAGCTATAAACATATAAAAGCTTTCTAACTATATGCTACATATTAATCAAAAAAACCACATAAATTCTTTGTATGTTGATCCATGGAGATTCTTGACAGAAAAGCAAACACAGCCAAATGCATGAAAAACAACCACGCAGCCTGACAATCCAGCACTATCCTTCCATTTTCATCATACTCCATCATTTAATATTTGTTTTTTTCCTACAATTCTACAGTGTGAACGTAAATAATTTATGAATATTGGCCATAAATTATTTTGGGGGATTATTGTGTATGTGGTTTTGGGGTTTTTTTTGATAAAGAGGAGGAACATGGATGATAAGAACTGACATCCTGGCACAAGGTAAAGCCTTAATTGTCAGTTACAGGTGGAGGAGTCATGTCATTTGCACAAAAGTTCAAGGAGGTATTTAAAGGCACAACAGAGAAAAGGCTGGCTTGTGCTGTGGCTGGGCCCAGCACAGGGGCCACGCCGCAGGCTCTGCAGGTGACCTCTGCCAGCCACACAGAGCTCACACAAGTTTGGCACCAGCACAGCTGGGGAGACCGAAACCCCCAACACCAGCATGATGTGAGACTGTGCTGAGGAATGGTCATTACTCCCTCCAAGGCAGAAATACAGGGCACCAGTTCTGATTTTGACGTACAAAAGCGTTTCCTTTGTACAGGAAATTGCTAAAAAAATTAGTATCTGCTGAATGCCCTTTTGCTAGAGAGCCAGAGCGAGGCAGGCGTTAACCTGCTCATTTAATACCCCAGCCCAGGGGATGTGGGTATGGGGGGGGGCATGTACGAAGCTGATGGTGCATCTTGAAAGGCTGTTCAAAGTGTGCAAAAGAAATAGAGTTTGCAAATTCCTTGGCACAATCAATACTGCTTTCCAGCTCCAGATCCCCTTATCGATGACAGACTCTCTTGTTGCAGTGATTAGAGATTCTACATCTTTTAATCACAAAGAACATGACAACTACACCCTATCTATAGCTTTGTGATTTACAGCAATTGATGCACTATCATAATTGCATTAGTGCAGTGATAGCTTTGGGGTGTTACTCAAGCAGCTGAATTTAAATATGGTTGTCTTTGTGACAAACTGACAAGGAAAATCTGATGTTTGAAGCCAGCACTGATTTTAACACATTCAGCTTCCCTTGACTCCCTCCACCTGTTAGTGGCAGGGATGAACCATTCTTTTCCTATCTCACTAATTCTAACCATAAAAAAAGGGAAAGCTGACATGTGGACTAAACAGAGAAGGTTATCTTGTGTGTGTTAACAGATATATAAGTTTCAGGAGCAACATCCCACTCTTCTAATAAAGTATCGACTCCTTTTGCTATGAGTGGGCAGATTTCAGCTTAGCTGTGTACAGGCCTTATTTTGCACCTTTTTGGACAATTCCTCTTTATACCATGAAGTCATCCGAACACTGATGCTACTTTTTAATTTAAGGGGATTTGTTTGTTTTATTTTTAGCCTGATTCCTGACAGAAGAGACACCCATGGATTGTAATCATGGGAGTCTGAAATAATGCATGTGTTTGTGCTCTCATACAAAAAGGGTGTTCAACTCACCCCTGCTGTCCAGCATCAAGGTCAAAAGACACGGAAACTCTTCGGAGTTTGAAAAGAAGGCAGTGGGGGAGAGGAGAAGGACCCTACTGCTGTCCCATTTCAGGAAAAGCTAATAAAGCTCACCCTTTGTAAGATATCAGAGGATCCACATGAGAGAGAGACATTACAAGCCAGGCTTCATTAGCTCCTCTGCTCACAGAGTGACTTCTTTTTACAAGAGAACAGAAGATTTCAGTCTCCTGAGCTGAAAGAAAGCACAGGCTGGCAGGGAAGAATGAGACTAGATGAAAAGCAAGTTCTTCTTATCTCTTTCTAAATATTTTCATACAAAGTATTGGCTTGCATCCCCCCCGCAGTGTCCCACCTAACAGCACTCAAAACAATGAGCAAGAGCCAGAAGCTGGTGCCTGCTACTTGCATGCGAGAGGAACCAATTCAGGGCAATCTGCAGCTGTCCCCAAGGACTGCCCAACGCCTGAATGGCTGTGCCATTTGTCACGGGCTTCTTGGGAGACCCCAGCTTGCTGCTCCACCAGATGCTTCCCATGCAGTCCAGGAGAATGCACTCCCTGTCTGACCCTCAGCTCTCCCCAAAGGCAGGAACAATGGCACAGGGCCTCTGGGAACACCACATCACATCTGACAGGGGGAAGCCATTTCAGGATTCCCTACACCAGCACCTTGGTTGCAGGCACACAGCCAGCCACGGAGCATTTCCTTGTAAGAACTTTGGCTTTACAGCAAGAAACCAAAAGCTGTAATATGAGATTGAGGATGCTCTCGGTGGCCTAGATGGCTGTAGCAGAAGTGTCCCAGCACAACCCTGCGTCATCTCCCAGTGTCTCTGTGTGTGCAGTTAAGTGCTGGCAAGCACGGCCCTGGCACCAGCCCCAGCACGCTCAGCTCTTGTCAGAGCAACAGGCAGGGCTGGCATTGCTCCTCTGCTCGCTCTGGACACAAAGGACAAGGCCCCGGGTGACCAGCCCAGTCACCACACTCACAGCACGGCCGAGGGGGAGGACACAGGGAGACTAATTTCCCTTACATTGACATGAAGCCTCAGAACTAACCCACAACATTTTATTACACTGTTAATTTGCATCCAACATCCTGGTAATGTTTCTGAATATTTGGAATGACTGGAGGTTACCAGGACCTCCAGATTTCAGGCAGGAGTATATGAAGCAGAGATACCTGGTCTCTCCCTTCCTTGGCAGAGATCCTCAGCCAGTCTGTCCAGACACTATGTTCTCCTCAGCTGCTGCCTTCTAGGAAGGTCTACTGAGCAAGGTTTACTGGGATCAGCCTCATGAGTCTGGTTGTAAAATTGTCTTTGCTGCTGGAACTGATCATTTTCTCCTGATGACAGAGCACAGGAATGGGACTGAACTGTGTGTTTAGTTTGGGAATGTTTAGATAGCTGGAAGGAGGCTGCTCTACCCCAGTGTGCGTAGAGCGTTTATTGTTCTAGATTGAAAGCCAATACATAAACACACATATTTTAAAAAATACACTCTTTTTTGTTAAAGCCCTGAAAACACACCCAGGCTATTAAGTCTCATCTCTGGGATAAAATCTGTCTGTCATGGCTGCATGCATGGCAGAACCATGGCAATGCTGGGAAAGACTGATTTTGTGTGCAGCGGTAGCAGCCTTGCGCCTGCTCTCTCTGCACGGCCCCAGCTGCCATCTCGTTGCTGCCCAGGTTCCCACGCAGCAGCACCAGGCTGTAACTGTGCTGTGACCCAGCTGCACTGGACTTGCCCAGACCACTGTCTTGAGGCTCTCCTGACAAGTATCTACTGAGTCACTAAACAGAATTTTAAGAAACTTGTTTTAGACAGCTGCTGGATATTCTGCTAGATATCCAGTTTGGATATTCTGCTTCTGGATACAGCTCCCTAGAATAAACAACTGTTGTAATCACAGTAAAATAAATACTTTCTTGCAGTTGAATAATGTTGGTTCTAATTACAGTATCATTGAATAGGAATAGTATTTTCCTATTAGAGGAGGATTTCCACTTATTCTTTTCTATATTTATTTACCCAAAACATAATACTCAGTATGATGTTTGCAATTGGGCTGCTGCTGCTCTTTTTTTCTGCCAGTTTTACAGCTGGTTGTTAGGCAAAGTTGATTTCACATCCTTCCCAAAATCAAATAGCTTAGCCCAGATAACAGTCTCAAAAAGGGCTTTTCCTATGCCGTCTGGGGGTTAAATTCCCTACAACTACTCTAACATCTGAATGGGAGTCTTTTCCAAGGAATTAAAAGGCCTAACAGGCATTTAACTTTGTTCTTAACGCTCAGTTGGCTGTGTTAGAAAACTCAGGTTGATATTTTGGTATAACTGGCTCTTTTTTGCCAAGAAGATACCCTACGGATTAACACTTAGTAGGAAGAGAAAATTGCTACAAATATTGTTCCTTCAAGTTATTTTTCTCATTGGCGCTGCAGGGGAAAACTGCAAGCTATTAAACATGGGACAGGCAAGGAGTTGAATGAGCCACAGTTTTATTTCTGAGTGTAAGCTGTGGTTACCTGGAAAATCCCAATAATGTGTGACTCAGCTGCAATATCATATATGGTGGTAGAGGTAAAAAACCAGCTGATATCCCTGTTGCTCCTTCCTAGTGGTGCTCTGCATCTAAGCTCCCCCTGACTGCTTCTTCTCACCCAGTGAGTTTGGTGGTCTGGATGCTGTCCAAGGATGTGGGGCACCCGAGACTATAACCTGAAACCTTTACAAATGTAGGTGTATAAATGCAAAGGCTCTGTCAGGAGTGGATTATACAGGAAAACAGAGCAAATGTTCCTACTTATTCAGGCAGTCTATGGTAAAACTGAGCTCAACAAGAGCAGGATGATGACAATAAAACTGGAAAGTGATGTTTAACAACAGAACTCCTTCAGCAATGATGACAACACCATACCATAACCTCAGCAAACAACTGCAGGGACAGATCAGGGAACCATTGTGCTACATGGGCCCATCCACAGGCTACAAACATGTTTATATAAGACTCAAGGTCTCTGGACAAGAAAAACGAATTGGAAGGAGATAATTTATTGATCTCCATGGCTTTGAGAGCACACTCTATATGCCAGACTGACACACATTCATTCAGAGAAAGCCTTAATCTCTTCCCCTCCTAATCCACCTTTTTTTGGAACCATTGCTACCAACAGCACCAAGATGTGAAGCGGCTCCCTGATGCGCTGGAAGTAAAACACCTCCAAAGACTGTAGAAGTTTGCCTTGGGCTTGGACACTCTCAGCAGATGAGCTGGGATGGAGGGAGAGAATGGAGGCACAGGAACGTGACAATCGCTGCTCCATAGAGCAGAGACAGCAACATGACCAGGGAGCAGCCAGAGTTTTCTAGAGGTTGAGCAGGAAACTGGGAACCAAATCCAGGGTCTGTGACCTCCACTGGCAAAATTGTCAGTGACTTCAAACACCATTGACTTGTAACAGCTGCGACAATTTACAGGAGCTGCGGACCTGCCCCCGGGAGTCCCGCCCGTGCCCTCTGCTCTTACTGCTAGAGATCGATGACTCTTACAGGTCAGATTTTTTGTTTTGTTTTGTCAGGCTTAGATTGCTTCTTTGTACACTGCTGAGATCAAATCAATTACTTTCCACTCCAACCATCTGACCAAAGTAATTCTAATGGAGCAGAAAGCAGGAACTCAGATAAAAGAAGGGACAACATATTTTTCACTGTTATCTTTGTGCTGAGCATGATAAAGAAGGAATGAAGACTGAAATAAAGATCATTCTTAATAATTTCCCCTCACGTAAGAGTAATGATCTTAATCCCCACCCTTTGTCTTTGTTGTGGAGATTGGGGACATGAGTTTAGATGGAAGATGAACCCTGTAAGTCTTCAAACAAAGAACACTTAAACAGAAATCCTGTTTCCCTGATAATAATATCCAGGAAAACGATTATTTTGGAACATGATTGCATTTTTCAGCTACCTTAATACCATTTTTACTGTTCAGCTGCATGAAAAATTACCTAACCTGTTGGAATGGATTTCTTGACCCACACATAGCTATATTAAAGGGTGTAATTTAATGCAATCTAACTAAATTAGCGCCAATTAGACAGGCTAAATTAAAGGGCATGTCACTAATAAATTTTATGCTAAACATATTACTGATAATAAGCTCACTAAAAATTGCATAATGAAATAAAACATTCTTTTTAACAGTGCTCAGTCTAAATATGACTATATAAAAAGTCATGAAATAATGAAATACAGTATGCTAATTCCCACTTGCCTTTCAGGATAACATCACAGCAATATTAAAATGCATCAATTACAGTCGTGTTTAAAAACAATAGGTCAAATCCTAGAGGGAAGCAGAAAGCCAGGCCAAATTCCACACAATTCATAGGGTCCTGATCCTGCAAACACTTACATATATATGCCCAGCTTCTTTGAACTCAGCAGGTCTGCTCCTGTACATGAAGTTGTTGGCCTGCTGCTGTGCCTGCTCAGGGAGATGAACTGCAGCAAGGAGCAGGGTGTGATGGAGGGCTGCAGAAAGTGCCTGGGATTTGCATTTGGATGCTTTTTATGGGGGATATTTTCCAAGTTCTACTTTCCAAAATACCACGTACCAAAGTTTTACAGTACACCCTTCCTAAGTCTTGTATGTGAAGGTACACAGTACAAAAACTAAGATGAAGGAGGTTATTCAAAGCTTGCAGCCAGCAGTTCTTTGATCAGTGTGAGGAAGGTGGGTTTCCCACAGGTCTGAGTGTGCATCTGCCTGTCCCTTCCTCTGTGACTGGGCTCTCTAACAAATTATGAGAGCTGGGTTCATACCATGTCTCTCTCTTTCCTAGCTGACCGCTGCTCTTCACAAAACTTTCCACTCAGAGTGCTGCCATCTATTCCAAGTTTGGTGTAAACTGGTCAAGAGGTGCTGGGTGGCAAAACCACAGAAACACTGTCCCTCTCAAATGCATAAACCCTGTTCCTACCAGCCAGGGGTGGAATTTGGTGACTCAGGCATAAGCACGGCTTGAGAAGTGCATGCTCAGCAGACCAAACACACCGGTGTCCACGTTTTCAGCTATGTCCCAGTGAGCAGCTGGGAGAGCTGTAAATAAACCATTTGTGACTCCATTCACTTCCATCCACCAAACTCTTGGGTGCCCCTCAGTCCCAAGGGCTACTAAGGTACCAAATAAAGCCAGACAACCTGGCTGCATCCCCACTTAATGCACCTCTTCTCTGCTGGGTAGACCCCGAGGTTTATGACCCTTCAGCATCTTCTTTTTGATCAAAAGGCCAGACAAGCTCTGGCACTCTATGTACCATTAATCAATCAGATATTTCTTAATCAGTAATAAAGTAAATTAGGGATAGTAAAGTGGAAGTGACATCTTTATTAAGACAGACCAACATGTCCTGAATAGTAACGAGAATGGGCTTCTGGAACACATGCTTCGCATTCACACATTCACTAATTAGGGCCCTCAGCATGGACTTTGCTTACAAATTGTCTTTTCTCAGACTGATAGTCTGAAGTTAATAGGCCCATTTATGTGAGTAACATCTGTAAAAGCATGTTCTAGACTCCTAGTCCCTGTCTTCAGCTCCTCAAAAGCCCAAATATGCAGAAACAGAGGTGCTGTTTGAGTAAACACGAACAAATACGCAGCAAATCTGCATTAAAGTCCATCTGGAATTGAATGCAGATTTTAATCACCTTCTGGACATGTCGTGCACAGGTTGTAACCAATGCTTGACACCAAACTGAGCCTTAAGCCAGAGAGGAAGAGCAGTAATGTACAAGTAAAACCATATAGGGAAGTTTTGCAAGTTAAAAAATGAACATACACAGACATTGCACACTTTCTGCGGTTGCAGTCTATTCTCAGAAAAAAGGAATATTTCCTATCAGAGCTTGCTTCCCTCCATCCATAAATATATCCTTCCTCTCTTATAAGAAAATAAATAGGATATTCTGGGTTCTGTTCAGGCCATAGCAAAAAAAAAAAAAAAAAGAAGAGGTATAATGACATTGTGCAGTGCCCATTAAAATCCTGAAAAGTGCTAAAGGCACCTGCAAACTTGGCATTTCCTGCTTGAGTGCTTCCACTGCTCAAACAGATTTTTAAAACAGCTAAGAAACCAGGCCAAATGATCCCTGTTAATCAAAGACTCCTTTTAAATTGTGTGAAAACAAACCAGCGTCAAAGTGGTAAACTGCACACTTTACTACATGAGAAACTGAAAAATGAATGAACTCATATTGGTGCACAATGTGAGGGAAAATGTTGGCTTTGGAATAAAAAGCATGTATTTGGGGCTTTTTAGGAGTGCTGTGATTTTGTTTTAAAAAACCGAATTCCTGCTTTTTAGAGGGTTTTTTCCCAGCCAGTCTTCAGGTCAGCATCCATGTGGATGTGAACTGCCATCATTTTACTTAGTTTAGATCAGTTCTAGGGGTATTAGCCCTGCAGGATCTAGCCCATTGGAGACAGGAATACCATTCCAGGACACTTCTGTGCATTGTGCACTTTGTAGCAGAGAGCCCCAGATGGTGGCTGCCTCTCTGCAAAGTGTTCTGCTAAATCAAATGCAGCCCTCTAAACATACAGCTTCACTATCACTCCAAAAACAATACACAAGTGATTTATTCTCTTTAAAGAAATTATCAGTTTGGTTCATTAACCTATAGCCGTACAAAAGCAGGAGTCAATTACGTTGCCACATCAGATGTGTGTAAAGATAATTACCCTGAAAAGAAGATGTAAAGGTGTCCATAAAGGCAGTGAAATGTGACCTATTAAATCAAGCTGTAACCTATTATGGGTCAAAAAACACATTTGTAGGGCCAACAGGCTCATGGCAATAGCCAATCTAGCATGAATTCTGCAGGTGTCCTTTTCAAATAAGCATGAAAGCGCTCCTTTTCATTCCTGACATGTTACTGTCTTCTTACCTTCCACACACACTTTACTCGACACACATATGCAAAGGACACACACAAATGCCTCCTCAAAATTATGCAGAAGATTACACCATATAAGAGCAGTTAAATAGCAAAGATGACACAAAATAAGAAGGAAAACCCAAAAAGAACATCACTACCCTGCTGTTTTACTGGTCCTTTCATAATGCCATTACGAAAGGACCAGTACCTGACAAAGTACCTGATCCTTAGTAAGGTAATCTGCATTGGATGGTCAAGATCTCACCCAGTTGTCTATAAAGACAAAACCAAATCTTGTAAACATTCTGAAGTTCTTTTTTTGAGAAATTTTCTAACATTAGCTTGAAGTTATTAAAAAGAAAATTAGCATGCAACTTTTGTTGTCTGTGACTAACCTGTGCGTGATGTTCCTCTTGATTGATTTAAACCACTTCATTTTCAGTAAGCACCTCTAATAATTGAAGGACCTCATTGAACCAGTTTAGATTATATTTTGCCTCATTTGTACTCACTGCAACTAATGGGTTGAAAAAAATCCGCTTTATGTCACATGCTGAAACACACAGGTATCACAGATATTTCTCAGAATGCCTCTCCTTTTCAGCTCCTTTAGGATCACTCCGGATAACCTTTTGGGTTATACTGGGCTTGATTCTGTTTTCACTTGCACCAGAGGTCTAATCAGAAGTAATTAAATGGAAGTCACCAGAGCTCTTTCATGGCAATCCCAGTAGAACTGAGTCTGTAATTAAACTTGCAAATTTCTAAAGAGAAGTATTGCCTTCATACAGGTGTACAGGACTGAGGCAGAAACACTGATGCCTTGTAAACAGTTTCACCTCAGTGCTGAAGACTGTCCCAGTGTGGGAAGCAGATGCACTTCTGATTTATGGAGCTGCTGTGCCAACGGTTCTGACTGCAGTCACTTCAACAGAGCTGAGCCAGATGACCACTGTGAAGGGTCTCACCCTTGAAGGGGGCACAGAAACAAACTGCAATCTGTGCAACACAGGAATAAATCATGAGAAACCCATACTAAGTCAGTGGAGCTAATGGTGTAAAATTCACACATTTAGGTAAAGACCCAGGGCCAAAGTATTTAATCTTTAAATGTATTTACATTATTAAAAATATGATTTGATTAAGGTATCCATCAGAAAAGAGCATACGCTTTGAGAAAAAAACATCTGGAAAGCATCCAGATGATGTAACAGACAAAAGCCCACCTCTGTCTCCTTCAGAATTATTATATTTTTACTCTTATCTAACATACTCCATATTCCTTTATATCCTTCATGCTGCATAGCAGACTTTTAACTGTTCTAAAAATAACAGTCATTAAAGGAGGCACAGAGATGTTCCAGTCTCTTTGCTGAATCTGAATTCATACCAGCTCTGACAGGGAAGGTTGGCTACAAACCTGTCTGCAGCAGGTGTGAGGCCAAGCTCCTTTTTGGAGAATTAGTCTCATCTATCATATAAATTTGTTTTCGGTTAACCGGTATGTTGCTTACAGTACAAGAAATGGAGAAGCCTCCCACCCAGTGCAGGAGACGTTTAAAGTATTGGTCAGTAAAGTGAAATGATTCTGCAGAGATATCTGCAGAGATAAATTGCCCACTTATCTACCTTAATTTGTAAGACACATCAGGTGTCATATAAGACATTATTCCTAAGGGAGTAAGTCACCTTCATAATCATCACAGAGATTGTTGGGCAAACACTAAATCAAAACAAAAATAATTTTCTTCAAGGAAACATAATTTGCGTAACTCAGAACTCCAACAAACAAAGGCTTAACAAATCCAGTATCTATTGTTTGTTTCCCTATCCATACCTGTATCTGCATACGTGGCTTTTAAGAAAAACACACTTAATATGGTTATGATGATAGCAACACTATTCTCTGTGTTCCTTCTTTTTCTTAAGCTATTTCAGAGAAGAAATTAGGTATTGATTCTCTCCCTACCTATGTCATCTTTTCTCTTTAATAGATTCATGGCTTTCAGGCTTTAGTTCCACAAACCAGTAGGTAGCATCTAAACAAGCTTCACTTTTCTGAAAGGAGCCCTGATTGCTGTTAATTCTTCTGCTTTTCTTTTTTCCCCAAAGTGTTGTTGAAGTGCCTTTTTACAGAAGTTAATAATTAAACCTTTTCAAGTTCCACAGAACAAAGCCAAGAGAGTTTCTCCTTCACATTCACACGAGACCAGTCCTGATGCCAAAACAGTCTCTTACAAGTTGGGCAACTAATTTCAAATTTCCAGTCCCAGCTGACATTTAATTATCCTACACACAGAAGAGCAGTTCCAAGATGCTCAGCAAAGAGGTTCAAGCCTCTGAGCTGAATTCAAGAGATTTGGAGCACAAAGCTTTGCCATCCACACCACAAGAGTGCTCCAGTTGCTGGATGGTTCCTCACCATCCTCTACCAAAATGGAGTCCCTCTCCTGCCCAAACAGGGACATGTGTCACAGGGGCAATGCCTCGTACTTTTCTCCCATTCAATGAATTCCTTCAAAGGAGTTGCTGCCACTTTGCTGATGCCGCACACCAAAGTGGCACTAGCTGTTGGAGTCTCCAGTCTGGGACTGAATGCTCAGAACCAGCCAGAGGTGTGCAAGCCAAGGGGTTTGGCAATAATCTTGTTTGCCAAATTTTACCTGTATATGATAAGCATTAATCCCAAGAATTTCAGCTGTGCTATCAGGAAGTCCTGTCCTGCAAAACGAATTCCATGGAGTAAAAAAGCATTTGCTCTTAAGTTCTCCAGTTTACCTTTGCCTCAAGTCAGCTTCAATGGCGATGGGCTGATTTATGTCAGCTAAAGATCTGCCCTTGCTTCCACTCAAAAAAGACAAAACAGACTCTTCTTCTGATCAAGAAGTGAAATTTTATAATTCACTTAATGAGGAAGAGCTAATGTCCATAGAGACACTAGTGTTTAATATCAGATGTGTCAATCAAAATCTATTAATGTTGAGTTGCTAATATGATTTGTGAAATACTGTAACAAAGATTCATATAATTTATCCTTAAGGGATATTCATTGGGTATTAAATTAACCTAGTGGATGTTTGTCCTGTTTTCCAACTAAAATGAAATGTGTTCACAATAGTTCACTATACAGGGCAAAGCCAGTGAGTGTAGAAAGAAAGAGAAGAATGCTTTAACATTCATGTTTACTCTAGTTGTGTGTCATTTGAATTTGTCTATATAAAGAGCTGTCTTCCTCAGCTTTTTACAGAATACCTTAAAGTATATGTTCCTGGCAAGGTTAATTTCAAGAGTCAACAAACAAGGGTAGTGCTTTAAAGAAAGAAGGGCATTTCATAGACCATTCTAAACAATGAACTCTTGCTGGCATAAAGATGTCTACATTTTGGGTCTCATCTGTAACCAGGCTCACACTTCAGAAAATTGCAGCATGACTGTTTCATCAGAATTATGCTGTTGTCTCTACTGTTCTGCTCTACACTAAAGACTTGAGAATCACTCTAAATCTCTATTCAGTGTAACAATAAAATACATTGAAAATTAGCCGATTAGTTTCACAAGCAAGTACACCTAGGTATAGACTTAACTCAGGTTTTATAGCTACAGTGAAGTTCTGTATTTGAGAGAAAATGTAGGGAAATGAGAATTAATTGAAAGAACAGCCCTCCTTCATGCAGCTGTATAAATTTACATGTGGCCATTTTTAGGCTTTGGACAAATAATATGTATGCAAGAGTAAATTTTGATTTTACACGAAAGAGCAGTGCCCAGACTATGCTTCACTATGCCTGACAAAAGCCAGACTCAGTGAGCTAATACCACTGTGTACACTTTGAGCCGATCTCCAACAAACCATCCTATGGCATCTGCTAAATGAAATTCCTATTTGCTAGATTATTTCCTTTAGCAAAGTGTGCTTCAAAAATTACCACAGCTGATATTTATCACTTAGGGACTACATTGTACAAACTCTGCACCAAGTGTCTTTGCACTCCCTGATTTAAGTGGGACACTCCCCAGGAGAAAAAGCACTAATTTACAGCAGTTATGGCAGCACAGGGCCCATAGAAATGCTACAGTTTACATTTGTTTTAACCACAATGGTTATTTTTGTTACAGCTAACATAAAAAATTCCCTTCTCATTCATATTTGTCACTATTTTGTTTTTATGTAAAATAATAATCATTATAATAATAGTAATTCCAGATGTTCATGTAAAGGCAGCTCATTAAATCACAGTTGTTCACTCTTCCATGTTGTAATTTGCTCAGATAAATTCCCTTTTCTTTAAGCAGGTAATAAATACATAAAGCTTTTCTATCTATATATCTTTTAATCGACTGCAGTCATTTAACCTAGACCCTCTAACCAAATTAATAATAGAAAACGTGTCATAACAATTCCTTACTACAGGATGAATTATCATTATTGTTTTGGCATTGAAAATCCTTTCTGCTACCTCAAATTACCCTTCTTTTCAACAGTGCACAATACATGAATCGCTTCCCTAATCCTGCATGTTACTAAAAATCAGATCCCAGTACAATAGAGCCATCTGACAAGCTACTTTCTGACAGCATGCTAAACTATTGTGGTGGTGAATTCCCACAGACCCTCTGGATCTGTTTCATTAATAAAAGTTGCAAGTGAAAGCCAAAGGAGGAACTGCTCACAGCCTGTGAGAATCCACCCAAAGGCTGAACTTCACATCCCAGCTCTTCCCATCATCCTTAATGTCATGGAAACAGCTTCCCTTGTGCCAGGGAGGTGTTAAGCAGACAAACATCATTAGAGCTCCAGCTATACTTCTTTTGAAATCTAAAAATTTAAACATCTGGATTTTTTTTTACAGCTGGGGGCAATTACAGTGTCATTTCCAAACACCATAAATGTGTGTCTATCCATAGTATTATATATACACAGGCTCTGATCCTCAGCTGCCTGTTAAATTAGTCACATTTGACAATGTCAAGCGAGTCATATTGGATTCACAGCACCTGAGAACTCAGCCTTCCAATCTGCAACCACTCGTAAAAGGATGAGTGATCTGTAGAGCGAGGGTACAGTTGAACACCAGTGAATTACAATTTTCAGTGTTGATTTTTGTTCTGATACTGACACCTTCCATGGCTTCAAGCTAGTTTGCTTTTATATTTTTTTTTTCTTGCAGCAACCTTATAGAGCACATTTTCTTCCCTGGGACTTATGGACCAGGACTTAGGCCCTGCATCAAAAAATCTGCACATTCAAAGATCTGCAACACACTCGAATTAGTGTTGCCAAGTCTGTTTCTATTACTATTGTTTTTGAAAACATAGTAAACCATCTGCCCTCTTTATGGTCTTGTAATCAGAACCAACTTGTGCTTCTACCAGACAAGTATTTAAGTGACTTTTTATTGCAACAAACCAGCATTCATCAAAAGTGGTGTATTTTTAACACTAATTCTAATTATAACAAGCAGTGCATTTTGTGTGCTTTCCAATTATGCATGAGAAAAGTCAGTGTAAGTGTCCTCTCTTATCATAATTATCTGTTTCTAATTTCAATTTTGGCTATGACTTTGCACTCAGTGATGTAAATGTAAATGTTCCTGTCAGATAAAGATTAATTTGATTTAAGCCCTCTTTGTTCTAATTATATATTCTATTTCTGCTCGCCATGCAAGTTTCATTTGAAGGCACATCTGTATTTTATCACAACAATGAAGAAATTCTTTGGTATTTAAAAAGGTAACTACAGGATTTCAGCTAGTCCTGTCAGGCATTGTTATGACAGTGTATGCTAGGACTGTGCCAAATGAATTAATATTTTAGATGACTAATGCATGAATTACTGTAATTATTACTTGACTATTAAAGTATGTGAACTTTTATGAAATGAAATATAACTTGTTGCCCTAATTGCTCTCTGTACTCCTAAGGAAACATGACCTTTATGGGCTTTGAACCTGAGCACATGGAAAATACTGTACCTCGTAGGCAGAATAGGAGATTTAACAAGGACAGAAAGATCATTTTATCTCTGACATGGAACATATCTCCCTGATATTTTCCTATCTGGAAGTCAAGGTTTTAGGAATAATCTAGAGAGATTTCTATCATTCAGCACATCCATGCTGTGTGGACATCCCAGTAAGAAGGTAACAGAAACATTGAGTGGGTAATTCTGCTGTATTAGTCCAGACTTGAAGTCTCACACTTACAAGCACCTAAAACTATTTAAATAGTGAGTTTTGTGGAACACTTCAAAACCACAGACTAGTACTGGGTTTGATGAAAATGGGATGTGACCCACTGGCTGTGTCTTCTGACAAAGCTCTTCTGCAGGCAGCAACAGAATATGTTCTGGCTAAGAGGTGATTCAAATATTGCCAAAGGCTGCTGTGTCTAACTTTGCTTGCGTTCAAATCCTAGAACAACATGGGTTTCCACCAAAGCCATCACAAGTGAGGGCTAGCTGGCTGCAGAGTCAGATCTCTAGGCACAGCTCAGAGAGGTTTCTGACATGTCTAACATAAACTGAGTTCAAACTCCAGTGCTTACAGGGCTGGTGAACACTCTTCTACCCCACTGCTTTCACACACCTTGAAACAACTTTAACAGTATTCAACAGCTTTACTGACATTTGGGTGATACTGCCCCACAGAATCAAAGCCTTGATACCTAGAACACAACCACCTACATGAACCTCTCCTTTTCCAAAAAAAATTAATTAATAAGACTTGAAGACTTTGAAGGCTTCACTGAAGCACGCACATGTGGCAGTTCCAGTTCTGCAGCTGCAGAAGTTTGACTTTCCATGCAGAGTCTGTTTGTAGCTCATCCTCCAAACTGCTGTCTCCTCCCAGAACTCATTTCCCTCCCCTCTCCAAAGGAAGAGCTGTGCACACCTCTCTGATGTAGAACTCACAAAGAACAGATGATTGCACATAATTTAAAAAAATATAACATTTCTAGGATTCATTAGAAAGCTAAAAAATAAAATATTTTAGCTGAATACTAAAGAAACATATTTAAAAATGCTTATGGCAATTTTACAGTCAGAATAAGGCTCAACAATGCTGTTATCCTAACAGTTCCGTGGTGCAACACCTCTTTGAAGAGTTTTCTCCTGACATTCTGTCCACTTCAAGGAGCAACCACTCAGATAAACAATCTAACAACTTGAGAGACTGAGATTTAGACACTTACCACTCCCTGACATTTAGACTTCCCACTTGATCTGTGCCAACTGCTGTCTTAGACACTGACTTCTGAGCACGTCACAGCTGCAAATTGGCAACTGCAATTGGTAAGTACTTCTGACTGGGTACTGTCTTCAGAATATATTTACAGCATCTTCTGGCTATTCTATGGCATAGAGAAAAACTAAAAGTGTTTTTATAAAATGTCTCACCACTTCATACTATTCCATTTATAAATGAAAGAGAGGACGCACACAAAAGTACTGTTTGGGTTGGTGCTGTTACACACTGTTTTTCAATTGTTTTCATTTCTAAGAATGTTGCTGTTTTTCTTGCCAAAACAAAAATATACTGCTGCAATATTGCCGTGATCTGGGCACAGTGTTTCTGGACAGAAGGTGACCTTCTGTACCTTTTATCTGGAGGAATTTGGCCCAGAGAAGCAGAAATCAAACAACATGTGATTCAGAGTTGCTGCAGAACCTGTCACCTCTCATCAGCTTGTGATTTAGTGTAACCTGAACAGGGACAGCCCTGTGATTTTGTATAGGAACCAACATGACATTATCCAGAGCCAGGAGGTCATTGGTTTAAATCTCAACTAATCTGATGTGTCAGACCAAAGGCTCAGATTAGGCAGTTGGAGAAAAGGGAAACATTCCCCTGCAATTTAGTATCATAATTGACTACGGACAAAGGATACAACTACTTCAAAAGAAATAAAGCTTTAACAAGAAAAGATAATGGGTCAAATCCACTGTTGGCATAAACTGCCAGAACTATGCTGATCTCACAGATCTCTGTCAGCTTTCACTAGTGGCAAATTAGGCTACAATTAATGAATTTCAGTGATCAAATTCCAATTAATTGTTCATTGCTGCAATAATCCAGTTGGACATGTGTGTGTGTGGAAACACTTTACAATATCACTGCAGCAGTACTTCTGTTATCAAACAACAACAGACAGTAAGAGGCAGTGCAGCAACAGTTTGTAATAGCCAAATTTACCTATTAATTTTGGTCTAGTTAATATTTTAAAAACAGTCAGATACTTATTGCTAACAGAAAAATATTCTGCATACTGGGGAGAGAGAAAGGATATGGATCGTAAAGTTTTACCTAAAAGTCCAAATACTCCTAATAAATGAATGGCTTTTATTGAAATGGGCTGGACTGCATCCATCTGCAGATGAATATTGGCTGCATGTGCTTTCCTGGAGAGCACGCAATAAAGTGATTGAAGTGGTGATTAAAAGGAACACATTAGTAAAAACATCTACCATAACTTTATAATGTACATTTTTACACTGAAATATCTCTGAATCATTATAAACATCATTAAAAAATGAGCAGTGGGACCAACTTCAGAATACTTGCTGCCTTCTGCTGCAGACCTGATTACCTGAGCTCTTGCCTGATCAGAACGGCCATTAGAATTTGTTGGGGCTTATCTGTTAGAAAATACATTATTTGGAAACAAGGTCTTGATTTAGGAAGGCATTTAAACTCAGGCTTGAGTGCTCTTTCTAACAAATGTGGATTCTACATTAGGACCTTGATTTGGCAAGTACTTGCAGACTTTTT
Organism: Picathartes gymnocephalus; assembly: GCA_013390045.1. NCBI lineage: Eukaryota > Metazoa > Chordata > Aves > Passeriformes > Picathartidae > Picathartes > Picathartes gymnocephalus. The sequence continues at coordinate 47,367 of WEKY01013915.1, read as the reverse complement.
AACAAAAACTTAGTTCACTTGACTTCAATTCAACAGTTTGAATACTCCAAGTTACTCTTTTATGTCAAGTGTTTGATTGGAGAGGGGGCTAACACATTTTTTTCATCTTGCAAACGTCTGGGCTTTGAGGACATGAGCAGATAAATAATAATTGAAACTTTATCAAACAAACTAGTCAATTTGTATGAAAAGATAAAATCTAGTGTTCTGTGGAGCTCTCCATAAAGCTGTAACTGAACAGCCACTTCTGTTCAGGGGAAAACCTCTGGACTGATGCAAATGTAGTGGGAAGAACACTGACATGCTGCCCCCACTTCCTAAATATATTCTGAGAGGAAAGAAAAACACACAACAAAAGTATCTAGGACTAACGAAGGTTGATGGCTTCTGAATGACCTTAAATGCCTTTTCCTAATGCTACAGCCTTGCCCCCTGCTCTGAACTACAGAGTTACCTCTTAAATTCATTCTTATTTTTTGCAGCAGCAGTCTCCTCTGTCAATTTATAACCACACTTAAAATTTACCCCATAGTGTGTAATCTTCTGTGCAAAAAACATGGACTACAAAGCAACCACAGAGCTAAAACAGCTAGTGAAATAGTTTCTAGTCACAGTTCCTCCTGGAGAATTTAAAATACTGTCACCCTAAAGCAGCTTTTTAAAATAAAACAGAATTAAACAATATTTTCCATAACTTCTGCATACAAAGAAACATAATTAAAAATGCACGGTATGAAAACTGTGGAAACAAATGAATCCCATCATATTCCTATTTATTAAATCCTTATTACTCCAGGAGAAAAAGCTAACTCTACACCACCTCCCCGATGTCAGCCAAGCAAGATGGCAGAGTTACCCATTCCCTGAACTGTCTTTTGTGGATTAATGAAAAAAGGGAGACTGTGCTTCCCAGGTAAACGTGTGACAGGACAATTGTTCTTGAGATGAATGATATTAACTGCAGCACAAGGCAAGGAAGAAAAAGTGGATTTTAATGCTGTTGAAAATTATGGCCTTAAGAAATGTAGTGGATGACTAAAAGTCCTCTATTCAATGAAGAAATCATTGAGAAGTTCTTGGCAGGATGTCAAAAACTGCATTTAAGAGGACAATTAAAACAGCATAATGCAAGCACTATAATTAGAACCATATCTGGTTGAGCAACATACTATTTGTCTTTCAGGCTGTTAGAAGAAAAAATCCTCATGAACTGCTGCCAGTATTTATTGGGGTATTTACCAAATAATACAGATTTGGCCAGAAGATGAATTTTGTTACCATAAAGATTAAGTGAAAAATTGTATCCACCTTTGTACCTTGAAAGATTCTTCTCTGATATTAATTTACCTCCCACAAGTAACTTGACTCATATACCCATATGTTTATATTATTTTACAGGGACAATGACCAAGGGCCCCTTTCAATTATACAAACTCAGGCCTGCTCCCACTAAGGTGTCAGAGTTCTGTGCCGTTTAAGCAGGCACAGCTTAATTTGCACCAGTAGAGAAACAGCCTGGAATTTAAAGTAGAACATGGGAAACCTGCCAGAAGTGCTACAGGGAGCCCAAATTTCATCTACACACAACAAAATAGGGCATCCCTATCATGCATGATGATGCAGACACCTTGGAAGTATGGTTAGAATTTGTCTCAAAAATAATGTGTGCACTTCCCAGTTACTGAACACAAACATTAAATGGCATTTTCATGATACAGGAAGACATATGAGCAGAACATTTAAAACCAAATGCAAGCTACTTTCATGACAAACCTCTCTCTTTGGGTAACAGGGATGCCCAGCTCCAGCACAGCACTGAGGAGTGAGCCAGGTGGTTGAGGCAGTAATGGAATCAGGGACTCCCAGACATGAGCAGTGTCCCCGCTCAGGGAGGCCCTTCCCACCTGTCCCCCTGAGCAGCCCCTTGTGGGCTGGCACGAGAGGGGCTGCTGCTGACAGGGAGCAGGCAGAGCCATCCGTGGTCATCCCTGATGGAAACAAGCTGGGTTCTTCCCCCACATCCAGCACTGGCAGAGCCACATGGAGGTGCCCGGGGCACGGCGGCTCTCCCATCACTGCCAGGCCAGGCGGAGATCTGCTCCACGCTGCCATGTGTGACGCACCTCCAGGAGCCCACAAGCCATGGAAGCTCCATGTGCTCTGGGGCATGATTAATAAGGGACTTCAAAGCTTTGAAAAAGATGAATTTTTTGATGATTATCTGAACCAAATTTCAGAATCTTTTGAAGATGGTTTGTCTCCACTCAGGGGGTCCATTTTATGAGGCACTGGGAGAAGTTGCAATTGCTTAACCTCATTTTAGCATGCAGCAATTTTACAGTGTGCTTTCCTTTCTTAGTGCTCTTGTTCCAAGCCCAGAGGTTTGGGATCCTAACGTGCTGGATATCTGAGATGGGGGGAACATGAGAAACCACATGGAAACCATGAGGAAAGTCTAGTTTTCCACGCTGGGTCAGGGAATCCTGTAATTCAGATACACTGCCTTGTGTTCGATACTGCCTCTTTGTGGAAAAATGCTGTTATACATTGTAAAGTTTAATTGTTCAGAGAAGCTTTGGATCTGGTTTTGCAGCACAATTTCTCTGAATTTAAAACAAAATCTCATGGAGGATCTCCTAATATGGAGTTTTATTTCCTGTGGGAACACTTCTGTAGAGGAAGAGGCAGGGGAATACATAAGAACGAGATGTGAATTCCAGTGGTACAAATAATCATAATGTTGAGCATGGTGATTATACTGAGCACGATGCACACTCCAGCAGAGAAAACCCACATATATGCATTTTCCCTACTGAAAAAAAACTAAGTGCAACATTGAGGCTTCATGGTTTTCCTCTTTCTCCCACACTCTGGACTGCATAAATTCTACAGTGTATTCTACTTCTCTTTATGGGTCCTGGTTAGTCTAGGTGAGATAGAGAGATTTTTTTCCTAAGCCCAAGAAATCAGATGTTACTCTCATCAGTAAAACATTACAGCATTAATTGACAGACTATTAGGAATACATCCCCATAATAAAGAGTGCTACCCTACCACTCAGTCTCCGAAGAAAGCAAGCAACAAATTTCACAGTTACTGTTACCATCAAACTAAATAATAAGTCTATTATCTTCAGCAATGTATTGCCTTATACACATGAAATATAATAGGTATTAGAACAACACTTCTTTTGGTACATGACAGATTACTTCAGATTATTGCAGCGTTATTGAGATCTCTGAAACATTGTATCAGATATAAAAGAAAAAATATAGCCCAAATTTGTAAAGGTCAGCGAGTAATGGTTAACCTTGGAGGGGAAAGAAATCAGTACTTTTACTGACAGCACTCAGAGCCTCTTGTAAAGCATATTCATATACTTAATCATTAATTTACAGAGTTAATTTCTGACAGGTTGACAACTGCGGTCCTTCTATCCTCTTGGTGTAAAGTAAGAAGTCAATTGTTATTCAGTGTATCAGTTACAGTGGTAGTGCCACTAACTGTATTTTATATAATGTGCTATCTGCAGAAAAGCAGATAAGAATTTGATTTAACATCCAATTAAAAGCCGTCATTGAAAAATTACTTCAAATAAGCCTTTTATTTTCTTTAATCAGTCCTCAATTCAAGCCTTCCTTGGACCTAGTGAACCAAGCATCAGGACTCATGAATTTTGATTAAAAAATTTGAGCCCATTTCTAACTTAAGCAGATTTTTTTTGTTGCACTGTTTGATAGAAATTTAATAAATCTATGAATCCTTGCCAGCGTCATTTATCATCTTTTTTTCCGCAAGACTGGCCTATTATGCCTCGGCAGTAAATTATGAGGAAGCCAGCAAACCAAAACTTTTCAGTCCGATACTGAAGAAGAGATATAATCACTTGCATTGAACCATATAATTATAGTAGAATATGAATCTCTGAAACATTAGGTCCTGTTTTGAATATGTAATGCCCATGCTTTGAGAGCCTACAAAGATTTCTAGCTGATCTAATATAGCTCAGTTTAGCATCATATTGAACAATTTACTGTTAATGAAAATGACAGCAAAAGCTATAAACAACAAGCTGGGAGACTCAGTAAGAAGTATTAGGGAAATTTCCCTGTCTTTGGAATAACAAACCAGGAAATCAAATAGTCACCTTTTAGGGTTCCAAGTTAACCACTTCTATTCCAAATGATCACAAAGAGCTTAACCTGGGGCTGTGTCACCAAAGGTTTCCTGGTTTAGGCATGAAGTTGGGATGTGACTGAGCCTCCCCACCTTCCCTAGAGAGTCACTGGAAGAGAGAGGCCCCTCCAGGAAAGAATTTGGATATGCAGTTGAATTAGCTGCTCCAGTTTACACTGCAGAGATGCTCTCTCTGCTGATACTGATCTATGGGAGCAAAGGAGACTCTTCCTAATTTAGCCCCTAAATTAGAGGGTGGGACTCAGCAGTGCAAATGCCCCACCCCCAGATGCCCCTACTTTGCGTTGGGATCCCTGAATCTACAGTGAAGGACACCTTGACCAAGGAATACAAGACAAACGACAGAAAATAAACTGTGTTTAGGAAGAACATCTAGCCCAGGTTTTCCATTATTTTTGAATGAAGGTCCTTTCTTTGTTCAAAATACTTTTTTTTTCCGAACCAGAACAAGTTGTTCCTTAAGCTGTGGAAATGCCAAGGGCTGGGTTTGTGGCCCGCAGTCCTTGCACAGCAGAACAGCCCAGCTCCCCACACTCATGCTGGGCAGACAGGGCCCATGCAGTACCCCTGGCTAACTCTAAACGTGTGCTACCAAAGACAGCACACAACTGCTCCCACCCCTGAGGCTTTCCAGAGGGTCTGATGGTACCTCATCTATCCCTTAGGAAAATTAACCAAAAAGAACTTTAATTTCTTCAGCCAATTAGAAAAGGTTGGGTTAGGTCCACTTTGGATCTTACCTAAACTAGTTCTTCCACCATCACTTGGAAAAAGTATTCTCAGACTATCATAAGACTGATTTTGCAGAATAATCTCACTTGTCCAGGATTAAAGGTTTTTCCCTAATATGAAAATAACCTGGACTCTAGTTTGGCTGATGCAATGAAAGTAACTGTGTCAGAAATGTTGTTCTCTGCTGTAAAGCAACATCAGTTTCTTATTTTACTTTCAAACCACATTGGAACTTCTGTGTGAGAGTCTGATGATATAAAGTATTCATTCAAAAAAAGAAAAAGTCTCAAAAAGAAACCTGAGTTGTAAGAAAACTAAGTACCAATGCACAAACAAGGACAGATATTCAAAGAGGGAAAACAGAATTTTAAATGAAAAAGCCTGTCAAGTATTCAAGAATTAATTAAGAATAGATCTAAAGTACATGAATATTCTACTTGAGTGGCTGTAGTATCATCAAACTTTTGCTAATAAAGCAGCCATTTCTTCTGACACTATCTCCTAAAGATTGATATTTCTTACATCATAGCTGCTCTACCACGTCTTAATTGAAGAGATATTTTGTGATTCTGTAGCTAGGGATGTGAAAATATGTGTTATTTCAGTACTGCCCTGTAACATAAAAGACACTGATAAAATTGATGCACTTCATTATAGCCTGGAGATTCTTCAGACTAAGGAGTTGCAGGAGAACCAAAAGGTCCCCATACAAAGCTGCTTTCTCAAATTTGTATTATGGCTTCCTTACATTCCCATATGTCAGACTCCTGAACGGAAGACACTGAGTGTGAAGTAGGTTTGTAAATATATTACTTATTGCAGGCAACCAAGTAAATCTTTGCAAATTCAGCTGGTGTATGGACACTGAGGGTAACCAGATCCAACCTATCTTAATGGGATTCCTGACATAAATCACTCCAGCTAGCAGGCTGTTTATTTTACAGAACCTTCTGATCCCTCTCCATCAGATAGAGCTAGACACAACCACACAGCCTTGGGGTATGTCTCAGGAAAACAGTCCAACAGTTCCAGATTTCACAAATACCTGTGTAGGAAAGCATGCAAGTATCTGGCTGGCTGAAAGCTGCCAATCAGCTCTGCACTTTTAAGTATTTTAAAAGCTTCTTAAACTTAAAATAATGCGAATTGCCTTTCCTCTGATCCATGGCAGAGAAAAAAAACCTTTTTTTTTTTTTTTTGCTTTTAATAAGCTTGGTAAACGAACTGTAGCCATACCTGCTAAATAACCTAACTGATGATCTCCTGGCACGGAGAAACATTTCTGTCTAATAAAAACAAAACTGCCCATTGTGGGACATTTTGCATTAGGCTCAGAGGAGTGCAGGGAGTAGAGTTTCCTGCCCTGATTTTGATGCTCTCTACAGGAATTGCCCTCTGGCCCCTTGGCAGGAACTCCATGACCCAGCTGAGCTTTCTACTGAATAGCTCAGCAGGGTGCAGGAGCCAGTTGCATGGCTTCACATAGTGCAGAAAGCTGTGGAGATTTTCTTCTGAACAGCACCTCAGCCATTTTGAAACATCTGCAATAGCTACTATTCAGGGGATGAAGGGAGAGGGGAAGAAATTCTACAGCTGTTATGTGTCTGCTGAATTTTTCTTTATTCCTGTCTACTGCCCTCATGATGATTTTGAAGGACACCAAATGGTTTCCATTATTTAGAATGAAATAACATCTGCTCAACAAATATTGTTACTCTTGGGAAGCACCTCGTTCAAGCAGAAGCTCTCTTTACAACATTACAACACATTTTGTTTTATATTGTATGTAGAAGACACAATCTCACAGACACACCAGAGAAAGGAAAGGGGGAAAGTAGAAATAGCTGCAAACAAAAAAAAAACCTAAAATGGTGTTTGAAGAAAAGATCCTGTTCTGTAGTTGAAGGGGGTGGATAGACCATGTCCCCCACTTGTAGGGTAACTCAAGAGGAAAAATGACCTCTCTTCACTGCACCAGCTCATACACAAGAGGGAAAACTGTCACAGGGAGGTGGCCATGCTGAGAGAGGGTATGTGAACAGATGGACATGAGGTCAGTAGCATGGAATAAGTCCAAAGAGATCAGTTTTGGGTTTTATTTAGACTTCAACTGAAAGCTAAGGAAGAGAAATGGAAGTTACTGAGCCTCAGTTTCTTTGAGCAGAAAAAGAAATCAGCTCGGAGCACTGAATTGTAAAGATTGGACTTCACATTTTTGATAGAAAGGCTGTTACTGTAATCAAAATGTCCTTTTGGACTCCTATGTCTTTCATAACACTTCTTTTAGAGCAGACTAGCTCAATAATCCAAAAATTGGGTGGCATTTCACATAGAACCCTGGGTGCTGACAAACCAGAACCCAGATACTTGCTGGACTGCACCCCATGATCTGGGTCAAACACACAAATCTATTTCAGCAGTTTAATTAAAATGATAAGTCATATGAGGGTATGACTGCCTAGCATGTGGACACCTAGATCTATTTATACTCATTTTGCTACTATCAGCATCAGTCGGATGAGGAATTGAAGAGAGAAATATGATTATGTGAAAGAATAATCCAGTATTAAACTGATCTAGAGGCATACTTTTTAGCTTTCTAATTTCTTTTTGTTTAGGGGATGAGTGAATTTACCATCATCATGAACATTTCAATTTACTGAAGCTCCACTAATCCTGCAGTTCCTCAGCACCTGTCAGAAGGGCACTGAAGACTTCCCAGGACCTGCCTATGGAAATGCAGTCATCAAGAAAAAGCACAGACATCTGCACAGATGACCTCAGAAGAGATCTTTGTAACAGATAAACCCAGGAGTTATTTATTGTACTTCTGGTGAATAACTATTTGACCAGATTTAGGGTAATTTTTGGACTAGAGATTAACATCTAGCTAATGCTTATACATATAATTTCTGTGTGATCTCAAATGGTATCATTTGTTCATATTTGTACAGTCATTATAAAGCTCGTGTGTTTAATGTTATCTACACCTTCACGCAATGTGCCAGATGACGTAACCTGTAGTATTTAAAGACACTGTGACATTGAAAGGTCTATTTCCACAGCTATTAAAACTGTTTAGAGGCACATAAAGCAATATAGTCAGATTGTTAAAAAGAAGTCTTTCGAAGTTTACGTTTTTTAAATGTTGATTCTGTAACACTCTGCCAAGTCTTACAGATCTGGATTACTGAACAGGGGACCACTAAGTTATTTACTTGCTAATTCATAGTGTTTACAGCCTCAAAAGAAAAGCAGAAGACATTCTCAGCTGTTTGTAAACCACAAAATTCCTAACAGAGGGTTGAAAAGTCATATCTTTAACCTCTAGCTTGTGTTTTGTTTGCACATCTAAATTCTTTTTTGAGGGAGGTAGAAAGCCTCAGATACTATATGAATTTTTAAAATAATACCTCAAAAATGTGGATTTTACATTTCTGCTAGCATTTCACTAATATTTTACTTCAGAATACATTACAGTGTATCTGTGGATTACATTATTTTAACACTACAACTGTTTTTAGAGGAATAGCTCAAAAAAAATGTGTTTAAGGATAGCTTACTGCAAAGGCAGAAACTTGGCCCTGTGAACACAACAAATTAGGCTCTTGGTAACCTCAAAGCCAACACCTAAAGCAGCTCGTTGGCTGCTCGTATCAGGAAGGGATGTGCCTGTCTGGGCTCCAGCCTCTCCTTGTGTAATGCATCCAACAGCAGAGGAACCTCATTAACAGCAAAACCTGGAGACGCTGTTGCCAAAGTTCATCCCATGGCTCTTGTGGGTACCAGGACACAGCCTTTAAGTTGAGTACTGAAGATTTTTCATGGCCAGCGAGCGTTTCAAGAGAAGACAAAACAGAAGAAACAATAACTGAAGCGAGGGCAGGAAACACAAAAACCCCACAGAGCAGCAGGAGCAGCAGGCACAGCAGAGGTACCAACAGACTGATGTTCAACTCTCTGAGCCATTCAAATTAATGAGCTCTAGAAATGTGGGGTCCCACTGTATTAATACCCACTACATAAAGTGCTTCCTCCCCCCAGTAAATAGAGGATTCAGGATGCCTGGGGTATAAACAGTCTCTTACTGAAGATAATGGGCCCAAACTGATTTTAGACACAGGTCCCTTTCCCTGGAGACAGTTCCTAATGATCTTCAGTGTTACAAAGGCATGACAAAAATATAAAGCAGTCACATTAGCCCAGACAGATATTTTACAATTACCTTGACTCCTGAAAACGGTCCATCATATCTGACTCACAAAATTTGTATTTTTCTCCGTTTGCACTTACATAGCTTTGGTTCACTGTACTACAAATGGAATATACATTTACTTTTCATGGGCACACCAAAATGCCTTAGATAAAAGAAGCAAATGTTTCTCAAAGGCTGTTCTTAATTTTACTTTTCTTCCCTAACCGCACTGTGTTTTAGCAAATTTTACTACTGGAAATTGCTAATATTACAAATGCAAATTAAAATGGATCTGGATTTTTTTTGCAAATACAGGTTTCAATATGATATTTAGTCACGGTGTAAACTCTGGAAAGGCTTTATTTCCTCTTTGCACTTATCTCCATTGCAAGTAGGTGAGGGTGTGTCCCAAAACAAATTAGTATTTTGTTGGCCATACTGTCAAATTAAAACATTTCTTTATGCTTGTGAGACTGAAAACCACAGTTTTCAAACATTAATTACATTCACTGGTGGTAGCGAGTGCATACATACACACTGATACATTAAGAAATTGGCAGCTTGCCAAAAATGCCTAGCAGCCCAAAAAAATTAAACATTTGTAATTTATAAAGAATGATTCCGAGTTTTAAGAAAATAAGAATTTTTTGCTTGAATGCATTTTTTTAATATAGCATGAATAAAAAAAACCCATGCTTGCTGGCAAAATCTGCAGAGGGAAATGGGGCTTTTGAAACATTCAGGAGTATGCTGGTTTTGATAGCTGTCATGAAACCATGGGCATCTGATAACAAGGAACCCAACAAAGAGATTATGTTTTCCTCTTAATGACCTTTCTCACACCTGTGAAACTCAGCTGGAGCTCTGCCACCTACCATGGGGAAGCTGGCAATGTTGCCTGCAGGGCATCATGGACAGGCACCCCCTGAGAAACCTCAGGAGGAAGCCCACCCCAAAGCAAGGACAGTTCCCTGTACCACATTACAGAGTACTCAGTCGTGCCAAATGCAGCCAGGCAAACAACCACCAGATCCTCCATCCTCACTCCTAGTTCCCTGCCTGTACATTTTCCAACATCCCTCAAATCCAGCTGAACCAGTACAGCCGTGAGAGAAATAGGAAAAGGGGCCTGATGGTGATAGGAATAACAACAAAATCCGTTAGGCTCCTGCTGTTTAACTAACATATCTGGTAATAAAGCATGGAAGGATGGTGAAATAAATGAATAGGGTCATGGACATGGGGTCTTTCTGCCCAAGGTGACAGGCCTGGGACATTTGACAAGCAGTAGAATAAAACTTCCCTTTGGACAAGAGCAGCCAGAGTCAGGGTGCGCGAGGTGCTGGTGCTGTGCAGGTGGGAGAGCGGCTGCTGGATGCCCCGGGGACACGCAGGGTACCTGCCAGCTTCCCTCCTGCTCACAGCATCCGGGCGCAGGTCAGGCACACAGGGAATCCACACTCAGCACCTACGGTGGGCTGCGGCTCCGCCGGAATTGGGTGTTGGTTGCCCATGGTTGCAGACAGAACGCAGCACCAGCCAAGCGGTCCCTACCACAGCAGCACTGGTGTCTGCACGGAATTCATCACTGCAGTAATTAGTCCTGGCCTCTAATGACTATTTGATTGTAGGGCAGATCTGGATTCCCTGCTTAAGCCTGATGGAGTCAAAGGCATTAATATCAACACAAAAAGATTTGGCTGTATGTTTGTGTATTTTGTTCTGATAATGCTCCAGGACAAACTCAGATGAACGACATCTGCAATATTTACAGTGACAAAGTGCTAGCGTAATGTGCCTCTCTCTGTGCTGAACAATTTGTAAATGTCTCATTAAAATGTACTTTTTGTTTCTTCCCTCTTTACCTTAAACTGGTTCATCTCCTTAGTTTTTACCACTTTGTGGGAGAAAATGTCAAATTGCATAGTATCAAAACAGCCATTCTAGTTTGGGTTTTTTGGTTTTTAAACATCCTTAGATGCATTATTCTGACAGATTTTGTGGTCAAAGAAATGGTTTTGAAATTGACATGTTTAGAAAGATTTGACATTTCCATTTTATTTTGTTTGTTCCTAGAACAGGCTACTTATAACAGCTACATTTGTCTTTAATGACACAAACTAGATATAAATTAATATAAACAAATATTGTACCTACAGTTTCCTGTGATAATGTACTCTCTTACTGCGTGCTCACACTTAAAATGTGGGAATATAGGTGAAATACATCTTCCATCTATTTCACAACAGTGAGAGGAACAATGATGTCCATCGGAATCTGACCAAGCTCAAAGAATAATTTAAAAAGCTATGGAGGAGAAATATATACGTCTGGTATTGCATGTCAAGCAAACACCTTTAAATGGCTTTATTTCTTGCCATCTGTTCTGCCATTTTCCCTTAGTGTTTATATACTTTTATAAAACTTCTGCTTATATATGCAACAGATTAGTTTTTACAGGAATGAATCAACTATAATAGCAAAAGGTAATTTATTTTTATATGAAAGGTATGACCAGAAATACAGTGTAAGAAAGGTAGGGATGCAGGACTGTTCTTGTCCATTGAATAATCCCTTTTATATGTCCAATAAATTGACCAAGGAAACTGAGTATGCCTCCAGCCAGGGAAAGTTTTACTATTCTCCCATGAAACATCTACCCACTCCATTCCTGTTCCATTTCTTTGCAGCTTCTGATTGCAGGAGAATATAAAAACTGTAACTAGGTAAGACTGAAATGAAGCAGAGATAGAGGAAAGCCATAAAATTGGGATACAAACTTTCCCAAAGTTTGAAGGTGTTTGAACCCAAGATTTTGGCTCAAAACCATCCTTAATTTGAAGCAGCATCTGGCAGGCCAAATGCTCTGCAAACGCTGGCACTATGAAAGATGACGGTTCACACAACACAGAATGCTGTAAGAAACACCTCCTTCCTGGAGGAAGCCAGGTCACACAGGAAGGGTGAATGCAGGGAAGCTGGGATTTGCAGCTGCACAGAGGGACACAGCTCCCTCCATGCCTGTGGTGCTCACTTCAAAGGAGAACAGACCTCTTGACTGCATTCATGTAGCTCTTGTCCTCTCTGCTGATGCTCCTGTTCCCACCCTATTCTTTCAAGGACCAAAACAAAATCAGGGGCATGGCTGTCAAGGAGAACAGTCTCTGGCACGGGGGTCTGTGTCCCTGCACTCCTGGCCCGGCTCCTCCCAAACCAAGTGCTGTGTCCTGAGCCAGCAGAGCCCATTACAGCATCTCAGGAGTCTTTCCATGCCTGGTTTTCAAGAGTGTTTAGGTGCCTAAGGATCCATAGGGATAAAAGAAATTTCAAACACACCTTGAGCCTGGTGTTCCCAGTGACTTGTAAAGTCCTGAGCGTTTCTCAAAACCTCACTCGGCATTAACCACATCTTCCATATACGCACAAGCTTGGTCTCCTGGCCTTAAACTCACCATTTCCCACCCCAAACAGGTAGATGCTTTATCCTGGTATTCCTGCATTTAGTGTTAAATGATATTTAATTATAGTCACAAAAGCTATCTGTGTATTTTAACAGCTTGGATAGGGCTGAAAATAAGTGGCTTATTAGCTGCTGTGAGGAACATTTCACAATAGGATCTGCATTTTTCTAGAGCTCTGTAATTAAAGTATGTGCTAACGTGACCACAACGTTTTTAAACAGCTGGCACATGGAGCTGAAAAAATAATTAGTTTTCAATAAAAAAAAAAGTTGCTTTTTATTACCCAGGCAAAGTTCTCCAGTGACTTTTAAGGATCTGCCAAGTGAAATTCAAAAATGAAAATAGAGTCTCTATGTTGGCTGTTATCCAAGCTGAATGAAACACGAATACACTGATTTGTGCCAAGTATTAGACATGCTGAACTGAGGCAAAGTGGTTAAGTATCTCCCCAGGTTGAATGTTACACAAAACAGTGTATCTGCCCCCTGAAAAATGCTGTATTCGGGGGGGAGGGCACTGCTGCGGCTTTCACTCATTATAGCCTTCTTTTCCCAGCACTCAGGAAATGAAAAAGCCATTCAGGAAACAACCAAAATATTCTCTACAAGAAGCTGAGGCCCTTGGCAGCAAACCTTACATATCTGGGCTTAACCAGATACATAATTTGGGGTAGGGAACACGGTAACAAGGGGAGGTTGGCAGCAGCCAGGTGAGCACTGCCCTGAGCTCACCTGTGCCACACAGCCACAGCCACTGCCAGGGCCATGGCACAGCTTTGGGGCTGCAGGAGAGACCCCCAAAGACAACATACCTCTGTTTTACCACCTCCACCTTGCTGAGAACAAGGGAACCTTAGAGACTTTCTGTTTTATGTTATCAAATCCATAATCCTCACAGCTCTACCTGAGAATGAGCCTGTGGATATTACCCACTCAGATGTTTTGTTTTATGTGATTCTTCCAGCAAACTCCCTTTGCATTTATACTAATGATAATGTCTTTAAATACGGGCAACCTACATGGAATAAGGAAACCATGAAAAGCAAGTAACTTCACTGGTATGTGCTAAAACAAGAGATTCTATAAGAAGGCAAGACCTTTGGCAGAAAGATCTATATATTTGGTTTTAGAAGTTAAATAATTACAGGTAGGGGAAAGCAAACCCAGTAACAAATAAAAGATTACACTCTCAGACAAACAGGGACATGAAAGCTACAGCAATTTATGGATATACTGAAAGTCTTCCCAGACTTGCCAGGTGTTTTCACCTTCCTCATCACTTGACAAAATGTAAAAAGACAAAAATTAAGGGAAGTTGTGGTGTCTTATCTTTCATTTCATCACTGCCATTTAATTCACAAATACTTAAGTAACTGATCACTTGAAAGCTTATAATTTATTATTCACAGCTACTGGGAACTCACAGGGCCAGTTCTTCCAAGTTGTATGGTGGAATTACAACTGGCAATTGAGTGCCTATCTGAGAGCACCAAATACACCCTGATTCAAGCCAGGAACTAAAGGTACTTTGGCCCGTTCCTTCACACAGCTGCTGTAAGAGTTACTTTTATAGTACAGTTTGTCTACTGATTTACTACTATTGTTAAATGAATTCTAAAATTTACTTAAACATTTGTGTTTGAAGTTGAGGGAAAAATAGCTTCGTTAGCAAAGGTCGAGTCCAATAAAATGGAAATAGGCTGTCTGTTCCCCGACACCCCCACCTACTAGCTCTTAACAATTAGGCAAACTGTGGTAGATGAGTTCCAAGGACAGGGGAAAAAGAGGCAGATTTGTATGTCATGCTCCAATAAGGATAATTACCATGCTATTGTTAATTTAATATATAAATAAAAGCAGAATGGAAATATATTTTAGACTTAGAGTATTCTATAGGATCCCCTTTCACAGCATAATAGTAAAGAAAGCCAAACCTGGAAGCAGTTATTTCAAAATATATTTTAATTAAAATACATGGGCTATTTTCAGGTGGATAAAATCACAGTGGATTCGATGGCAAAGGACTGACTGAAGCTGCATTTGCACAATGAGCAAACCTGGTGTTAAATTATTGCAGCAAAGGTGCTCTGTCCAGAAGGCTTTCAAGTATCACAAGTAAAGTAAGTCTGGGTTGCTTAAGTTCTTACAGCTGATCCCCTTTCATGGAAAAAGCCAATTACAGATCACAGATGTCTAGACTAATCCTTTTAAATATCACAGAGGCAGGAAATAATGTGAAAGTGCAATAAATGACAATTTGTATAGTTTGGGTAGGGGTGGAATAAGACAGCACATGAAAAACAAACACAAAAAGGCTCAAACATACAAAGGAAAAATAAAGGCTTATATTAACATTCAAGCTCAGTATGGCAAGACTGGAGACCATGGGCTAGATCCTGTTCTGATTTATAGCCTGTAAATCCCTTTCAACTGCATGAAGAAAAATTAAGCACAGAATGTCTGTCTGCTTTATTGAATTGCTTATTCCTCCTCCTTTCACCTCCTTCTCCTTTATTTCGACACTGCATTTTATTCTAACTTTTCTATAATTTCTGAAATTTATTTTAAACCAGAGAAAGGAAAATTCTGCCTTCTGATAGTGTCTGCATCTTTCCAAGGGATACGTCTGGTAATTAGCATGGTGGGATCATTAGCATAAATATACAAAGAAATTTGATTTTAGAACACAAATACCATTTTTTCTACAGAGCAATATAGGACAGGTGACAGGCCCAGCTGGGAAACCTCTTTTTCATTTTTCTGTGACCACAAATCAGACATCTTGGGCTCACAGCAGGACAGGCTCTACTGGCAGTAATTGGCACCATCTGTAGCTGTCAGAGCAGTGCCTGGCATTCCAGCATTTCATCTTTCCAGTCAAGGCATTCATCACTAGTCCAAAACTCAGCCAGCTGACACTGAAAGATTAACTTGCATTGATTTGCTTGGATAAGCTCGCCTGTGCCTCAGTTGGTACTGAACGTTCCTGTTAAATAGCCATCACCATCGCAAGATGTTTACAAGGTGATTGTCTACTTAGCTTTTTCCATTCCCTTTCTTGGTCCTAATGCGTTTTCAATTATTATAATTTAAGAGACAGTGAATTAAAAGAAAGGAAAGTGAACGTAGCCAGCAATCAGGGAGCATGACTTAAAGAAAGGATCAGAAATTCATGGCAGTGGCTGTTTACTGGTCCTAAATGAGCAGTTTCTCCCACCCCTGTGTGTGTCATGAGAAAAAACTTGTTGATTTGGGGGTTCAGCAACAGACCAAGTCTCCTCCAGCTGTCAGTCTTGATGATAAAACTAAATGAAACCGTTATTATTTTCAAATGCAATTTTCCAGTACTTGGGTAATTTGGTTTGCATTTTCCAGGAAGGCTTTATAGCAGTTACACCAGATGCAAAGTTCAACCTCTCTCTCTTAATCACCTAACACTATAGCTACTTACCAGTGTTTTTAAGCCTCTGATGTGTTCAAAGCCCAGAGCTTAATCTTTCACAGTCATCCAAGGGTCATTACTATTTCAATTTAGAAGCCTAACACATTCTGTAAAATGTTTTTGGGTGAACAAATTGCAATTTGAAAGTTGAAAACTCATGTCTATTTTAGCAAATGACAGACAAATATAACGACCTCCCAGGCAAACCTAACACAGTGAATATTTGTGAGTTTCACATAAATGAAAATCCTCTTGCTTAAAAATGAAAGCAATAATGTTTTTGTGAATAAATAAAGGGGATTATTGGGGGCTTTTAAATATCCTATTATAGCTCTATCAAAATCCTGCTCAGAAATCCTTATTACTGCTCTCTCCTAGGCATCTCCTAATTAATGACTTATTTCCCATAGCACAGGTGATATGTCACAGCCCACACAACATGTCCATGAAGGGCTCATTGGTAGCTTTAGTGGTTTGGGGCCTTCTCTGTCTATTTATTTCAGACCAAAAGTTCCATCATCTCATGTTTCATTTTATACCCACTATGGGATGAAACTGTAGGGGTTGATAAGTTGGAATTAACACTGAGAAGCACCTGAGCTGTTGATGTAGTGTATCTACAGAGCACAGTAAAAGGGGATGGAGAGATACCTGCTAATGCTACCTGTCTGAATCAGCTCACTGGGGCAGGGGGCACATCAGCCCTGTCCAAGCACAGGGCTCATGCCCCTGTACAGCACCCAGCACCTCCCCTAGCCGCGGTATGCAGCGGGCACAGCTGGCTGACACTTCGGTGGGCTGCACAGGTGTGCCTCGAGGGTGTCCTGCTCACCTGGCACCCATGGAAAGAAAAGTTAAAAACCAGACTGTTCACAGAGAGAAAGCACTGTGAGGGTGCACGAGCTACTGTGCTCGTGATCAAGCTGTGAGAGAGCGTCCAGGAGGACACGAGGATGGTGCAGGGTCTGGAGGAGAAGGCGTGTGAGGAGCAGCTGAGAGCACTTGGTCTGCTCAGCCTGGAGAGGAGGAGGCTGAGGAGAGACCTCACTGAAATTTTCAACATCCTCATGAGGGGAAGCAGAAGGGCAGGTACAGATCTCTTCACTCCCACAACCAGTGATAGGACTCAAGGGAATGGCATGAAGATGAGTCAGGAGAGGTTTAGGTTGGACATTGGGAAATGGTTCTTCACCCAGAGGGTGGCTGGGCAGTGGAACAGGCTCCCCAGGAAAGTGGTCACAGCAGCAAGCCTGACAGAGCGCAAAAGGTGTTTGGAAAACATTTTCAGGCACATGGTGACATTGTTGGGGTGTCCTGTGTAGGACCAGGAGCTGGACTCTGATGACCCTGATGGATGCCTTCCAACTCTGCATATTCTATGAGTCTGTGATGAAAGAAAACAGGTCAGAAACGGCTGCAGAGCCCAGCTGCAAGATCCTGCAGGGAGAATGGAATAACAGATCCATCTATCAAAGCCCAAGGTTTGGCTTTAGGGGTGGCTGTCCCATCTGGGCACGGGAGCTCTGCAGGGCCAAGAACTACCAAAAGTAATTTCAACTTTGCATGAGGTACAAAGCACACATGAGAAGGCAGCGCTGTGTGAGGGAACATGAAAGCAGAACAAACCAGAGGCTCAGTCAGGGGCCTATGGCTCCCACGGAGCTCAACTTGCGCTCCTGAAGGTGATTCATTTTGCCCCTGAAAGCAGGGTATTTTAGAAAAAAGGGAATATTGTGGCTGTGATTAGTGGTGCCTGTCCCAGCTCTGACATGGACTGCCCTGAGAACATCTCCTAACCATAGAGACACATGTTAAACTAGGCTCGTAACTTAGTGGGGTTTGTCCTTTTCTGCACACAAAAACAGCAATTTTCTCTCATTTTCCAATGAAGACAGGATGCACAATACTTCATCAAACAGAAATGAACTTAAGTAGCTTTAATATAAATTACATCTATTTTCAACTATCTTTGCTAAAAACATTTCATCTACTACAGAACACTCATGAGTGTTTGCAACACATCTGTGGAATAAAAAAAAAAAGAGCTAAGCATGAAAGAGTATTAAGTCATCTGGTTTGGAGGGATTTTTGTATTAGATCTTGTTCATTTATTAAGTGTAATGTGATAGTGGCCAGATGATTAATACAGTGTGGCAGGAGTGATGTAACAGGAAAGATAAAAACGGATATCATGAGCAGAGAAGAGGATGGGGATGTGGAGGGGGTGCACAGAGAGGGTTGGGATAAGGAGGTTAGTGTTTACAGTGTCTGAGTGTGACTGACTTCCTTTGGAATGGGCTTTAGGGAGGATTTACCCTTTTGAATGGTGATTATATTCCACAGGATTTCCCAAGTGAGAGAAGAGAGTAAAGCATTACTCTGCTTTGAGAGAGGTACTATCCCTAGCCCAAACATGTTCAAACCATTTTTCTGCATCTACGGGGAGGGAGATTTTGGTTGCCTCCATCCATTTTGATCAGCTCCCACCAGGTTACCCCACTGCAAGCCTGGCAGGCACTCAGGGCAGAAAAGGCAGAAGTGATGTTCTGTGGATAAGAGAACTGCTGAGAAGGCAATGACTGAAGGATTTGTAAATCCCTGCTATTAATTAATGGGTCCAGCTGCCTTTGGCAAGAAATACCTGGAGAGTAACCTTAGCTATCAACAGTGTTGACTGGCAAAGATCTAAAATGGTGGCATTTATTAAGAAAAGTCTCATTGCTTTCAGATATGTATTCTACCATAGCTGTTGACATCTCTGACATCTAACTGTATTTGGGATGGATCCTTTAACTGGCTTGAACCAGAAACTATAAAACTCAGTGTTTAACCAGGTACTCTGCAGGACAGTACTACGGAATTCAGTTACAGCTGTGCTCACAGTAGGACCTAGGTCAGGACATCATTACTTCAACACCCTACCACAGAATCCTTCTACAGCAGGGCCTTCTCATCAGGGTCAGGTTTTCAAACACATGCAGCATCAGCACATTTCACTGGCAATGTCTGGGCAGACTTTCAAAGAAGGCCTGATCACCCAAAAATAGCTACTAAATACCTAAACCTGAGGGAAACACAAAGGACTTTATAAGTTGACCAGATTGTTCACTTGCAATTTTACAGTATGAACATGCCAATTCAGGTTGGGTAAGGTGATGTCAACACACAGGAAAAGCAAGGAAGAAAGGAAAGTGCTCAAGGTCAGCCATGGCCACACACCTCTGATGTGCTGAGATCCCACAGTTCTGTCTCTAGTAAGCACACTTGACAGGTTTCTCCCAGAACAGCCAGGAACATGAAACCACTTCTGATTAGAAGGAGGATTTCCCTTCAGAGTGGTAACTGCTCAGGGGAATCAGATTTCTGCATTGATTTTTACATATACAGAAGGTGACTAAAGGAATTAGGCCAGCCTGAATTGCTGCAAGGGGATAAGCAGCCCCATGGTTAGATGGAAATGCATGTGGATTTTTCTATACTCTTCTCTAAGCACTTTCACATAGTATTAAAACAAACTGCATTTTTGTTTTCAAATAATGGCTGTCTTGTTACTACAGCAGCAACTGGGCACAGACTCAAGGAGAAGACCCAGTGCCCTAAATCCCCCTGATGCCAAATACACACCATTCCATGTAGAACTCGTTGCCTGAGCCAGAGCAGTGCCGGGTGCCACCTAAGGAGAGCCAGCAGCTGAAGGACAGCCGTGGTGCTGCCCAGGCAGAAGCAGCAGAGCCCAAGCCAGGCTCTCTGGCCACAGCAGTGCAAGAGCTCAGCTCGCCACTGACCCAGGAGAACCAAAGTGACCTGGGCCCTTTCTGATGTAGCTGGCACACTGCTGGTAGCTCAAGACTTTTTACCAACTCAACTAGCAATAATGAAGATAGTAGGACAATAAAGCCTACACAGAGGAGAAATTCCAGACAGCATGGCTTGGTGGGAGTGCCAGCCTTTCTTACAGCCTTCACAAGGTCAGTAGGTACCTGTGGTGTGCCCCCTCTTGCATTACAACACCGAGGGCTCTGCAGCTTCTGCTCTCCTCTCCTGACCTTTCCAGATGCAATGAGGCAAAGCCAGGGCCACGTCTGTATAGTACATGAGTAGAACTCAAGAGCAAAACTGCTACTAACAAGAAGTCAGAGTTATGTGGAGTACTGACATAATGGTTCTAAAAAGACAGCTCAGTGAGACACTGAGGAACTAAGTACGGGCTCTTTTTTATGAACCTTAATATTTGTAGCACTGGAAAGCTTTATACTCAAAATGTTGGTTTCCATTAAATAGAAGATTCTTTCCACGCCTTGCTCTCCGTGTACATGCATGTCCACTCTCTTCAGAACAGCTCAGTGTACAACAGCTTTTTGAGTTCCACAGTAAAACAACTACATTCATTAAGATTAAGGTAATTCTAGACCAAAAGATGCATTCTGAGACCCTTTATGAAACAAAACACCTTATTTATGGAATCAAGCAAAATCTTTTTGCTATCAGTTTGACTGCAGGAGTAAGGAACTTTATTTTTAAGACAGCAATGACATTCTTTTTTAAAGGTATTTGCTTTTACTGAAAAAGAATTAGAATAAATCTACCAACTTTGAAGAAACCGTGCTAGCCCACCAGATTTACACAGTTCTGAGACATTTGGTGTTTCACCTAAAGCCTAAGCTACTACATCATTTATTCACATAAATGTGAAGAACACAGTTTCAATTTATTTAAGAGCTTTCTAGCTTACACAGTTACAAAGAAAAGCTTCAGAATGTTATTCTTACTCGTTTGAAAACCAGAAAGCAAATAGGAGCACATAAGAACTTATTACATTTTAAAATGTCATGATAACGATACCAGTCTCATGGTTTTTTAAGAAAGAACCTTTGTCTTGGGTTTTTGTCTTTTCCCTTTCTTTTTTTTCCCCCCTTTTTTTTTTCCAATTGTGTCAGGGACAACATCCAGTTTGATAAATGGTTGGTTGCAAAAGCAGCGTAGGATGATTGGCATTGTAAACCAACTTTTCCAAAATTATTATTGGTTTGTGTGGCTTAATTAGAGGAAGTCCAACTTTAACTTCAAAATTACTGGATGTTTTCTGTAAAACCAAAGTTCTTTTTATAATCCCTTAGATTGTTCCACTGCCTCCCAAAATAAGCATTTGAAATTGCCCAATGTACCTGAATACATGAGACAGAAATGTGCATTAGAGTGGAGTACGGCTCTCAATCACACAGCTCTGAATCTCTGGGGAAAAAAAAAAGGTCCCTGGAATAGGTGAAATGAACTATTTCAGATGTATTCTGCAGTAACGTAGCAGAATTTGCTTCTCTTCCAGCAGCAAGATTCTACGGATAAAAACTGTGGAAGGACAAATTAGGAAAATCTGTAGCACAACCCTAATTTATAAGAGATGGAGACTTTTCTATATTTTAAGCACAGTAATAACAGTAAGAAAATACGTGAAATCAGAAAGTCTGATATGTTGTTTTATGTGCTTCACATTGCGTAACTTTTATTATGAAGTCCTGCCTGCTTTTCACTCTACATCAGTGTTGTCCTCATTAATGTCAACAGGATTTATGTGTGCACATGGAAGCAAGAATGTATGCCTATGTGTTTGCAGTCTCACCTGTTATCTTTCTCTTGCCATTATCTAGCAACTTCCCTTTCAAACGACAACATTTATAGCTTACTGGTAAATATAAGGCAGATAAATTTTATGTACTGAAGCAACACGAGTGTGAAGTTGGTCTGACTCAATTGTATCAAACCAGCTGAAACAGATATTGTGTACACAACAGACAAATCTCTGGTTTCAAAGTTTTCATAAGGAAAAATTCCTCTGGGCAAAAGAAACCAAAACATTGGGATGAAATACATTGGATCTCAGGAATTTCCTTTGCAACTACTAGCATCTCCACAAAAATGAACCATTAAAAAGCAATTCCTATTTTCCAATCCTATCAGCTATAGCACATCATCAAGAGTTTACATAATTCTTAAAATCAGACACAAAATGTCAACAGACTACAGCTGAATGCATTATGGATACAGAATACTCTTGCAGAGTTTCCATTAAGTCTAACATGATTTACAGGACTTAAGACACATTCCTTCAAGATTTTTATATCACTGCAGTAAGTACTCCAGGGATGTTTCGACCCACTGGAAATTGTTTTAGCTGTGCTATTACCTGGGTCAGAACTGATGGCAGCATATATCAATTAGACTGCAGCAGTTTAATACCTGCTCCTATGCATCTGGTCACTCAGAGATTCACATCTAAGATTTCCATACCCTAAAAAGAATATTACAGCAGAGCCCTGGAATGGGCTAAGGTTACCTCATTTATTTAAGAAGCAGCCTTAAAGAAATGACATCAGGAGACTATATCCATTCAGATTACAGATGTCCCTTCCATTCACCACAGAGACTGGTAATACTTCTTTTTTCTGATTACTCCTAATGTTTGCCTTGACCATTTTATAGATTATGGTGCAGCACTTTATCTAATTGGGAACAGTGGACTGTAGACTTTTTGATAAACTCAGCTGGTATCATTGACATTGACTGACTCCAGTTTAGGATCTGTATTCTTTATTAGTTTTAACCCTACTAATAAATAGAGAACATCTAAAAATTAGTAGCACTTCATTATTTTGTCATAGCTAGAGTCAAAAATACATGGGTGTTACTTCTGTCTAGAGAGGTAACTGTAGTTAATGACTGTGTCAGTGATGATCACTTGGCAGTAGTGTAGATCTACTTTGCTGCAAATTGTTAACAGACACTTTTATTGGCAGTGAATTCGTCCCTAAAACTTAGCAGGTTTGAGGATAAGTGCCCCTGTGACATAATTTTATTATTCAAGGTGCAGGTTTACCCACACCTTTTTTCACCTATCCAGCACAACATGGTTACAGCTGCTTTTTTAGTAATACCTGAGAGGCTCAGTCTCTCAGGTAAGGAATTTCATCTGGTGCCAACAGGTGAGGCATTTGAGAAACATCTGTTGCTTACTTCTCTGCTGTAATAGTATGAAGTTTTTAAATTGCTGGAAACACTGGGTTTACCTGGTCTACATAGCAAGAGACAGTTTAGCCAAGTGACTTCACATGACTCAGGGAAAACCTAACATAACTAACAATGTATTTGTGGTTATGTCCTTAAGATCTGTGTGCTGTTCTGTACCTGTTACTCCACAGAGGGGCCATTTTTACCATTCAAAAAAACCAGGACATCAGCAAAAGATTGTAAAGTCAGTCTCTGCAGAGCTTTTCCCTGCCTCCTCTTTAAACACTCAGCATATCTCTAACAGAAGGCCTTACTCCAGCAACACTAATATGAGCTTTCAAGACCTCTTGCTCCCTACCTGTGAGTGCCAAGATGTGAAACAGGAACAAAGACAACTCAGAATAAACACTAAAAACATCGTTAAGCCTCATGATCAAGAAAAACATCAGGCTTAAAAGTATTCTGTTAGTGCAAAGGACTGCACATATAAACCAGCTCAAAATCTAACTTGCACATTACACGGCAGTAGCATCTTTTCAATAAAACTGTTAAGAGTTCAACAAAACCTTAATAAAAGACAAAACTAGGGCAGAAAAGATGAATCAAGGGTAGAAAGCTACAGGATTTGCCCTCCCAACTTTCCAATGGGGGAAATCCATTTCTTTTAGCATAAATGTGTGCAGTTTTACAGTGGTCCTGCTTCTGCATGAATTTCAGAATACATTTACTAGAAAATTCATTACATGAAACATTTATCCCATGAATAAATTAGAAACTCTGAATTACAGTGCAATAAAACTTTTGCTGCTAGAAAGATTTTTATGGGTGAAATAATGTGAAAATTAGTAACATTAAATATGATTCTTCTTAACCCAGAATAGTCACCACACAATTATTTTGACATGTTCTGGCATACATCATCATAGATCTAGTCAAATAGTGTTACAGAACAGATTTGGAACCCTTTTATAAAGCATGAAGAAACACACAGAAAAGGGTAATGGAGAGGCAAGTTTTCAATCCTGAACTGCTGAAGAGAGCATTTTTTTCCAATACATTCCAGATAAGCAGGATGACTTTTTTTTCAAAAGGGTTTTGCTCAGTCCTTGAGTGGATGAGCAAATAGTTTCACTTTTGTATCTGCTGTGTGTGTGTGTGATGCTCTAGGATGGGGTAAATGCACTGAGGGCAAGCCTCCCATGGCATTAAATGGGAAGTCTGCATGCTATGCTGAGGCATAGGCTCATTTCTCTAATAAAAAATTCTAAACTTAACACATATACAGAGCTGCTCTGTGCCATTAGGTCAAGCACTGATAAACCCACTAACAAAGTGTTAGTACTTAGCTTTTTGGGGGCCAGATCCCACCAATCTTCTTCATGCAGAACAGGTATCTGCATTGTTGAAAGATGCTGCTACTTCCTATGGATAAACTCATCTACAACTTTAAACCCTTTTTGGAAGGTATAGTACCAGGTCAGTGTACACTGAAATGTAGTCTCAAGCTACACTGACAACGCAGGTGAGATCTTTCACCCACACTTCTCACCCTATGACAACCTAACCCTGGACAAAATGCTCAATACTTTAAGTGACTAAAATCTGCTGGGATGAAGGACACTGCCAGAATTTAAATCTAACTTTAGAAAGCAGAATTTCCTTATCCTGTACTTTCCAAAGGCTGATGGAATTGCCACACGTCACAGAGCTGCTGTACTGCGCTCAGTTGCTTCCAAACACTTGTGCCAGGCTTGCAACAGAAGTGCCTCTGCTTCAGAATGCTTGTTTGTGAAAGAAAATAGAGTATTTTTGCTTTATTGTGGAAGGTATTTTAGGGGAACAGGGACTGAATCCGTGTATTTTCTTTGGGCATTTCCCTATTCATAGATTTTTGTCTGGTTAGGTGGACCTTGGGTTTTGGCAGACCCACAGCAGACTTTGTTTATTGCCTATTCTGAAAAGCAGACATTTGTGTGGAACTTTTCTGGAGGTGCCCTTTTCCAGACTCAAATGATTAAATAGATGTTTATGAGTTTTAAAGTATGTCTCTTTCTTAGGAGGGAAAAACCACTGATGCAACAGAAAGTGCAAGGCTGCAGAGCACCCTGTGCACACCAGCCATTCCAACCCAAGAGTGTATGAGCATGACTGTATTCAAAGGAGGTAAATCAGACACCCTTGAAAGCTTTATCTCCCTCTCTCTCTGTTTGGTTTCCCACAGCATAACTTTACACATTATCTCATGACATCTTTATAGTGGTGGAGAAAATGATTAGACTCCAGTCCTTGAAAAATCGCAAACACAGACTCATTTGTAGCATTTGGCTGCTCTAATTAGCACATCACTGAGGGGTAATGAATAGAAGTCTGTGAAGAAACTTAAAAATTAGTACCACTAGCAATGTTAGAGTAAAAATCAGAACTGTGAGTAAGAGTACTCAGAGGATTTGGGTAATTACTGGATACTCCCAATATAAGGTCTGTCACTTGATCCTAAGGGACTCTAAGGCTTCAACAAGCCCCAGAGGCCCAATATTCTACCCCAATAAATGAGGCTCACAAAGTTCACTCAGAGTTAAAGACAGCATCACAAGTCTATTGTTCTAATTTCTTTTTTTAAAGGTGGTTCTTAAACAGCATGGAATTAGACAACCTTTTTTTGTATGTCAATCACTGGACTCCTCCATGTGTAATGAGATATTATAGCTTCCATGTGTGTGAAAGCATGGAAATTACATCACTCCAATAACCAAATGTGCAAGGCCACATGGATGCCTGAAGCCCAACAAACAGCTGCAGTATTTGTGCTAAGGTTCTTTAAACATTTCAATGGTCTCCATGCAACTGAAAGGTGGGGAGGGAAATATTAGTCTTCAGGGGATGGTGAGAGACCTTGACCACGTGAAGGAAGGTCAGTGCCTTCACCTGCTCCTACCCATTCCACCAGCCCATGAGCAACGGTGCAGAGGGGCAGACGTGCTGCAAAGCAGGTGCACTCATCCCTCCCAAAAAGGAGTGACCACTGGCCAGGGTACACCAGCCCACAGCACACAGTCTGGGGCAGCCTCCAGAGAAGACCAAGCTGGCTCTTTCCAGCTCTGGGAAGCAGTGCCAGCCTGGCACTTCAGAGAACCCTCCCTCAGATAAGCAAGGGCTTCCTCCTCCCCTGTGGTGGGAAACTTGCAATTCTGATGCATTCTCAACCTGATGTAAAGGCTCCAACCTGTATTTTATAACATTTATTATTAAAAAGCCGTGTGGGATCAACAACTTTTATTGCAACTTTCAGCTGCACCGTGCTCTTGTAAAGCCAGATTAAACTAGGGTCTAAATGTCATGACCCTTTCCTCTCCCTTCCATCATCTTTTTGTTTGTCCCTAAGTGATTTCACTCAACATGAAATTTAGGGAAAAAAAAAAAAAAAAAGGAAAAAAAGAAAAGAAACAAGAACCAAATTTGGTATATAAACAATGGCAGCTTTCAGGCTTGATTTTCATCCTGAACTGAACAGGCAAAGAGTGTCTGTGCATTTGCAAGCTTTTCCCAGTGAGCCTAGAGGGGCCTGTTTACCAGAGATCGAATCTCTGGCAAACAGCTCACTGCAGCTCTTCAAACAAGCTGAAATTATGACCTTATGTTATTGTTTCTCAACAACCCAAACCTTTGATGTAAACTAATGTTGACCTTTCCAGCATAAATTTGACATGAAGCCACTTTTGTTTCAAACGCCCTATGAAAATTCAGCTACAGTCTTATTGGATAAAGCCTTTTTATGAGATAATAAATAATAGGTAATAAAAAACTGGAGCCAATTTACTCATTGAAGTATTTTCTTTTCCTGACTATCATAATGGAACTTTTCTCCCTTGGCTTGTGTTGGGCTGTCTCACACCACACCGTGGGCCCATCCAACCTATGCTAAATCCTCGTGAGGTCAAAGGAAAAACCTCTCAAGAATTTCAGGTCCTCAGCCTCTGAGTGAAACCTAGATTAAACTAAATTAAACTGCATAACTCGTGTGGATTTGATATATTAGGAGACATTCCTACCAGTCACTTTAGCATTAGGTGGGAGTTCCAAGGTAAGCTGGTGTCTGCAGAAATGACCTCATACAATTTGGGCAGAAAGGCTCCTAATTCAGCATCAGGAAGTGCGGACCTCTGTCAGTTACAGAAAGCACAGAGAGGTGAGTTCCCAATGTAAGCACCTCTGATCTACTGAACTGGTGACTGTTCACTCTTGTTGAACCATGCCCACCCCTGGTGATCCGCACATCTTCCCATACTGCCCAGGAGTCACTCATACTGGTGTGTGTAGGTATCTGCACACTCTCTTCCAACATATTTTATCTGCCATGACTAATCTCTATCCCTTATTGTTTTGCCTATTAACTTTTAAAGTAGTAAAAGGGAATCAACAGACAAAAAGGGAAGATAATTCTGTTAATTTTTCAAAGTGCTGCTATTAATATTTAGTGCTCTCCTCACCAGCTTAGCAGTTTTAAAAACCAGAAATTTAGCTGGAGAATCCAGATAAAAAATGAACAACCTTTATGTGGAGTCCATTAACTAATGCTAAATTAAAGTGGCATTGAAATGGAATTAGAGAGATGTGTATAAAAAAGAACACGTGACGAGCACATGGATACCACATGAATCCATTATGATAAGTATTCTTCCAGTAAGAGCAAATGAATTCATTCTGACCACACACTTAAAATGAAGGCAAACTTGTTAGGTTTTTAAATAAATGTCAAAGTATCATTTAAATGTTAAACTAAGCTTATCTTTTGCTGGGCCAAAAGACTCATAAGACAGTGCTTCAGTGCAAAATATCAGTATATATATATGTGTATATACATACTATATATCAGTACTACTCACTGGACAATCACTATATATCAAATAGTAATGTGGCAATTGAGAAAGACCCTCGCTTTCTTCTTTTGCACTCCGAATTGGGGATTCAACCCTTAGCCAAGCCTGTTACACTAAATCTGCTTTGCTGTGTGACACACACTTGAAGTGTCTGAGTTCTGTTCTGCAGAGAGCTTCTTGTGCTGCTTCCTTCCACACCTGAGTACATTCAAGCTGCAAAACAAAGGTGATAAACTCAAGCATTTCAGGTAAGCTCCACTGACAGCACCTCATTGCCTAATCTAATAACTACTTTCAGAGATCACCTGAAAAAACTTTCTCTTAATATTAGAAACATTAAGTCTTTTGTCTACAGTCTAGTTTGGTGACCAGACTAAGAGGCCATGCATTTTTTTGAGATATGAGATCCATGCAAATAAAACACACACTTGTGAATTTTGCTCACTAATCATAAAGCAAGTCCCATGCAAATTACAGAAACAGCAATGACAAATTTCATGGGTTGGTCACGGCAAAAATAGCAGATTTCACAGCATGGCACTGATTAAAAGACAGGAAAATCACAAATAAAGACATTTAAGCTGCCAAGAAAATGATGTTTTTAAGTACTGAATTATTTCTTTCTTAATACAGTTATCCTGGATGGATATTCTCCAAAGCAGCAAAACTGTCACTAAACAAATCTGTAACCCAATAATACTCCCAGTTTTAGGAACTGTTCCTAATTCTTAGTTTAGATACTGCTGAATAATGAAGCGGACAAGAATCCAGGATGACACAATGAACTTCACAGAAATGTATTTTCTGAGCACACACTTCCCTGAGCTGGCAGCTCGAGTCTTTATGCCAACATCAGTGTACAGGGTGCATTATACCTCTCTGCACAAGAAGAAACCCCAAGGGAAGCCGAGTGTCACAGCGTGAGTATCAGATAAGGTCCCAGCTCTCCCTTATGGATTAAGGCTTCCTGTTTGTTTTTAGAAGCATTGACTCATCAATTATTGTACTGATGCCCAACTGCTTGCCCGAAATGTATGAAAAATTCAAAGCCACAGGTAACGCTGCTTTAGTGCTCAGGTCAGTGCAAAACCCCTCTGTTTGGGTGTGAGAATGGAGTTTTCGTTTAACCTCAAAGCTGAAGCCAGGAGCAAAAAGTTAAAAGCTCAAGTCTCTATTACAGCCCAGAGACTCTGGTTGGAAGCCAGACTTTGCACAAAGCTAAGTGGTGGTCTCCTGCCCCATCCTGGTCCTTCTGCACCACCAACTCTTCCTGCTCTTCTCCACACTCTGTGAAAGAGGCTACAAAGGGAAACGACAATTCTGGAGAAAAATAACCCAAACTGCTTATTATGTCATCATTCTGTGCTCTGTTACTTGGTTAGGAACTAGAATTTGCACTCAATGGAAAACTTTGCTTTATTTAAAAAAAAAAAAAAATCAGAAAGGAAAAACCATAGCCAAGATCAAAATAAAAATTCTCAGGAAACTATTACAATGTCCATTAATACTATATATAAATTCACAAATACTATGATATGTTCCAGAAAAAGATTTAAGAACAAGAAATATTTCTATCTGAGAATGAAACATGTTTTACTTCAATTTGGAAAAAAACAATATATTCCATTTCAGTGGTTTACTCAACCACATGAATTCCATTTCAGTTATTTACTGTATCAGTTCTGAAGTTTTGGCCTTTGAGCCCCTCCAGCAGCTCTGTCTGACAGGCAAAGAGGAGCACAGCTGCACAGTTCCTACAAGCACACCGAGGAGGCAGGCAGATCTCTCCACAGCACCATTCCAGGGTTCACCTGAATGTGGCCCTATGTTGCAGGCTTCTTTCAGGACCAGAAGGGACACGGGCTCCTATGAGAGCTCAGTGCTCCCCAGGACCACGAAGACAACACAAAGAGAATTTTGTGAGGGGAGTTTCAGGGATCTTTCCATTTCCATATGGAAGGATCCATATGGATAATTTTAAAATAAACCTCTTCTGGGGCATCTCTGAGCAAGGGAAACTCAGATGTCCTCCCTCTCTCAGGAATGTGACACGATACCCTCAGTTGAGGAACATAAGTGCAGCATCTTTGGTAGAGAGAACTAACCTGAGGCTCTTGCCCAGAAAAGTACAACACACAGTATTCTGGCTACTCTAGTTTTTTATACAATTTCATTTTAATAAATAGCGGCAAAAGCCAAAGAAAACTTCATAAAAATGAATGGTTCCAGAACTTCCTGATGAAATGTAGACAATCCCTCCTGCAGAAACAAAAAATGACCCCATCACTCATTTCTCAGCGGGAGGCAGCAATTTCACAGGGTAGTAGCCATACAAAGGGCAAAATCTAAATCTTCTTCATTATTATCCACCTCCTAATTCCGCTCATCTGTATCTGATCAGACAGCAAAAATGTTCAAATTTATTTAGAACTTTAAACCCCTGTTGAGGTTCAAGACTTTAAGTCAACAGGCTGTTGACCAAGAGTGGAAAGCTACACCTGAGATGGTCAGGAGTGGGAAAAAAGCATACTCTCCTGGGGTTGGAGTTTTCTCTAGTTTTTAACACAAGAACAAAGATTAATTACTATCTGTTTCAAATCATTATTTCATCTGTCAGTCTAATGCTCTGACTTTTGCTACAATGGACTTTGGCTTCTAGCAAGGTGAATACAAAAATCATTTCCAAATATCAGCAGTAGACAATATGGCATGATGGACATTTTTCAAAATCTACTGCACCCCTACATTTTTCTTGATTGCTCAACACATTGGTAGTCATTACTCTAGCAACTTATTTCAAGCCAAGAGATATAAATGTCTGTCTGTGCTGACTGGCAGGGTGCTGTAAAACAACACTGCCAGCCAATCAAACACACACTCTCTCTTCCTCCTTGGGGTGACAGTATATATTTTCAGTGGTATAGCTGGGACTGATTGCCATCAATCAAGACTTGCATTTCCAGTCCATCTCCACAGCATACACACGCTGAGTGAAAGGCCAATCTAACTCAGTATTCTTTGGTAAACTCCTGAAACTTTATTAGATTAACATTTTAGACAAAACAACCATCAGTTCATCAATGCAGGAAAGCAGCTCAAAAGTCTAAGTGCTTCCAAAATTGGATCTTCTCTGGTTTTAAAGGTAAGCAGATGGAAAACATTTGATTCTTATTTATTACCAGTTAAATTTATGTCCCTTATTTCACCATAAACTACAAGACTTCACAAAAGTGTATCTTATTTCACTGATCTTTAATAACCTGAAAACCAGTAACAGAAACCTATAATGAAGCACCCCATATACTGTAAATTAAAAATAAGAGACCTCAAAGAGGTTTTCTTCAAAAGCTTCTTCAGTTTAGTGTTTCATTTTATATATATACACTAAGAGAAAGACATCTGTAAACATTTCTAAAGTATAATGCAAAGGAACTAGCTGTGCTATTATCTATTCTAAGCACATGGTTCAACATTTGTTTATGCAAACCATATAATTGGAAACTCTGTCCATTTTCTGCTTGTGCTAAATATTCTGTGTATAAATACTTTTCATAGTAGATAAATAAGGTTTTTATTTAGGTCTTATCACCTTCATATTACATATTCATTGATTTCTAAACTGCCTTAAACAGCTCTGTAGATGTGAAACATTATGAATTCAGTTTTGGCACCTTGGTATTAAATTTGCATATCAGGTCACGCACCGCTTGACATACATGCAAAATTGCACTGCGGCTATTTTATTACAACCTACAAAAGATATTCAGAAACTGCATGCAGCATCAAAATAAATTAAAATGGATAAAAGACCCAATAGTGAGCCACATTTTTTTTATTGTTTAGTAGTGCCTAAAGCCATTTGTATGTTCTAGTCAATAAACAAAAGTTAGACTAAAACAATTTTTAGTCTTTCTGTTATTATATTTTAATTGCAGGGGTAAATATATGTTTTCCCCTTACCAATTGTATCCTACTTAAGGCTTGAATTCTTTTAAATTATACGCTATAAAAAGCAATGTATATGGATCACTGGCAAGCCTTCACGTTTCTCTGCGTATGACAGAATGTATATAGACACCGTGTATCAAAAGTCAGACATACAAAGCAATATATTTGTCTAGTTGATTTTGTAGTTGAAATGTTTTTGTAACTTACTGTGTATGCCAGGGCTGCATTTGCATGGAGACTGCATTTACACAAAGTTAAAAGTGTATCAGTCAATGCTGCTCAGCCATTACAGTGCCCTCAACATATACCAACTACCTACCTTCAGTGCTTCATCTACAAATTGCCCTCTATATTCGGTAAGCTGCAGCAAAGACATTAGAAGATTAAATAGTAGGGGATACATTTTCCAATTGCCCCTCACTAGGGCTCCATTTCAATGTCTTCAACACTTCAGGATAAATAATTTGGCATTTCTATTCACTTGTTCCCAAGCCACGCTCACTTGGCTGCTCAGGTACCTCATCATGCCTGCAAATCAGAGAACTCTCTCCAGGGGACAGAAGGGTGCCCACAAGGCAGCTGTGCCAGCCCAGGTGACCGCGGCCAGCCTGGCCCCTCTCCCAGCTCCGCTGCCCACGCTGCAGCCAAGCCACGGGCAGCGTGAGCAGCTCCTGTGCAGCTGGGAGGAGATCCCAAAGAGCCAGCCAGGGCTTGTCCTGGGAGCCTCTGCTGCTCAGTACGGCTGCCTTCATCTCCCTGGGAAAAAACAGCTCTCTTCCGTGTGAAGTAGGCAGTGTAGGCATCCCCTTGCTCTGTTTCGGGTAGCAAGTGTCTGTGAGCACAGAGAGGAGCCCATCTTCCTCAAAGAGCCCAAGCCCAGACCCTGAGGCAGAGCACTGCTGCAGCCCCACAGAGACAGAGAGGGGCTCAGGCAGGACCCCCTGCCTGACCGAGAGCTGTCACACACCATCGCATCCCTGCTCCTCCCACCTGCGCCAGGGCACACGGGACTTTCCTACATCACTTGCTCTCAACCATCACTGACCCTTAACCTTGGGAGAGCCATCAGAAAAAAAGGCTGGGGGATGGTTGTTTAAGAGATTCTAAATGGCATCCTCCAAATCAGGGCAACAGCACAAACGAGGGAAATCCTGTAATTAACACACAACTAAATTTAGAGTGCATTTTACTGAGTCGAGCTCACACTATCATGGAAATTACATGACAGAGCACCCCCATTAAGTCAGCAAACAACCTTTGGCCACAAAAATGAAGTAGGTGACTACTGCACCAGTCAGTATCTGCTCTTAGGCCCTCAACCAGAACTTCTGGCTTTTAAGTTTGCTCTGTTTCTTCTCAAAACATCACAAAAGAAACCTGAACATCTACACTACACAAGAAAAACAGTCACTGAACTCAGGGGAGAAGGATCAGAGCCTTATCTGTAGTAGCTGGAGATAGACAGCTCTCTTAAGAAACCTGCATGACTGCACTGAAAATCTAAGCTCATCAGCACCACTATGTTTACAGCAGAAACCTTAAAAAATCGACATAATATAACAAATTGGTTCAAAGCATTGCTACAGACCACCGTGCTAAATTCCCACATCCTTAGCAGTTTGTAAAAATGTTTAATTTATGTTTATGTATTCTTATTCAAAATGTTAGTTAACAGCCTGTAGGGACCTGGTAATAGGATCCTTTTTTCTTTTTTATGTTTATTAGCTACATTAATGACTGTTTCTGCAATTCTGCTACAAAGACTTGCGTTAATGAACGCCAATTAATTCTGAAATGATTTTAAACAAAGGGTGATGAGAATAACCAATCAACCATGACAGTGTAAAGAGCAAGCAAGCTGCTGTGACCTAATTTTTCTGTGTTGATTCTTTGCTGTTGGAGTGCATTGTTATTCATCAAGAACACCTATAGATTTTGCATATACATACTACAATATTATAATTTTGGAAATGCTCTGTTCCTTTTTAACATGGAAAATTACTTCATTCAAAGTCTAGGTTTCAATAATATCAACTCTCAAACTGCTAATACCTCAGAGGTCAGGCAGATCTTCACCAGCATTAGAAGGACCCCACTAATTTCAGCTTCTTAAAATTTAAGATACAAACTGGCTGGCTCAAACACTTGGAACATTTGGCCTTTTAGTCAAAAACATAAAGAATCATCTCCCTGTTTCAACCTGTTTAATTAGAGGCATAATATCCATCAATCTGTTTATTGCTCACAATAAATTAATCTTTTAGCCATTTAACATAATTCACAAGGACCTGAGTGTAAAAGAATTCCCTGAAACCAGCAACAAGTTGAGTGATTACACTCCTGAAATAACATATATATGTGTCAAATCTGACCTAAAAAGTAAATAGACCATGCAGACAGATATGACTTACATGCCTATTGTGTGAACAAACATCAAAAAAGCCATCCAAAACTGTTCTAAATTTAAACAAAATGAACTGAAATTGAGAAATGTCATTTGCTTTTTCACCTGGTACCCAGTATGTGTTTCCACCACAAGAGCCTTGCTAATAACAAAATACAGATATTTTAAAGCTAAAATTTTTATAAATTGTAGAGTGTACAAACAGACCAGATTCTATCACTTCATTTTGTAATGGGCATACAGTAGAGAATGGACCTTCCTTATGAACATTCATAAATGTCCTCTTTTGTCCAACATACTAAGTGACACAAAATTTATCACACAGCAAAAATTCATTATTATTGGTGGTTTTTCAACTGAAGGTAATGCCATTGCCTGACAAAGATGCAGAAAATCATTAAGCCCAAAAACTGACAAGGCCTCTACTAAAGAAATTACATGACCAATCCTATGGGATTATACTACAAAACACAGAATAATATGGCACAGGTTACAAAGGTGCTACTAAATGACAAAGAAGTAAATAGAAAAAGTTCAGCAGTAAAAACACTTTTTTTTTTTTTTTTTTTTTTTGGTTTACTAACTGGTGTCATGGACAGACTGTAAGACAGAATTAGTGGACGTGCAGAAAAGGAGCTCCATCCCCTAAGGACAACAAACTCTGTGATTACTGGCAGGTGTTTATCTGTGGTACTAATTAACAGAGGCAGCAGCTCTACCATGTATAATCCTCCCTGTGCTACTCATGCCCTGTTATAGGCAGGATCCACAGCTACCCCCTCTCTCCAGTCCACCTGTGTAACCACATCTTCTGTGAGCTCGTGTTCGTATCTCCAGCCACACTGGCACCCCTCCTGGACTTGTAACAGGTACTCCTCTGAAGATGGACCTTCAAAAGTCTAGATTCTGACAAAATCTAAGTCAATGCAAGTATTTAAATTCCTTAAGGACTTAAGCTTTGGTGCTGAAGGTAAGGTAACTTCTCCTTCTCCTTATCTCAGGAAAAAGAGGAGGGAATTGTATATGGGCCTATACATGAGGTTCTGCTCTTAGAGAGCTACACTTGAAGGATTCTTCATGTGTTCCACTAACGTATTTCAAATCCAAATCTCAGATCAGCATTTAGCCTTCTCTGTGCAACAGCAGATGCTCTTGGTTTACCATGGGGATGCCTTTTATCTCTCAAAGAAGCACAGCTGAAGTAACTTCCTTGTAAAAAAAAGGGCAGGAAAAGAATGAGACAACAAGCTCTGGCACACAAATCTTTTTGTTCACTTCTCTATATGCAATCCAGAGACTGCTATTCTCAGCACAGTATGAAAACCATTCTCCTGAGAGCACAAAGGGCTGTATTGGTTTTACTGGGAGACACTCATTTTTATTGCAGTAGGCTTTACTTGAGTAAAGACAGAAGTCTGGATCCCTGATGCCACAGAGGCACAAACTGAGATGGGCTTTGGTGCCTGTATGAAATACAGGCACAGACTGGGGCTACCTTTAGAGGACAGGAACGCATTCAGCCTCCTCCCCTCCAAACACAGCAGTGCCAGCCAATCCCAGCCTAGGCTGCTGCCTGACCCATGAGCAGCATTCCTCCTCCAAGCAACCAACCACGCTCTCCACTTGTATCACCCTAGCAAACATTTTGGTGGCACGATGTCAGGGCTTTGAGAGCCACAGTGCCATCTTTCAGCAAACCAGGTTTTCCCATGTCCATTTACTGAAGTCACTCCATATTGTTGCTGACGGTTTCATATTTATAACGATAAAAGTTTTGCATTAACATCTAGCCCTCCACAAAGGGTTTATTACTGAAATTCCAATTCAACCATAGCTGTAATGACCCTATTTTATAAGGCACACATTTCAGGCACTTTTGCAAATGGTTTTAAAAAACGGAGCAGTTAAATTATGCTGCTAACATAATATGAATGTGTCATCACACCTTCATATCAAACAAGGATGTGATATGGAATTTTGCTGTTACGATGCAAAAGAAGGAACTTGAACAAAAAAGTGCAGTATTAGAACAATGACACCCTTCTCCACCATACAGTCAGCAACCTGTAGTGTCTTTCAGTTATGAGACAGCCTAGGACAGCTGAAAGATAAAGCTGGACTGACATCTTATTAGATTTTTCTTTGGTTTGTAAGTATTAAATGGAGGGTCTCAAATTCACCATGTGATTTCAACCAGAAAAAAACTGTGTGAAACAACAGATATTTCAGCCCTAACGAAGCTGTATTTTCAAACCCTGAGTCTTCAGGCCTTTCATCATCATATTTCTGCATGTATTATACCACTAACGATGCAATACACAAAGAGGACAAAACATCAGCCCTCCATGGAAATGAACTCCCCACCCTTCAACATTCAACAATCAGACCTTGCTTAATTTAAATGTGTTAGATGATCAGTCTATTATTCTTCCAGCTTTTTATAACGATTTCTAGCACTGGCCAGACGTTGTGCACCTGGCTGGAAAATGCTTCTTTTTAAACAATGCAAGAACTAACCAATATGTAAACACAGTAATTAAATTACGTTTAGCTGCCGGCCATTGTTATTCTGCACTCCTCTCCCACCAAGGGAGCTACAGTGATCCGATTTAAACAGCAATCTAGCAGAACATTTTTCATTGTTCATGATTGTTGTGCAGAGTAAATTTGCTCACATCAGATTTGACTCTAATTTGGGTTTCAGAACAGTTAATTTGAATTTAAGCACTTAGGGAAGGGTAGTTAATAAGAGATGCCTACACTGGAATTCTTCTCATTGCAATGCTGTTACAATCCAGATCCTTATAGATGATATGTATGTGCTTTCCAGCACTCCACTTGCAATGTTAGGCATGTCAGAAAACAACTTATAAGATATTTAACAATGTCAAAGGAAAATAACACAGATGCACACAATAGATTCTTGCTATATGAATGGCAAACAGAAGTAAATACGCTTCTTTTCAAACATGCAGCTACCTTGTGACTTAATCATCCCAGGATTAAATCTACTTTACTCCTTTATTGTGGTATTTTGGTGTTTCAACAAAGCAAGTAGGGTCAAGCTCTGCTCATTCATAAGTTACCAAGAGATCCAGGGAAATACCTAACGGCTGAATTTTATCATCATTAGCTCTTACATTAATAGTACTAATGTCTTAAATCTTAATATTCTGGCTCATTAGCTTAGGTAAAAGACTATTAATATAAAAAGGTGTATTTTAGCCAATCAACAAAATTTATAAAGGCTTTTGTTTTGTTTTACAACATTGTCTCTCCTGCAGTACTGGTGGTTAGTACAGACATTAGATCATAATAATTTTATAATTAATAATGAAAATATGATCTAACAATGTAAATATAAGCTCCACTATCACTTTTGCTCAGACAGAGCTTAACTTAATTTTACTCTATCACAAATCAAGTCCGTTACCCTTATCCATACCTAAGTGGTTGATGATTATTTTTTTCCCAACAAAAGTACAATGCATTTAGAAGGGGGCTGAAGGGAATCTGGGTTTTGGGTTCGAAATTGCCTGTTTTCCAGCAAATATCAAGAAACAAATTATTCTATGATAGGTTTGGAAACTGGTCTTTTAAGTGACAATGCTGCCTACAGAAAACAAAATTAAAAGTGTGCAGAACATATCTTAACCATCGAGACAGTCCAGTGGGCAGTGCTGATATTCTGCCATCTCATGAGAAGTCTCCTACTATCTCTGGTGCCTAAATATGATCACAAACAAGTGGCACAGCACAAACTTAACCAGAAATCACGCAAACAGACTGTCAGAAAGGAGAGTCCATTGTGACAAGTCTGGCTCATGCCTACACAGTAAGCCAGAGTCAGGGCCTACACTCTAAACCCAAATGGAAATTCTATATGGGTATACACAGAGAACACCACTGATTATGATGGGATTGAAAACCTGCAAATGCCATTTCAGGAAGATTCCGATTACAAAGTCAAGCATCATTAGAGCATCAATTACTGCCTGGATCCAAGTGCTGCTTCTGCAGTTTGAGGGGGCTGTTTTCTGTTGTTCTGTTCAGAATAAAGAGACAAAATGTCCCAAGCCCAAAGTTGTACTTGAGTGAGTGGGTGTAGAAATGCATTTAAGAAATGCATACTTAAAATTAAGTATTACCCTTTTGCATCCTGTATTGAATTATGAACTGTATTTTTAAGTTCAGATGTAATTAAAATAATTAACAATAGCAACACCAACTATTTATTATACAATTAAAATATATTCCACGGTGTTCTTCATGTGTATTTGTTCATTTCCTCCAGACATAAGTAATGTGTAGACAGATACATTATTTACGACCCCAGTGACAGTAAATGTGGCATATGTGCCTACAATGTTTGACAGATAAAATGAGTTATTTACAGAATCTGGGTTTATTATGTATGAATACTGAAACAATGACAGTATTTGGAAACTTCTCCATTTATTTTCCCAAGAGTGGTTTCAGTAGAAATTGTGTTTTGAAGTGCTACATAAAAGGATAGCACAAATAGACCAGTGCACTCTGTAATGCAGTCATCACCAGTATCTGCTAATTTTAGAATGGCCCTTTCTGAATTTATTTTTACAGGTCTTGATTCAAACACTACTGAACTCAATACAAGTTTTCTATAAGCAACT
Source organism: Picathartes gymnocephalus (assembly GCA_013390045.1). NCBI lineage: Eukaryota > Metazoa > Chordata > Aves > Passeriformes > Picathartidae > Picathartes > Picathartes gymnocephalus. The sequence goes on along the minus strand of WEKY01013915.1, from coordinate 8,458 downwards.
GTGCTTATAGAATATAGAATAGTCCTTATAAATAATATCTCTGCGGAAGAGTAGGGTCATTTCTGGGTCTCACTGTTTGGAGATAATATGGAGAAGGCATAGATGTATGAGAGGAGGGAAATGGAGAACACTTTTTATCTATTAACCTTAGGTATGAGACAGGGGGAAAATGCAGAACACTTTTCATGTATCAAGCTTAATTCTAAAGAGCTACAAGTTGTTTCCAAAAATTGCTTCCATGAAGCCAAAAATAAAAATTGCACTGACTTTGGCAGGAAAACAAACGGATCCTCCTGGAGAAAATGCATTGATTTTTCCTTTTTGGTAAAGCTAATAAGCTTAGAAATCAGATTTTGAAATAATTACTTTTATCTCTTTTACTTGTGCAAGACTAATGTGTACTGGGGTATTTTTCTCCTTTTTCCCCAACAGTCTCCTTTACTCCATTTTCTACCCTTAGTTTTGGAATGGCTCAGAGCATTCTCACAAAGCACCGCAGCCAATGTCAGTGGCAGTGAGCACTGCCCTGGCTCTAGACCTGCTGCTGTGGAGTGGTGCTTGCTGTGCAAGTGTGTTATGCAAGATGCTGCAACTTGGAGAGCCCAGTGTCAAAGGTAATCCCTACAGAGCCTTGCATAAGAGCCACATGCAAAATGACACTGGTGGCTTTTCATTGTTTCTGCATGTGGGTTGTTTGCTTTTTTTGGTTGTTGTTGTAGGTTGGGTTTTTTGTCTTTTCAAATGAATTATGCAATGTAACAATTTTTTTTCCAAAAATCTCACTGGAGCTGTGTGCACATTTTGCTTACTTTTCAAGTGCCTTTATACACAACCTATTATGGCACATATTTTTATATACACAAACTCTTGCCACAGCTATCCAGGCCTCGAAACTTTTGGAACCCTTTCAAAGAATATTTGTACTGTCTATTGTGGGCAAACCTGAGTTATCTCAGTCTGTGCTTCATGCTGGAAAAAATAAAGTGTAAGCCTGAGCTGAGGCTCTCAGCACAGTTTATTAGCTCAGACACAAAGCTGTGGTAAATGCAGTCCTGTGGCTTTTTTTCTTCCCCCTTCCTCTGAGCAGAAAGAAAGCAATCATTCATGAAGGAAAACTGTTCCAAAATATCTGCTATGTTCTTTGCCCAATGTGACACTCAATCCAAGGTGAGACTTTGCTACAAGGATGTAGGATTACAATAATCCATATGTAAAGTCCAGCCTTCACCACTATAAAAATACACAAAAAATGGTGGGAAAATACATTTGAATACCTTCTCTTATGTACAGAAATACAGAAGCTTTGGCTCAACACCTCATACACATGTATTATAATCACCTCAGGGTTTAAGGCAGCTTGTTCACTCAAAGCTTCCTAACAGAAGACATTGGATTGCTTCTCAGGTACAAAGCACTCACTTAAAATGTTCAGACTTTTCTATGACAACAGAGTTCATGTTGGGCTGCTGTCACAACACCACAGCTATCTGCAATCTGCACCTGATGGTATGTAAGAGGGAAACAAGGGAAACACTAAGTCCCAAGAGTCATGGGACATCAACATTGTGGGCAAAGTGGATCTTGCTTCATTTGGAAAGGGACTAAATAGGAAAGTAGTTGTGGGAACAAAGAAGAATTTAAGAAATAATTGTATGGTCCCACTCAGCAAGAGAGAGACAAGCAATGCCAGTGAATTTAAGCATTGAACAGAACAGAGAACATTCAGCTGAGAATGGATTCCCTTGGGTCTAATTTTTGGTGGAAGGACCAGAAATTACAATTGTTAGGGTCTGTGATATTCATCTATTCAGAGCCAAAACCAGAAACCAGATGCATGAAGATCTCCATGTAGCTCCACATCACAGGAGACAAGGCAACAAAATCTGTAATTCCTTCCCACTTTTATCATGTGTGATCTATTGTGAAACCACAGCACTGTACCAGGAAAAGCCTTTCCAGCCTACGTGAGTGTGGATGTAGATCTAAGTGCTCACCTATGTGCTGCTTATCTATACTTCTGGACTTGTACACACACAGAGAGAACACAAATTGGTGAAATCACTGTCAGAAAAATAATAATCTATAAAGTCCACAAAAGCTCAAGTTAATACAGTGCAGAAGTCAATTTTACTTCCAGTACTTTGAAGAAACAGGTCCCCACAATCACATCCCTCTTCACCATGTTAGCTAATAGGAAAACAAATGAAATACAAGGCCTTCCCACAGCTAGGATCCCAAGTAAATCTGACTTTGTTAAAGGACAATCACTACAGTGGTTCATCTGGGAGCAGTATTTCCTATGTATTTGACACAACCTTTTCTTCAGCATCAGAACTGCTTGTCTTATTTCAGCTGTTTGTTCTTGAACAAACATATTTATTGTGGCTAATGAAAGGGGAAATCCCTCTCTCTGTTCATGCCTGTTCCCTTCTGTCTTTCAGTTACCTGCCATCTGCCTTGCCCTAGAAACTAAAATGACTGGAGCAGCCAAGAACATGGAGAGTTGTTCTGAGCACCCACTTCTGAAACCCCATCCAAGATTTGTTATGGAAAATCTTCCATGCTTGGCTGTACAGAGCAGTTCCCTTTTAAAGTGCTTAGTTATGAAAGCTGCCTCCAGCACTTAGAGAAGTTTTCCCTTTTCAAAGAGCTGGAGAGTGTAGCCCATGGTGAGGAGAAGGCAGGGTCTTCTCCATTCCTGTCACCTACTAATACAGGTGTTTATGGTTCTTACAGGGAAGCTATAGAAATCAGATGCCCTTTCTCTACTACTAGGACAAGTAATTTATCCCAGGTCACTCACCATTTGTCCCAGGGCCAGAGAATCTAGTGCACCTCCACTAGTAAGAAGTGCAGCACAGCAGAAGTCAATCTGCGGAGAGAGTCGATGCCAAGGAACCAGAGAACACAGGGTGTGTGTCTTGGGGGAAAGGAGGAGAGAGAAGGGGTTGTGTGGCACTAGTGTGACTTCTCCTGAGCACCAGAGAGCATCTGGAGCATGTTATTGGCATCCCTGCAGAGCTTCTCTTGTTTTCTTTTCAACCTAAAAAACTTTGCTTCACATATTCAGAGACCACTCCTCATTGAAGAAAAAAAACCAGCAACTGGGGAAAGGTCAGATTTGTTTCCAAAGTGTGCTCCTCAGAAAAACTAAAAAGCTAACTGAAAGGCAGTGTTTTTCTTTCTAGCATCTGGCTCTTGCAACCAATCAAAGTCAATATTAATACGATATTCCCGATTTAGTTAAATCATTTAGTATCTGAAATCTGGTTGCTTATCTGAAGTCTTCATTATAGCTAAAACTGGCTCTGAAAAAGTTGAATGGAAATTATAAGTAAACAGGCCATCTCTCACAAAATCTGATACTTGGGACTAGGGACTTAGAGTATGTAGAATTCTAATAAATGCAGAAAAAAAATTATTATCAAACTAAATCAAATATATTCAATATATCAAAGTATATTAAAAACTGCAGCGAACAATTTTCTTGATGAAATGCAGGTGCAGATACATCTTAATAAAACGTGTTTACAAAAACAGCATTTGCAAATTTTAATTTTTCTTCTCCTCTGAAGAGCAGTAATTCTCTACATCCTACTCTTGCTTTCAGTCCTAAATAAGACTTATTCAGACTGATCATTTATGGGCTAATTTTGCTTCTTCTAATCAAAATCGGAAAGCCTCAGTCCTCATGTGGAATCATGGGGATTACCCACAGCAATACCATCACAAAAGGGCAGCACAGGTCTAGCCTGGCTGGGTTTTACCATCACCTCGATACCCCACAGAGAAGGGTCTGCTTCTCAGTCTGGTTTATTTTGTTTAGCTTTAGCACAGTGAATTGGGTATTTTATGTGTCAAGGAACCTGCAAAAAACAGTTTATCACTTCATGGAGGGGAAAAAGCAATAGCACTTGTATGTAAAATTTAGTGGGATTTAAATGTACTTCTTTGTATTCAGTATGCAGAAACTTGCTGAATGCAGCCCTGCCTCCATTCCACTCTGCCCAGTCATTTTCTATCTGGTAGTAGAAGAAATAATTTGTGACACTGAAAAAATGTCAGTCATTGGCACAGTCAATGCATATCCCCTTATTGTCTGTTTGTCACTCCACAGACCTCTGGAAACTTTAATGGTCAAGTTTTGCTCTCAGAAATACTGGCAAAGCTCGAAAGCTCTGATTTCCAAACGCTGGATCTGCAAACGATTTGTGGTCCATGACACCACAGTGCGTGGTGCTCACCATAAACCCATGTAAAACGGTGACCTTAGTGATCACAGGATTGTGGAGCAAATCATGTGGTTGCTAGGAAAATTGTTTGGAAAAAAAAGTACCCTTTTTAGTATTTCCCTAGCTAAATTTGTGCCATATTTCATATGAATGTGTAACTGCATGTGTTGGTGGGAAGGAAAGATGTTAGAATCTCTCCTTATTCCAATGCAAAATAAACTGTGAAGTTTTTCTTTACGAGGAAGCCGCTTAAGAAACCTACTCCTGGATGCAAAAAGAGGTTCAAAATTAACTATGTTCAAGTGTAACTAGCATATGCTAGTACAAATTACATATTTGGAGGAAGTTTCAGGTTTTCTGATGACATGAAAACTAGGGTTTCTTGACATCAAAAAGGATTAAACTGAGTTAAGGTTACTGACCAGGATGTGAAACCCTCATTCAGGATGAACTCTAATAAAATCCAAATCCTAACTCCCCAAGCCACCCAAAGATCCTTATGATTTTCTAAGTTTACAAAGTATGTATCAGTGTTTTAACATATTTAAGAAAGAATTATCTCAATGTTTATATTTAAAATACTGGCAAATGTACATGGATGCCTGGGTATTTACAAACAGCAGAAGTAATTGCCAGCTTGTCTGGTGGATTTAAGCGTCACAGCTTGCAGTTCAGTGAAATATAACCCAACGAGTTTACACATCTGGGGGATATAACAATGAGAAATTATTCTGAGGACATGTGCAAGAGCAGCATGTACCAACTGAAATATGTTTAGACTGGCAGTATTAATGGGGATTGAGGCTCAGACCTATGATCACTGACTTCTCTCAGACATCTTTGTGAATCCAAGCAAAAATAGGCTCATTAGCCTGGAAAGTGACTGAATCTGTACTTATCTTGCCTCTTTCTTCCTCAGCTCCCCAAACCTTTTCTTTAAGCTTAATGTTACAGGACAAATAGCTACTTGAGCAACACCCATAAAAAAAAAAAAAATGAAAATCACCACCTACCTTTTTTAACTTCCCTGAACTGAATGTAGATAAAATTATCCCCACTAAGGTGATTGTGGGCGATCAAACCTAAAATGCAACTCCAAGAAACCTCTTGGACGTGGTTCCTATATGCTCTTCTGTCATGGGAAAGAACAGTCATGAAGAAGAGAAATGAATACTCTGTGGGCCAACCATGGCCTCTCATCCTCAGTTAGGAGTTTGGTATCTATAATGCTACCACAGGTATCTCTACCTGCCTTGTGTGTATTAATTTAATCGTATGGATACTGTTTGTTCCATTTACATAATTACCTAAGTTTGTGCTATTCTGCTGCTCTTAAGATTCAGTATGAGAGAACGGAAAACAAACTTTGCAATGACCCAGCAGGAAGAGAAAGGAAGAAGTTAATTCCTCTACTCACAACAGGAGACCTGGTGTTGGTAGTTGCTACATCACACTGATTTTCAAAGGAGAGATTTAAAAACTTCCTTTGACCTGAGATGAAACTCTTAGAATTTTAAAACTGTTCTTCTCTTGCTTTATTATATGAGGGAACAATCCAATGTTTCTTTTAAAATGGGAAATGGTATCACTCTACCATAACAAAAGCCTGTTTTAGATTGGTTTATTGCCCAATTTTTAAATGCACACTGCCACAGCATTTTAGAGGAGCGTATTTACATTTACCTTTCTAAAACACACAGTATATTATGTTGCAATTAAAAACCCACAAACTCAATCTGATATTTCTTGACTAATTTATTCCCAAGCCAATATGTATTTTAATGTTCCAAACTGTTGCTAATTAACACACGGAAATATTTTAACATGGATTTTGATTAATTCCATTTAACAGTCTAACCAGTGCTAAAGCATATGTGGTGTGTCATTTCTTTCTTTTGAGGAAGGCATTGGCATTAAATCTTTCAATCTTGTGCTCTTTCCTGAGCACCAAATGCTAATTTCAGGAAGATTAAATAACAGACTGCAGCTACAGTTTCCTTTCGTTACTTCCCAGAAGGTGAAATGAACATATTTATGTGGGAGGAATTTCTTTGCTGCACAAGCCAAATACAGAAATTAGATTTTTTTCCCCAACATTGCTAATACACCAGCAATTGCCTGCCAACTAAATAACTTTAACCTATATCTGCAGTTCACGGAGCATTGCCAAGTTATATGTTCAACTTTCCTTCACTGTGGTTTTTTTTTTATTAAAGTATTCCCATATGATGCTTTCATTTGCTGCTCCTAAATGCTTTTCCATACTTGAATCAGAGACTACAGCTTATAGTGGGGTGGCTCTGGCCATAAGACATCCTCTGATTTTCACATTTTGAAGGTATGTTATAAGTTTGATTCATGTTGTGTTGCTGCAATGGCTTAAAATCTGAGTGTAATTCTGCATGTCAAGAAACTAAAGCACAGAAAACACCCTGAGGTGTGCATGTGAGTAAGCACCTCACAGCTGTGAGAATGCAGGAGACAGAGCCGGAGAGGCTGCCTGGGACCAGGGCCAGTGACCTCAGTATCGATCCAGCTTTTCCTGAAATGGAGTCCAATCAGCTTAAGAGCAGTTAAGCACTTCTGTTCTTGTGATCTCCATGAGAAAGATGTCCACACCTGAGTACTGCAGTTTCTCTTTCCCTTATGGTGAGTCCAGTTTCACTGTGCTTACACCCACTGTCCATCCACTGCCCTATGGATAGCATGTTCTTACTGGGAGCCAAAGCAGAGTGCACTGGACGTTCACATCTCACCTGAATCTCCTTCATGTCCTCCTCACCTCTGTTGTCTAAGTAACCTTTCCTTCTCATTCTTTCCCTAGGTGTTATTTTACTTGTGGCAATATTCTCTGTAAATCTGCATTCAACTTCTAATATATGGCGCTGTCCCTCCTCCTTTACCTTTCGCCAGCTGTATTTCTGTCTCAACTGCTCACGTAACATCTGAAGTGTTTTATGTTTGACTTCCTACTCTGTCTACAATACCCAAACACATTCTGCACCATTCAGCTGTCCAGATTCCTGGCATTGGCAAGACAGCATTCCAGTTGTTCCTTTCCGATCTACGCCTACCAGATACAACAGTCTAATTTTCTACTTGACTATCATTTTCATCAGGATTGAAACTTTCTTCTCCAAGTCCGCATTTACACCCACTGATTTTCTTTATGCTTCTTTTTACACATTTAGCAGGTGTGTGTGTGTTGGATGCAATGTTTTCATCATAGTCACCAAATGAGTGGCACTGGGAAAAAGTAAATTATAGCTTCTAGGGAGAGTCCCTGCTCTTGTTCAAGAAGCAGAGGCTGTCCTGAGAAGCCCCAGGTTCAGTCCCAGTGATGACTCACAACAGCTGTCACTTCCCATGCAGAAATGTACACACACTCTCCTGCCTGCACTTGAAAAAACCTGTGACTTCTGTGTTCTCTGTCTACTTAAACCTTAGTTTCTCTACAAAGAATAAGGGTTGTGGAAAAAAATGTCTGAAAGTTACGCCAGGAATGAGCAGTGAACATGTAGGTAGGTTTTTTCAAACTAGCTGTGTATGACTTCAGAGGTTACATCAACTAAAATAAAATTTAACATAGCTGATGGTAAAGTTTAAAAATGGCCATTCATTGTAGTACAGAAGGCCAAATGTTGATACCTGAATATCTGCCCCTCTGGTTCTCAGAAAGAAGCATGCATGCTGTTCACTAGAAGGCTGATCATAGCCCAGAGTGAAAACATACATCATGAAACATTCAAATACATGAAAATGCCATTTCCCCATATTTTCTTACATGAGCGTTGTTTATTTCACTGTTCAGAGAGAATGTTTTTATTAAAGCAGGTTATGTTCCAGAAGACTATTAAAAAATAGTGCAAAAGCTTCAACTTTGTTCCACCTTCAAGGCTGGTCCTAAAAGAATGCCCTTGTTAGCTGACAACTAAGCAGACCACCAAGAACATCCTTCCTTATGCATTTGCATGCCAGATAGACGGATACAAGGTGCTGAAAAATTAGCTCTACCAACTCCTGGTTATTATTCAAAAGGTACAATAACAGTCAACACTGAGATAACATAACGCTTAATGCTGGTTTTAGACAACTTGTGATTTATTCCTTAAAAAAAGTGACTCTTCCATAGTCATACACCAAATTTATTGTCAAAGTTATGAATATCCCCTACAGTCCCCCTGTAGCCTTTGAATGATGTCTTCACATCTTTGCTCAAGCCAAAC
>WEKY01013914.1:32024-62979 GCA_013390045.1 Picathartes gymnocephalus | reverse complement strand
ACCTGTCCTTCAAAACAGGACAAAAGGGCACAGAAGAACACCAGAAGAGGATGGACAAACAGAGGGCATGAGAGAACAAGGTCAGACAAAGAAGAGGAAGAAGAGGAAGAGAAGGGAAGATGCTCTGCCCTGGAGCAAGTCACTGCCAAAGGGATAACATCCCATGGAGGACCCACACCACAGCAAAAGAAAACAAAAACAGAGAGCAGAAAAACTGTTTCACCCTGACTCCAAGCCCCTGCAGCACATTTTGCCTCACTGAAGGGACCCAGTGCACCCTGTGGGGGTTACAAGGCAGGGAAGAGAGGTGTCTGCAGTCAAGCTGAGGCTGTCAAAGGAGGAGGGATGGATTCCTCCAAGTGGTTTAATGTTTGTCTTTTTTGTTATCCAGCAATTAAAAATTTATGTATTTTGCAATAAATTAAGTTAAATGCCCCAAGTTGAGTTTGCTTTACCTATGACAGCAATTGGGTAGTGATCTCCCTGTCTTTATTCCAACCCTGGAGCATTCTCGGCCCTGTTCTCCCTTTTTGCTCCCCATCCCTCTGCAGCAGGGAACAAGGAAGCAGCTGGGCCAACCCAGCACAGGGATGTAACAGCATTAGCATGGTAAAATATAACAGTAACATCGTTACATTTGACCCAATTTTCACTTGCTATCCTTAAAATTGTGTTAATTCATTACCAAAAGTAGTGTCATTAAGGATGAGATAGTCTTCAGTGGGGAAACTGAATAGCAGATAACCAGGTGTGCTTGTACTCAGTAAGAAATCTTTATTTCTCTGAGCCCCATCTCCAAGGGCCTGAACATTTAAACTCTAATTTCTTCACAGCAAATCCAGAGCATAAGGAGCACAGAAAAGATATGCATGTGGAAAAGTGCCCACGACAAACATCTCCAAAAAATCCTTCAAGATACCCATCCATAGTGAATTAAATCTATCCACTAGTCTAACTTGACTAATTAGTATAAATAATGAACACTCATTAGGCAGCTTCACATTTCTACCAGTCGGGCATAGGCTTCAACCAGTGACATAAATGTACAAGTATCTTGTTTCTTACATTTTCTGTAATAGTTTTATGCTTCTTGAAATAAAAAGCCATAAAAAAGCCAAATGAGAAAAATTCTAGCAAACTTAGGTGTCACCTGAAATACTATGAACATAAGAATGAATTCAACTTTAACACAAAGTCAAATATTGTTTACCACTAGTTTCTTTTGAGAGAAGTGGTCTTTATGTCCAGGCGCACTGTGGGTATGAAATTAGAAGTCAGAATTTACCAGATTTTACCAGAAAGCACACACACATATTTTGGAAATACAGATATGAGAAATCATAGAACAATACAGGCTGGGACAATTGGAATTAATCTAACGCTGTGTCCTGCTCAAAGCAGGGGCAGTGAAATCAGTTTGCTCAGCAGCTTTCACAGTCAAGCTCTGAACATCTCCAGGATCAGAGATGCTGATAAACCTTAGAGTGCTTAATTACTCTAATGATGAAAATGATGTTCCTCGTGCCTGCCTAAGAATGAACTTCTCATGTTACAGCTTGTGATCACTGCCACATCTCTTGCACTGCACATCCCTGAGAAGTCCAACTGCATCTCCTTCACACCTTCCCATTAGGCAGGTGGGAACCACACTGAGATGCCCTGAGCCTTATTTTCATTAGACTAAGCCAAAGCAGTTCTTACAGCCTCTCCTTATATGCCATAGAAAGTGCCCTAATCATTTTGCTTACCTACCAGATTCCTGCCAGAACATCAGTACAGCCCTGTACTGCAGAGCTGGAGACCGGGCATGGCACTCTGGATCTGCTCTCAAATGTGTGGCCCATGAAAAACCCCATTAGTGCTGCTTCCCACTCTTTGAACTTGCCAGTGCAGCCACACATTTGCCTTTTTACTGTTACCAGACTGGCCCAGTTATCCCACTGCTGGGGGTTAGGTTTTTTCTTTCCTTTTGTTTCCTTTAACGTATAGAATTTTTTCCCATTAAGTTGCTAAAGAACTCTTAACTAGTGGGTACTTAAGAAGAAGAAAGGATTGTGGCCAAGCCCCGAGGAGAGGGGCTGGAAAAAGGCAGGGGCGGGGGCAGCGAGGGGCTGGTGCTGCACTTGGGGAGAGAACATGAGAGGTGCTGCTCTGCTTTTTAGGGAGAGGAGTTTCGCTGCTGCTGCTGGACCCTTCACGTGGAGCTGTTTCTTCTGCCGTGAGTGAACCCCTGCTCTGAACTGAGACCTATTTTACCATCTGCTCGGGGGGCCCGGGATCCTGAGCTAGCATCTCCTTGCCAGGCTAGGAGCCGGGCTGCTGCCCCTGCCCTGCCCCCGTGGTTCCATCGGCACTGCTCAGGGTTTCACTGCGCTGCAGCCCCTGCTCCCCCTGCCTACTGAGACGTCCTACTGTCCCAGTTTGCTGTTTCCGAGAGTCCTGCTGGGGCGCCGGGATCGACTGCCCCAGGGGGTTTGTGAAGCAAGGCCTCTCTCTCTCTTCCATCCCTCCCCGTCCCGGCCGAGCCGCCATTGCCCCGTGCTGCTGGAGCTCGCGCCACAGCGCCCCCTGCAGCCGCGGGGGAATCATCGCACCTGCCCCGCCCACCCAGCGCCACCAGCGCCCCCTGCTGGCTGTGACCGGAACTGCACCCAAGGGGACAGTGCCTGCAGGCCCAGGGGGGTGGGACCGGGTTCCTGCTTCTGTTTGTTGTTAATGCCATAGGAGTTGTTGTTTGTTTGCTTTATTATAAATACCAGTAAAGAACTGTTATTCCTATTCCCATATCTTTGCTTGAGAGCCCCTTAATTTCAAAATTACAATAATTTGGAGGGAAAGGGTTTACATTTGCCATTCCAAGGGAGGCTCCTGCCTTCCTTAGCAGACACCTGTCCTTCAAACCGGGACACCCACTCATTCTTTTCAAAGTAAAAAAAGAGGATAGCAAGATAGGATACAGTTGGATAGAATACAGCTGTGCAAATAAGATACAGATTATTCAAAAGTGGTATCAGGTACAATATACCCCTAAAAGCCAAATTTCACAATTTTAAAATTGGTCCCAAACCAAGATCAAAGGGAAGCTAATAGCTACATACACATCATCTGCTTACAGAGTGAATGTCTCTTCTGTTTTGAATGACAGCCCACACACATTCACACTGATAAAATAGTATCAAATGTCAAAATATCCACCAGTGTCTTTCCTGTGGCACTGACCATTTCTCGTAGATTAACAGAGATCAGATAAGAGACTCAGAAGTCTTGGCAGCTAGACTTTTAAACACTGCAGAAGCACTAGTTTCAATTTTGATGCTCTCTCCACAGAGGAGTCTGGGATTCTACACTTGTTGACACAAAACAGGGTAGTAGTGGTGTTTATGTCTAACAGGTTTACATACTGTAGTAATCAAGCATAAATGATATGAAAAAGATTATTATGGCACTGACTTTTGACTGTGAGGCCCTGGAAGATAAAACAATTAATTTTAAAAAAAGCAACACAACAGGCAGAATAAAACCAGCAGTTTCCCGTTTTGGAATTCATACCATTGCAGGTATCATCCCCTTCAAAGACAGGTTGGCAACTCAGCAACCCTAGCAAAGGTATTTCTTGATACAGAGTGGCTGGAGGAAAACACTTTGAATTGATAAGCAGTAATCTTGAACTATGAATAATTGCAAATATTTTCTTAGCACAACTTTGGTCATCATGCTGGAGAAGAGCAGGCTCCAGGGAGACCTTGCAGTAAATTCCAGTACCTAAAGGGGCTACATGAACAACAGAGAGGGAATTTTTACAAGGGAATGTAGTGAGGGGACAAGGGGTTATGGTTTTAAACTGGAAGAGGGCAGATTTAGATTATATATTAGGAAGAAACTCTTCCCTGTGAGGGTGGTGAGGCACTGGCACAGATTGCCCAGAGAAGCCGTGGCTGTCCCTGGATCCCTGGAAGCGTTCAAGGCCAGGTTGGACAGGGTTTAGAGCAACCTGCGGTAGTGCGAGGTGTCCCTGCCATGGCAGGGGGCTTGGAACTACATAATTTTTAAGATCCCTTCCAACCTAAACCATTATATGATCTGTGAATAAATTACCTGCAAGCTGGGAGAGATGAATCAATTCTTGCATTGGAGAGACTGTACTATCAGTGACAATATTATCATTACAAACTTGAAATGAAAGCAAGATGTACTAAATCCTCTTTAAATGGTGATGGAAATCCATCACTGATTTTCTTTTCAGCATTTAAATTATACAAATAACACTTCTCTTAGAACAGTTATGAAGGAACAAGTTGTAATTTCTCAAGAAATGGTTAAGAAAAGAAAACTTTCAAATCCCATCTCATCTCTTGAGAAAGGTCCCTGGAGGTAGGTAACTGAAGGGCCTGAAACTACACAGTCATGTCAAATCCTTATAAATACACTCTCTCTATCGAGCAAATTCATTACAAAAATGATCTAGTTCCTTGAAACAAAAGCTTCTTCCCCAAACAGGGATAATAAATGTGGGAAGGAAAAAAAGATTAAAAAAAGGAATTAATTGTACCTCTTGGATACATCAAACCTGCTACTTTAACACAAAAATCTCTGAAGACCAAGCATTTCTACCACAGTAATCTCTGGCACTAAAAATTAAATTCTGTTCAGGAACAAGCCAAGTTGCTCAGTATGATCTCAGTATTGAAGGGCAGGGAGGAGGGAGGCTCTGAAGAGATTCACTGAGCTGGACTCAGAGTTGTAACTATTTAAGCAGGTGCAGACAGGTACGGACAATCCACAGAGTGCAGGGTGTGACTGCAACAGTGTTTTTACACCTAATGGTACATGGATATCAACAGCACAGATGTGAGAGATCACCTGAACAAATCAGACACTGTGAAACCAAAGGAGGCATGCAAGAAAGAACAACAAAACTTGTGAGGAAAAAAAAACAATTTCACCAGCATACGGTGAAACTACAGAGGGGAAAATTCAAAATGAGCCAGCCAGCCAGCGGTAAATCAGTTGTGTGTTTTCAACAGAGACATGTAAAAGGGATTAAAGTATTTACAATAAATGCATGTTTTTATATATACACATGTGCATATACAAACTCACATATAAACATATTTAATAGAAGATAAACAGAAAAGAATGTCCTAACACTTTCCAAAGAAAAAAATTGAGAATCAAACTTGTAAGGGAAGTAAAAAGGTCCCAGCAAATGCCTTTAAAGCCTGAAAATAAAACAGGAGGGGAAAGAAAGTTATCAGGACAGCAGTTCCTGATCAACATTAGGATTTCCAGATCCAGCTGAATGCTATTCTTGAAAAGCTAAAGATATCCATATAAATACATGAAGGCTGAATGACCAAATAAAGATCTTTCACAGCATAAAATCAGGAAAGGTATAAAATTTGCAAGGTACTTACACAAACTAGCATTTTTAAAGATTGCAATAAGGAATGGGAATCTAAATTAGTGGTGAAAGATGAAAGCCTCAGATAGCTTGCTGTATGTTTGCTTTTCAAGCTTTGGAAGAGCTTATGATAACATGACTGCTTTATCTGGAAAGTAATGGGAGACTGCTGAAATCTGTAATGAGGCGTTACATAAATGTTCTGTAATGAACAGTGCAAAGTCAATGCCAGCACTGACTCCCAGGTAGGTGTAGGTGTTCTGTGTGTACACGGCAAGGGTTTGGCATGGGGGGCTGCAAGGGTGGCGTCTGTGAGAAAAGATCAGCTGTACCCTTGCCAGACAGGAAGGAATAAAGTCAGGCCTGGGAATATGGGTAACAGGAAGGTGTTGTTTAGGTCTGTCTGTTTTATCAGCCTACTGTTTTTAACTGGAAAAAAACCCATTAATTTTTCAAGGTGAGTCTGTTATGCCTGTGGCAGTAATTGGTAAGTGATCTCTCTGTCTTTATCTCAGAGTTTTTATTTATTTTCTCCCCTGGTCCTGTTGAGGAGGAGGGCCAAGAGAGCAGCTTGGTGAGCATCTGCCAGCTGGCTAAGGTGAGCCCCCCAAAAAAGTTGTGAAGATGTGCTTGTGCCACTAGACAAGCTAAAATCTTGGACATGTTGGGTACATTCAGGAGCCAACTGAGAAAGACTTATTTTCTAACACCTAGAAATGCAGTGATACCTCAGTTAAGTCAATTTACCACAAAAGAAAAAATACAACTCCTGAATTAAAATTGAGATTTTTAACTAGATATAACAGGATTTTTTTTCCATGTAAGATTTATATCCAATATTAAAAAGTTTTTTTTTTAAAAAAAATCAGGTCTTTAGCTTTTAAAAACTGATTGTAGACATGCATTTTATAAATTGGTTAAACAGACAGTGCATGAAGACTTAAAGCATAGATCAGAATAAAACGGCTAACATACTCTGAAAAATTAAACTCTAAGGTTAGAGAAAACCCTCAGGAAACTTGGATGGCAAGATTATTGAAAAAACCAACATGGTCTGATCTGAATTGAAACTAAACAGTGAGCCAAAGGCAGAGCAGCTACAGAACTGTCATAAAGACTAAACACTTCTTGAAGTTAAGAAAAGATCAAGTGACAACCTAAGGCTCACCACAAAACTCTCATAGAAATATGCCTACATGTTGATTAATATTTTAAATGCACCGATACCATCTGTAACATAATAACTTCCTCCCTCAGAGACATATTTAAAAATAAATGATAGTCATGACCATTAGTTCAGTTGCTTTCAAACAGAGAAACTCTGTTCACGGAAGTTTACATTGAACTTACAAAAAATTTGAGAAAAATGCATCTAGCAAAGAAACTAATGTATATTTAAAAATAAATCTGCAACAGAATCAAAGCTAAAGAAAAGGTAGGAGGCAAAGCAAATCAAAAATATCTATGCCCTGAACACAGTATTTGGAAAAATAACAGAATTTTATAAATAACCTTGGATTTGTGGGAATACTGTCAAACATAAACCTTGAAGTCATAAGCCTGGAAGTCAATCCGGGTCCAATGCATTTGACTGCCACTGCTCACTGCAAAGCCTGCATGCTTCATGAGGAAAAGAACACAGTGCTGGCAAGAGTACAAAGCAATTGCCATCCCTGACACTTGCATGTCAGTTTTAGCAGCCGAGGTGAGCTCTGATGCCTTGGCCTGTCAAGCAGGAGAGAACAGCTCAGCTGCTGACACACAGAGTGCAGCCTGGGCAGCTGATACTCTGCAGCACCTCAAGCAAGGAGATGTCAGAAATACTGGAAACAAACACAGATAGGTTCCAGCTTTAGCACTGCCAATGTCCTCAGTGTAGTTTTGGGGAGCAATGCTTTGGCTGCCTCCAAGTGCGCCCAGTATTACTGCATTTTATGCAGCTGAACACATGTGGCAAGCCCAGTCACTATAGAAGAACAAGAGATCTTGGGTTGCTACCACGGCTTAGCCAACTGGAAAACTTAGGCCATTATTTAGGCTGGAAACCTAAGCACACATAATACATTATGCCAATCTGTGAAAACAGACTTATGATACAATAATTCAGTCTGAAAAGGACAGCACGAGGTCATGTAGTTTAACCTCTTACTCAAGGCATAGTCATCTATGAGATCAAACCAATTTGCCCAGAAATCTATCCAGTCAGACCTTGAAAACTTATTTATATCCATTATTTCTCATCCTCCCACCATGCAGCATCTAGTTCCTCTTCTCAAAAACAACCTCATAGTATAGGAAGGCTGCTATTAATCTTCTCAAAGCCTTCTCTTCACCAAATTAACCCATTCCATCAGCCTCTTCTCACAGGGCCTGTCCTTCAGCCCACCAGGCACTCTGGCATCCCTCCTAGAAGATGCCATTTATTGACATCTTTTTCTGCACTGGGTGGACAAAAGTTGGACAGGCAACTGGGCAGCAGTCAACCCCTTAACCAGCCTCTGAGCCTGATCCTACAACCAGCTTTTTACCCACCTAGTGGCCCAGCCACCTAGATCATGGCATTCTAACTAGGAATGACAAGAGTGCTGTGGGAAACAGTGGTGAAAGCCTGACTAAAGGCAAGGTAAAGGACAGCCACTGCTCCTTCCTCATCCACAAATCCTGACATTCTATCACAGAAGGCAATGAGATCAGGCATGATTAATCCTTGACAAATGCATCCTGACTGTGCCCAACCACGATCTTGTCATTGACATGCTCAGAAATATGTTCCAAAAGGACTCATTCCACAGGGGCTGAAGCAAGAAGCACCATCCTGTAATTCCACAGCTTGGCCTCTTTTGAAGATTGTGGAACATTCATCTTTCCACAAAGAAGACCCCTTCCCAGTTTCTTAAGTCTTTTAAGGATAACAGAAATAAGCCTTCCAGTGGCATCAAATAGCAATCTCCTCACCCTCAGATTCATCCTGTTGTCTTGCACAGATCAAGTCCTCTCAAGGAAACCCTGAGTCAACCCTCATTCAATTCATGGCTGATAGTTCTTCCTGAACCACATCTGATCACAGAGGCCTGGGAGATCTTCTCTGGTACCTGAGCAGATTGGCACATCACAGAAAGATGCAACATTTTGTTCAAATGTGTTCTCTCTCTATTTGCATACTGTGGGAGACTGTGGCAAGCCAAGTGGGAAAGATGAAGAAACTGAGTAATCTGTCTGTGGGATCAACAGTAGTCTGTATTTCACAGTAAAAGTTCTTGAGTACCACAAGCAGGAGTTGGAAAAAAACCCAAAATTGTTTATTCCTTTCCTTAATACTTGCCCTTCAGAAACCAAAGCATACTTTTAGTGAGTTTATAAAATTGAAAGGAAAATTCAATACCCATTTATTACTTCGAACCAAACTTTTCTGAACATAGATATTGTGAGCAAACAGTATATGATTCACAAGTGTTGGCATAAGCAAGACTGATTTCATTCTGGAGTTCATTAAAAAACATGTTCTGTAGTAATAAAAATACATTTACAGTTCTAAGGTTATACATTTTAATCTTGTTTCCCTCAGCCCTCCTGCTTAAGGAACACTGTCATGTGAAAAATCAACCTCTAGCCAAGTCACTCTTTAGTGAAAACAGTTCCCCAACACTCAGTTCCCCCACAGAATTCACTCAACTCTCTAAAACCAGTACCAGCAAAAGAGGACAGTGACAAATTATCTGAGGTTAATGACAGTGGGAATACAGCATTTTTAAAACAAATTCCATGCAAGAACTACATTAAAAAATATTTGTACAGTTCAGGACCTGCTAATATTTGGGTTGACTCATACTGAATTGACTCTGCTCTATTTACCATATGCTGACTGTGTGCTCACATTATGACAATGCCAACTGCAACTCATTTGGTGCAGAGACTGCTGGGTTCTAGAGGGGGAAAAAGCGCTGTAGAGGTATTAATTACTGATTCTTCCCAAAGGATCTGGAATTTCACTGCAGAAAAGGAAAATGCATCAAGAACAAGCAGAAAACTGATTAATGGGAAAACACAATTAAGACAACAGCTAAAAGTTTTTTCCAGGGAGTTTCTGTCAGGTGTTGATTGTCAGTTTGGTTTGTTTCCCTATAGCTTATGATATCCACACTCTTTTGTTGTTGATCTGCCTGTTGGGCATTCAGAAGATTCACAAATAATTTGTTACTATGAAGTCAACATAAAACTGTGCTTTGAACAGGAGGTATTATAGGAACTCCATGAAAAACAGAGCCCTTCTTGTTTCCACATTAGCCATGTAAACAAGTAGCTTGGATACATAATGTGTGTGTGCCTTAGGCTGAACTTGTGCAATTTAAATGATTCCAACATCAGAAATGATATAAAAACCATTATGTTACTCATCTCCCAACAGCCAGCCCACTGCTGAAGGGCAAAGACAAAGGAAATGTGCTTAAGCAAGAGGAAACCAGCCCAAAGGAATACAAGAGAGAAAATTATTTGGGAGGAAAATAACATGCATTTAGCTACAAATTAAATATTGCACATGATGGTACAATCATTTACTTCTAGTAAACTACTTCTCTAATACATTATACTTCATGTTTTAGATAAGCTTCTATCATCTTGATTTAATAACACCTACAAAGATGCTACTAAAAATACTGGTTAATAGCACCTTTTAATGACAAACAGCCTGATGTGATAGACAAAAGTTCTGAAAGTAACTGAGATGTTAATTCAGAGCATGTTAACACAGGTTAAAATGGAAATGTTTCCTACTGGAAAATGAATCTCTTTATGGCATTGACAGCTGTTTTGTAACTTGGAAGCACTAACACACTGTCCTTCATTACTTGTAATTCAGGTTTATGGCACAGTGTACAAGGGATGCAAAGCATCAGTTATACCTGGCACAACCTCAGCCAGTTACTTTTGAACTAAAATCATAAACCACCAAATTCAGGTAGTCATGTTCTGCCTTTTCAATTACAAAATGCCTTAATAGTCACTCTGCTGTGTGCAAATCTGCCCAATCCAGTCCAGAAAGTGACTTTCATAAATTAGGGCAAGCCTTTTTACCAGGCCTCCCATCACTCCAAAAACGTGAAGACTAATATGAAATCATTCACAGGGTAACAAGTTTTGCAAGTTAAACATGATTTCTGTTTGCACTATATATAACTATGAATAAAAAGACAGGCACCACTGATTTTCACAGCTTAAAGAGCAACAAAAGAAGCCTGGCTGAATGGAAGATTAAGGGCAAAAATACCCATCCACTGAGAATGAAAAAAAAAAATATATATATATATATACAGCATCTTCCCCCTTAAAATGAAAAAGCAGTGACAATATAAAAATATTGAGGTAATATAACCCACTTTTATGGAAAAATATTACTTCTGCATTTTTTTAGTGAAGTCTCCTACTCATGAAGTTCTGCTGGACAGAATAGAATTTCAGGAAATTAAGTGCTCATCAGCAAACCCTCATCTCAGTTTCAGCTATAGGTAAGCCTGTACAGCATACTGACCTTCTTTTGTTGGTGCACTACTAAAATTAGTGCCTTCACTCACGTGTTAATCAGCACAATTATATGCAGTGCATATGAAGGTGTCACAGCATCAGCTACTGTCTGTCTTTAATAATCAGGTCTTTCTCCACCAAATCACCTGCTAACAAGCTCAGCCTGTGAAGTACAGATCTACTTTACCCAGATCAATCTTCAAAGACTGTCTAGCATTCAGCAATTCACAAAGAAACATTAACAATCATATTAAGTATAAAAGAAACTGAATTAATGATTTTGTCCACAAATTCCCAGACTTTCCGATTAAAGAAGCCTGATATGAAACACTAGAAAAATTTAATTAACAAAAAAGTGATGCTAAATATAAATGAATGACAATTCTCACACAGTCAGAAAGGAGACAGACCTTAGGCCTCTCAAAGGCACACAGATCTGACCTAATTCAACCAAATGGAAAGGAGGAGAGGAATAATTTTTTAATAGGTACACACTAAATGGATTCTGTTTGAGAAAACACAGCATGTAGTTTTAGAAGGCAAGTCTTGAATGCATTCCCAGCTTTAGCAAAAAATATAACCTTTTCTTGGATAGAAACTATAACTTGCAATCTTCTTTAAGTCACAAACATTGGATTTTGAGTCTTACTCCTGGAAGATGGAGGAGAGAGAACATAACAGGAGTACAACCACTTGTTCAACTGTTGGATGTTAAGTGCAAAGCCCAATTTTAAAGTAAGCTGCAAACATATTTAGGGATTTACAACCAAAAAGTTCAAACAAAATAAGATGGTTTTGTAAAAGCAATTTGAAGGTACACAATCTCCAATTAAAATGGTGTATAAAGGACTAATTAATAGAGGAACTTGTCTAAGAATCTCACTAGGATGTTATACAACAGCAAAAAGTATTATAAATCACAACCTGAGCACACACAGCAGTACCCACGTCTACTTCAACTCTCTGGACAAGTATGTGCACAGACCTTCTCACAAATCCTGGCCAAAGCATGCTTCTTAAAACTTTTCTGTCATTCTGTCAAAACCATCTGCTCATTCAAACCAAACTTAAATGAGTGTTAAGAAAAATCTGTATTACTTATTTTATTGCAAGGTAATTTTTCAGGTTCCCTCTCCCCAAATAAGTTACTGCAGGTAATTCTGTATTTTGGAACATTCCAGTCATAGTGAAGTGACGAGAAAGAACACATCCCTGCAAAGAGGGTCATAAAATGGCTCAGTTAATTTTCCTTCACCCATAAAAAGTGCTGTTGACTGCACATACAGAGCACACTATTTACTTTCTCATACAAAGGTATAGCTATGGTTTCTTAGAAAGGTCCCTGCTTTGAGTAACTAAGCTCTCAGGTCTATTAAAATGGTTACACATTAACAGGCTCACAAGCACATGCCCAAACCTGACCCATCAGACACCAGCTGAGGTAGAAAGGTTTAAATGCTGTCCACCAAATCAAAGCTTCCACAAACACAATAATTTGGCTTTACTCAACTGATGAAGATACGGAAATTCCTCTTCCCTCAAAAAAAAAAGTAAGCCTTTTATACAATTACTTTGGTTAAATTATTAATCATCACAAGCAACAATATCTGTTAACATTAACCTATGTGCACACCAAAGGAAGAGTTCAGAAAAGTACATAAATGTGTTATGCTAATGTAAACCACACAAATATGCCATAGTTGATGAGATCAAAATATTTAGAATCCAGATTTTTACCTCTGTCATCTCCCAAAGTTGTTCTCTCCCTTCTCGTCAGTTACTGAGCCGCACAATCAGAAACACACTGGAATACTGGTATTTAACTAAGCTGTGCCCAGCACTCACAACACTGTCATTTGCACTCCTGAACTGAACAGAGATGAATAATGAATCACTGAACAATCTTACTCTCCACATTTACCCAGCTGAGGGAAATAAGGCAGTTACTTCCCAAGTCTCCAGTGCAGGGCACAGCATTTCCTAACAACCTATTTAAAAGCTTTCAGTCTGCTTCTTCTTTCTGCCCATTTCCTTTTCCCAGGATTATTCTGAGATCCATCGTTTCACCTATCAGCACTAATTCTTAGCCTAAAGCTTTTGTCATCCTCTCCATGGATGTCCCCTTCCTCATCCAACAAAGAAACACTAAAACTTCTTGCCACAGGAGCCAAAAACACTTTCAGTACTTCATGTAAATTTTTAGTTGATGCCAAATCCGAAAGTGTGACCACTCTTAAAGAGCATATCTCTTTCTCAACAATCGACTGCTCCTTTAGATCAGATCCAAGGCATTAATTGACTATGGAGGAGTAGTATCTTCCACAGGGACATTTTATTTTCCAAACAGGTTGGTGTTTCTTAGATGTGCTGCTTTTGACATGTATAACATTTTAAGAGCTTTGGTATGATGCCCTGAATCCTTTAGCAAATCAAATGTTTACTTTTAAATGTTCCCATTTCTCCAAAGTGAGAGAGACATGAGAATCAGCCTCATGGAGGTTTCTGACAGTGAGATCTGATGCTGCAATAGGCTGCCTAGGTATCTCTAATGAGGCAAGCTCCACTTATCTCAAGTTACTTTTGTTGCCTCGTGGTTTCTTTCTGTTCACCCAAGAACCGATACGCACTTGTAACATGTGAAGTCTAATAAATTATGCCAATAGTAAAATAAAATTTAAAAATGAACAAGTCTAACAACAGGTTAAGGCTGAGACAAGAACCTGTAAGTACAAGATAGCTCAAAGACAATATGCTACAAGAGAAATAGATGTTCAGAAAGCTTTTCCCTCCCCTCACTCAAAAATAAGTATCTGTCATCTGAGACATGACTCCACTAGAAATCAGACCATTACTCAGAAAATTTTGTGATTCTTGTAAGGGAAAAAAGTGTGATGTAAGCCTCATCACACTGCATTTAAAAAGGGTAGTATTTGTGTGTGGGTGTATATACATATATATTAATAATATATATTAATGCCAGGAGCAATCAACCACTATGGAAGAAACAGATCCTGTACAAAGCACCTGAAGAAATAAGATTTTCATTTCTGAATGGTGGCAGTTCATGTGCTGGCTTGTTTTAGTCTCAGAAACAAGTGACAAGAAGCATCAGAAGTGTGTGGCCCCATATTCTTTGGAATCCACATCAACATATAATTAGAAGACCATCTGTTCACAAAATTTAACCACCCAACGTAGCTGGTACCTGATTATTTGATAGGAAAGATCAAAAAACCCCATAAAGTCAATGTCAAGCCTCCTGTCTCATGTGGAAGGCTGAACCTGTGAAATACTTTGGGCAGTGAAAAGACTCTTCAGTGAAGTGCCTGCTGCTCCACAGTGCTGCTCATGAGAACTCGATGACACGGTATGTATTGGCCAGGAAAAAATGCATTTGATACAGATACCAGCCAGGCTCAGTTAATTTTGGACCACCATTTATTACTTGCTTGTTTTTGCAAAGCCTGGCTGTCACCCTGCTTCTCTCTCGAGCCCACTGAAGCAGGGGAAGGGGGAGGAGAAGGGAAGAAGCAGGGGTACCAGTGCAGAAACAAATGATAACAACACACTACAGAACCTGATTGCAATGCAGATAGCATATAGGAACAGGCATTACACAAAGCACCTTAAGGTAAAATTTTTTCTCCACTTCTCTGCTACATTTTCAAAGCATTGAAAAATACCTTTTTACTGGACAGCTGACCTCCATCCCTTCCTTCCTCCCTTAATAAAAAACTGTATTTTGTGTTACAACTGAAATTCAAAAAGTCATCACCCCACAAACTGATCTTATTTTGCGTGCTTGCAATGAACTGCCTGAGATGGTCAGAAAACTACACACTGCCTTCAAATCCCTTTTGATGTTGTGGAATCAAATTATGGAAGAACCTAACTGCCTCCAACCGGTTGATCACCCTTGCTGGCTTATACTATTTATTTTCCAAACTAGTGATAACAATCATTAGATTTTAAAAGTAGTCCTTACAGGAATTGCATGTAGCACAAAGCAGCAAGGACTACATTTTTCTCTCTGTTTCAAGGGGATCCTGGACCAGCAGCTCCCACCCAGGGAAGTACAAAAGCAGCCCACTGCTCACACATTTTAATCATTTAAATATCAACAGGAATAAGAAGTAGTACATAAATTAATTTTAAAACCTTGTACATAGCTCAACAAACAGCTTAAAAGCAACAAGCATCAAGCTTGTTAGGTTTACTGATGATTGTACATTACTTAGCATTCCAGCTTACAAACGAAGTTGCTAAAATTAAACTGAAGAAGGCAGTCACATGGGATTTATTCTTGTAACTGTTATACACAAGTTTAACTCCTCCGATTTCTAAAGCAATGAGCACTAGAAAAAGCCTTAATGGTGTTCTGTGCCAGTATTATGGCATCCGATCATGCTCACTTTGGGGAGCACACATGCAATACAAGATTAATTTAGGCTGTTGGGGACTTGGATTGGAGTTTTTTTTTGAGGGGGGGATAGCTTGTTTGGGGTGTTGTGGTTTGTTTTTTTTTTAAAGAATACAATCTCTTCCTAGGGTGAATCAATCAGAAGGCTTTCTCAATGGAGGTCAACTGATAAAAATTTGGATTATCATAAGATCTCCTGAAATACTGATCTAGATATTGATAGAAGATCCTTCCTTTCTTTTCTTTATGATTTAAATTGTCAGTACTGACTTAGCAATTGCCAAACATGATGTATATTGGAATGCCTCAATTTCAGTACAGAAGTTTTTAGTCTTTAATCCAAGGTTACTAATAGGAAAAAAAAGTAAAGTTATCTCAGGATAATTAAGGGAAAACAGACTATTTAATATTCTTTGGAAGCAAAATCATCACTAAGTCAAGGAGGGTTTTTTGTGTTTTACTGAGATCTCTAAGTTCCAATGGCACTTTGCAAAACCTTGAGTTGCTACCTCAAGGCTGCCAATATAACCAAACACCCCTTTCTGCTTCACAGTCCAAGGTGCTGCTACTGCAAGCTCTAAGCAAATCACTTAGAACAACTGGTATTACCACAGAAGGAAACTAAACACACTTTGTCCTTGTATTTTTTCCGCTACAGATGGTGACTCTGACCTTTCCAAGAGAACCAATATCAATCTGAAAATACTATGCAAAAACATAATTAAGTAGACCTTGTGGGTTATGAAACTAAGTTTTGCTTTAAAGCCTTTCTTTTCAAGGTCTACTGATTGTTATCGTCAGACAAAAAACGGAGCTATAATTATGATTGACTACATTTAGCAGATGCAGCCATTTTTCCATGTGTTCAACAGATTATGTCAAAAATTATATGGAAGAACTACAAAGCATTATCCATTCAAGGGAAAAAAAAGTGTAATCCTCAATAGCTGTGCTACCTGCTGGCAAGCAGTTGTAATCTGATTTCTGTCTAGGACCTCAAATCACCACAAATCACTGTTACTGAAAATACTGCTGTTTCACTGTGTCCCTTAAACACCGGTGTATACAGAAAATTAGTTCAATGGAGTTCTATATTGGAACATCTAGAGCACCATCAAGTTCATTCCCTTATTCCCTTCCTGCCATCTGAGCCTAAAGTGTCATTTCACAATGTTTCTTTCTTCAATTACTAGTTCAGACAGCTGGCATGACTGCTCTTCATGAGTTATCCAACACACTTAATACTTCCAGAGTACAAAATGTCCCCTCTAAACTCTTTTGGTCTCTAGCTTTCATCTCAGAATATACATGTATACAAATATTTATCCTAAATACAAAAGTTACTCTGTCTTACTAATGTCTTCAGCATTAAATGGACTGATAACAGTATCCTAGAAATGTACTTTGGCAAAAAAACCCTATTCTTTCCAACTAACAGTTTAGTCATGGTGGCCCCCTCTGCCGGCCATCTTCAAATCTCTGAGGCTTCCTAATATCACCAAATTGAAAAGAGTTTTTTTTAAACTCTCTCTCAGTTTTTAGTCCTAGAGGCATACCTGAAAGATGGACATAAGAGCAGCACAACTATCACCTTTTTTCCATGGCCTGGCAGTTCCATCTGAAGTGCTCCTCTCCTTTCTACTTAAGTCAGTACCAGGTGGGGCAAGGCTGACACATGAGACTGGTGGATTTGGCATCAGAAAGCTGTAACATCAGCAGAAACTACCTGCAATGGAGAGCACCTCTGCACTATTGCCATGAGCTCTCACTGTTAACTGTTCGCTGAGGGACTAAGAGGAGGCTTTACACAGTTCAAGGCACCCAGTTCACACTTTAGAAAGCAAGAACACTTAAGGGAATAAATTACTAACTCAAACACCACAAATACAGTAATGCTGAAAGGAACAATGGCTTCTACAGAAATACAGCATGACAGACAAGACTTTTCAGGAATATACCCACTAAATGGTGGAATAACACACTGCCACCCTAGTTAGGAGTCTAATATCTGAACAGTCTCAATACATATTAGAAAAAGAATTATAGCAGAAAGAGTCTGCTCTAAGTTCTGCAGAATTTAAAGTAATCCCTGCTCCAGCTTAACAGCAAAAAAAGCACAGTTAAACTACTAAGTTCAGCAGCACCACTGACGTCACCCATTTTATTACAAGCTGCTTTTAAGTTGGAACTATTCCCCTTATATGTTTAATGGATCAAGTAGAGAGCAGCTGTTCAGCCTATGCTACAGTTCAAAGCAACCCAAAGTATTAGATGCTACCTCGATAGGAAACACGGGACAAAAGGAGCCTTGGGAAAAATAGAGAACCACAAAATGTTTGGTTTTATTTCCTTACAGAACTGAAAAAAGACAGAACACAGGGTGTTCTCTTGGGTGATCACATGACAATTTCTGAGGTCGTTACAAAGTGCTGCAACTTGATAAATGCTTCAGACATCAAGCACTCTTGAGGAGGGAGTTTTGAGTTATTCTAGAAGAGAATTGAATTATAACTTCATGCTGCAGCTGGGGAAAGACAGAAGGAACCTTAAAGCTGGCAGCATTCTAGAGAGCCAACAAGGCATCTGCCATTGAAGGAATTATTTAAGTGCAATGCTCTGGGATACAGAGAATGCCTTTAAGCAATGCCTATGGAACACACCCAGAATGGAAGAAAATTTGGGTGTCTATCAACTAATAACCAACTCAGGAATGGGGCTAGTAACAGAATGACACAGCACTAAGACATACCAAAAAATTTTTAATACATAATTGAAAAAAACATTAAGCCAATGAAGAAGTGAGAAGTAATCTGATTTTCAGAGAAATAATGTACTCATTAGAAGTTCAGCCAGTTTCATAACAGCAGCACCCAATACATTTAAGAGGTTAACACATGGACAACTACATTTTGAAAAGTGAGATGCTCATTACACCCTACCAAGAAATGGAAAGTACTTCTGACTCTGGGGAAGAATGCTGGTGAAATGCTGGAATACATCCATCACAATAAAGTACAATGTTCTTCAAGTGCTTACCCCAAGCCAGGTGAAATTCCTTTCAGAAATATTTTCTTGGTTAAACTATCTGACTCAGACATCCAAGGTCTCTAACCACAAAAAGACCACAGAAATGCATCAAAGTAAAAAGATGTTTTCCACAGTAGCACACTATTTTGGCTGCAACATAAATCTGATCTTAAAAGAAATGTGGGAAATTTCAATGCAGGGCATTAGACATCAAATTTGCATTGAACATTTTAAGGCACAATCACCTTGTCATAAGCAAGTTCAAACTGAGGGTTCCTTTGTCCTTGAGTTTCACATCACCCCACTACAGCTCAGTTTTTAGGCAAATTATTTCTATCGTAGCGCAAAACATACTCACTGTCTTTCCTTTCCTCTTCTGATGAAGAGGTTTCCAGGGAAACTTTAAACCACACACACTAAAAAAATATTATTTTTCAACTCAGAAAAATACAGCTCCCACTAAAGCATGCTGAGGAGAGTGATACCATGCCAAATCCAAGCTCCTGTTTACTGGTTTCATCAATTCCTCCTTGAACATGCACGGGTTTGCATAACTGAGCAATCACTCGCACTCTCCTCTTGGCTTCTTGCAAAGAATGACTGGTTAACTCACCCACACTGCATGGGAAACTCTTGTGTTTTTCCAAGAATCTATGTTAACTACAGGAATACTCTCCATATTTAGTTCTGAGCTCTTCAAAGTGAGATGTTCAGTGACATTCCCCATTTATGAAAAGATTTCTGTCTCTTCAGGATCAGGAACAAAGGATGAAAATAAAGCTCAGCATATGCTGTACTCCCCCAGCTGTTGCTGAGAGCAGCTGATGAATCCAGCTGTGTTGCACCACAACTGGGGACAAGACCACAGCACTGCCCACCCACGTGACAGCTACAGAGAGCATGTGCATGGCATTTTTAGGATTATACCCAAAATATCCCTCCTCCCTCCTGCCCTCCGAGGACAAGCAAAAGGCTGTGACTGCCTCAGGACAGGTAGTATGCTCTTTAATCTCCCCACCCATTCTCTGAGCTTGACTGAATCCAGAAAATTTCCTGGGAATCAATAAGCAATACATTTATTAGTACACGTTCCCAAGAAACAGGAAAGAAAACTCAAAGACACCGGTGCATTTACTCACAGAAGGCTGAGGTAGCAACCACTCAGGGCTCACATTTTCAGGTACTTTTAACAACTCCCAAACCCAAGGGGCAATTCAGTCACTCAAACTGAGGTGACAAGAACATCAATTCAATCAGAGACAATCAAGTGTGGGTAGAAGTATAAAGAGCCATGACCAGGGGAAAGAGATTGAGATGACTATCAGATAATGGCATGAGTCAGCAAGCACCTTGGTTCCACGAGTTGAGTCAATTTTTAACAATACAACTGGTCCGAGATAAACTTTATATAAAGCACAAGTACTGCACATGCAACAAGTCTTTTTTTAAAAGTAATGTGCTGAAATATTCATATTAAAGTTTAAAACTCCAGTTCCTGCAATTATACCGGAACTCATTTTAGAAGGAGGCTGAAGGGGTAATGAAGATATTTTCTGGTCCCTGAGCAGATCTGGGAAATTCCTTGTTCGCATTTTAAACCGAGAAATCTGTTTAATTATAGAAAATCCTATTAAACTGATCTTCCACATAAAGGGCTGAACTGACCAAAAGGCTATAGAAAACACAATGAATTCAGAATTTAATTAAAACACACTGTTAGCTAACTATAATCTATAATTAGCATTCTTAGTTTTTACAGCTCAATGCAGTAATACCCCTTTACTTTTAAATTGCACCCTTCTTACTTTTGGACCCAAGTTATACAATTCTACCAGTGTGGTACTAATTATAGTCATTGCCTAGAGAACAGCAGCCTAGAAATATCTGTAAATGTTTAATTAGGGGATAAAGGAAAGACAAACAAAATCTAAAAGAAATCACTGTTCTCTAATGTATTCCTGTTTAGTAATTGCTTAATCTATTCTAAACCATATATTCACGGCATTTTTCTTGCAAGATTTCCAAGGCATCCTCAAATGTCAAAACTGATTTCAGAAAAAATGTTATTGTATTCCAAGACATTCTCTTCAATATGAAAACAGGGCTAAAAATGAAAAGAATCTGAGAATTAAAAGACTTACCTGCAACTGAAGTACAAAGAACACCAGAAAGTTGAGTGATTGGTATTCCAGATATTTGTTATCCTGGTACTGCACCATTATAACTAAAATTTTAATTAAATCACTGCTTCTAAAGAAATCCTGCCTTTGCAATAAAAATTATTTAACTTCAGGTTTTCAGCACTCCAAGATGACATAAGTAAATGAAGACAAAGTGTCACACACCTTAACCAAATCTCATGTTGTGATAATTAGCATTTGGTAAGAATACACCTATAAAGCTACATCAAAAGTTCATTAAATGATTTCATACTGTCTCAGGAAAAGCAACTTACTTTCTTCAACTCAAGCTCTTTAAAAAGTGAAAAGAAGATTGCAGACAGGTTCAGTGTAGGAGACTAATCACTAACCAAAAGTAATTTACTATTTAAGACAGGCTACCTGGAAGTAGAGTACAACAAGCACTACCAGCACTACCCTTTTCCTCCAGCATTTCCCTCTCTCCTTCACCTTCCAAAGCAATCTTACAAAAAGCATTGCCTAAAATAGCAACTGTACCTTAAAAGCTACAAGAACATGGTCACATCTCAGTTATGGAAACTTTCATTAAATTTGCTTGGATACTTAAAAAGTTCAATAGGAAAAGTAATTTTGTCATGAAAAAAGCTAACTTACATTTCAGGGAACTTCTGGAGTTGGACACTGCGTGTGTTTTCCATAAGAATAGTGAGGTTTTTTTACCTGACAGTACAGAGAAATGCTGAACTCACATTTGGCCAGAAACAACTGAACAGGAGGACATTCATTCAAAGACAAGTATTTACTTCAGGACTAAGGTAGCAAGAAGGTCTAGGTGGGAGAACTTTAAGAAAACTTTTAATCAGTAGGACTACAAAGAGACCTCAATTTTAATCACCCTCTCAGTTTTATTTTCATTTGGAGATGCTTTTAAGATGCACAAGACCAAAGACCTAGACACCTGAGAATCTGTTCTTCTGCCTATTCTGTAACTGGCCAGACCACTACAAAAAAACCTGTAGGGTGCTTTAGGATAGCTGCAAAACAAGCTATGCACAGTTTATGACACAAGAATAACAAATGTATTAAACAGTGTTATTTAAATGTAGCCAAGAGCACAATTTATATTTGTTTGCAGAAACTGCAGGTCTGGAGGTTTTAACTCTAAATATCAATGAGTGTAACTTTAACTTCGTTTTTAATGGCAATCGGTCAACATTCAGCAGTTCAGTTATACTGGGGGTCAGCAGTTAGTACATTCTGCATCTCAGAGAAAGCTTCAAGAGGTAAACGGCACAGAAATATTAATTATGAACAGAAGAAATACTTCCAAAAGGAAACTGAGTGGCTATCATCAGTCTTAGAGGAAAAAACTCACATGACACCCAAGGAAAAATGAGCACTCCAGGTGGTTTATAAGTCTGACAAGAAACATTTAAAAACAAGCTTGCAAGTTGAAAACATGTCTAACCCACATCCATCACCCAAGAAAAGCACCAATCTAATTTAGCTGCTTAAGTGTGACATGCAAGTTTATTAAAGTCATTTAATCATGCTACCACATTAATATGGCAGTGACATTAGATGACAAACCTGATTTTCCTCTTGCAAAACTCTGTATTGTTCCTTCCAAATGGTGATTTTTGAAGCTTCATCCTTCCTCAGTGCTCTCTCCTTTTTTAGTTCAGGACTCCAGAAGGTCTTGATGCTATTCATGGAAGAACTCAGCTTGCTTTCCTTCACCTCCACATCCTTGCGCAGCAGATCGTTTTCCCTCAGCACCTCCTTGAGCTGTGTCTGCAGGTCCATGATGGTGTTATCCCTGGCCTGGCGCAGCGAGTGAGGCACAGTGGATGCCATGCTCACAGGGGGGAGGTGGTGCTCTCCAAAAGCAATTGTATCACTGGCAACTCCACTGGTGGCAATGTTGGGGCTGCTGCCCATGGCAGTCATCCGAACACCGTAAGGCAGCCGCCCCCCCGACCGGCCCAAAGTCATGGTGCTCTTCGGAGTGTCTGTGCCCACGTTCTCATGGTCACTTAGGTACATGGGGCCAGATGTAGCGTAGGCAGCATTTAAGGACTGGATGTTTTCCATGGAAAGGGTTTTCCCACTGCCACCTGCAGTACTGCTCCCCGAGCTGCCTCCCGTGCTGTTGGTTCGGCGATGGCCCAGGCGAGGCGAGCGTGGCAGCCGCGGAGAGCGCCCTGGGCTCTGCGTGCTGGGCTCCACCTTGCCCACCGAACGAGCACTTCCATACATGGTTAAGCTGCTGGTGTCAGGCAATCAGATAGGCAAAAACCAGGAATGAGAGAATCCCTGTTAAGCTCTTCAGTGGTTATAAGTCAACTTAAGGCCAATCACAACTTGAACAGGTTGTCCATCTCTGAAGTCATGTGCTCACAATGTTCAGGACCATATCTGTATCAATAAGAATAACACATTAAAGTCTGCATCAAGAAAAATAATACATTAAATGCCTAGTTCTTCACCACATATTTGTCCCACATTAGAATATATTCTACTGTCTTTATACTTCTCCTATATTTTTCAATTCCTCCTAACAAAAAAACCCCAATATTTTATTTAAACCCTGATATTTAAACTCAAGAAGAAACTTCTATTCTTGTTTTCCTATTGTGATATTATCACAGTAAAGACGGAAGGAAAAGAGAATCCATCAAAATCTTCAAGCCATAATTTTGTTGGCCATGACAAAACCCTCCAGATGTCATGTAAGCCCTTTTCCTATTTCTAACTGGCCCTAATGCTTTACCTGCTACCATTCTGAGTAAGAAAGAATCAAAATTTTAAGACCACTCAAGAGTATGTCTTTCCTTCAAGCACTGCCAGCTTCCACAGGACATGGTTTCTAAACCCTTGTGCTGTGAAACCATCCTGCAAATGGGAAGGCAGGAGGGACTGAAATGACTCTGATCACGGCCTTGACCAGCAGGTTCTTTAGCACTGCTGTCAGCCCTACTTCAAATGCAGCAGTCAGAAACAAAACTAAGAATCATTACTGACCACACAACTTAAGCAAGCACAGATGCAAATCTGAAAGAGGAGCAATGACCTAGCAATGAGACCAACGAGGTTGAGAGGAACAAGAGATTCACAGCTCCACTGAAAACTGGTTCTAGACTCTTTATTTTCTCTCAAACTAAATGTAATTTAAACTTTTGTTCACGTTAAAAAAAGATTTTGACTGAAATATACTTCTCATTAACCAGCGGAGATTAATTCCATTAAATAATATTGCAACAGCAAGAACCTCTTAAAACACAGAAGGGCACATCATCCTGTTGCTGTTCCTTCTCCCCACTACTTTTTCTTTAAATAAGGAATGGAAGTGGCTGCTATCCTTGACAAAAGAGCAGCTCCCAGGCAGGAGAGAGGAGCTGGTACCAGTGCAGGTGCTATGCAGGAACCACCCTCAATTATCCCGGGCAGGCAGGGGAGCTCTCAGCACCTCAGCTGGAAGCACCAGAGCTGTGCTCACTCAGCTCTGAGCTCTGCTTCACAGGCAGGCACTATCCCCTCTGCTACTCCAGAAAAAGCAAATAACTCAAGCTATGAAAGCCAAAGGCTAGAATTAGCTGTTGATCAGGGTTATGGGAAGGGTTCCCAGAGCTGGCACAGCAGAAACTCAGGGAGAAGAACACCACTATTGCTGCCATGCATTACAATGCACTCACTTTTCACACAAAAGCAGTAGATTAAGAAGAAAAGTTGTCTTTGGAAACAAGTAACGGTAACCCTCCAGTATTTTTCTTGAAATGATGACTTTCACTACACCATTGTTAGACTTGAAAATTTTGAATACTCCAACTATTAACTAAGTACACCCTTCCAAACATGCAGCCAGTTTCAGTATTCCCACTGACACCGATTCAGTACAATTCAAGATGAAAAAAAAATGTTACAACATAAATCTTAACTCTTTTATTTTTCCTCTGTTTTTTTTTCCTAGTAGCATTTATCATTGACCATATCATTTTGCTGTAGAAGCAGATATTAATACAATTCACACTAGGAAAAACATCTTTCATCATGAAAACAGCAAAGGGAGGGAAGTGACAAAAAAATCTTTTCTTTTTTGCAACACCAATTAATCAGTTTCCTTCCCAGAGTCCAAGCAAAAGTATATGGAAGATTTCTTTCAGATAACATCACAACCAGGAAAGTTAGGTTTTCAATATTCTGACACACACTAGCATTTTACTGGGAATCTCACAAGTATGGTCTCTTATCTTCCATGAGGCCAACATGCAGCACTGTTGGTATTTTCCTCTTCTACTGAGACTAAATTTACTCACAAATAAATCATCCCTTAACCCTACAAGATGGTGGTAACCACAAGGAACACTGTCCAACTGTGAATGTACTAAATGTACTAACCATCTTCCCTTTGCAAATTCTCCTGTAGATTTCAAAGACCTTTGGTTTTTCTACCAATATAGGAACCCTTACCCAAGATTACAAAATAACCCCCCAGAGATGCTCAACATAAAGAGTTTAAAAGACAAAACAGCTGAAGCCAATGCTAAACCATTTTTCTTCAATATAGCTTGTGTAACTTTACAATTATGAAACAAAACTCTCTTGTTCACTGTTCATTAAGAGAATAAAAACTTCAAATAGCATCCTATATGCAAGCCAGATTAAAAAATTGAAAAAAAATCACATCAGCCCAAGTAAAAGCTTAATAAATATATATATTTAAATTGGCATAGCACCTTTACAGGCACAAAGACCTGACCTGCTTTAGTGGAAGTTGAAAATGCTATCCACTAATTGTGGAAAAACTTGAAAGAAAGACTATCAGAAAAAGAACAGGCAAGAATTACACAACATTGCAGAAAAAGTTTTAGAAAAGGACAGTTATGAACACATTTTCTGTATAAAAATTTTAAAATAGGTAACAGCACATCCTGCTTTAAGTGCCAGCTAAGAAAAAATGTCTTCTCAGCTCACAGGTGACTGTCCAAAAACACTCAGAGACAGACACCATTAACTATGGAAAATGTTTATAATCTGGCAGCAGACATTTAAATGTACTGCAGTGCAACCTGCAGCAACTAAAACTCGCCTGTTTCATTACAATAACCTAGTCCTAGGCAGTGAAAAGCACTGGAGAACCCAGCTTTCTTCAAAACATGCAGGATCAGGACCTGGCATGCTAAAAGAACACTAAAAAGCCACCTGCACAACTTCATGGATATTTACTTACTTGTAAGGCAATTACGGCATGAGAAAGGGCAGGAACAGGAACATGAGTCTTGTAAAAAGATCTGGTGCTTTTCAATAAAATCTATATTGGGGCATAGTAGAAATGTAAGAAATATTGGAGGGATCAGATTAACATCAAACTTCAGTATAAATAATCCAATAAAACGAGACGTGTTTAGCAGTGCTGGCACACTCAGCCCCTATATCTATTATTTTATGTGAAGCAATGGCTCAGAGGGCAGGTGTTCCCGGCTACAGCTGACAGAAAACAGAAGATTCCCTCTGGAAGATCTCTCTGTCATATAAATTAATAATGCCTTTTATGTCTCCCCCTACTCCAAGACAAACCCGAATAGCACAGTAACTACTTGTAGGTAAGCCATCAACCAAATACACACAAACATGCTGCAGAAACACAGGGGAAATCCAGCCTACATTTTTGAAACCAAAAAGAATTTCAGAGTAACTTCTGCAGCCTTCAGCAAGTCCTGTGAATTTCTTTGGTGTAATTTCTGTTCAGGACTGACACCAGCTGACAAACTGCAATATCTATGGAGACAACTCCTTAACAGAACCACTGCCAGACAGTCAGGAATGGGGCAGTGGGATCACAGCCTAGGCAGGCAAGGACATCTCACAGCCCAGGGACCCCTCTAGAGCCTTTCAGCAGCAGACTGGAAGCCTGGCTCCAGCTTCCAGAAGACAGAAACTCCTTGTCACCCTGACTCCTGTGTGCACAAGTAGGCTTTGAATGTCAGGTTCACAATAAAAGCAAAGTCAGCCTTTACAAGAGGCATCTTAATCTGATAAAGGATTGTAGCAGACACATTAGACTTCATTAAGAGAGGTAGCAATTGTTCCCATTTACATAATTCACACACGAATAGTTAATGGCAAGTAAGTATGACTAGATTACACAGTAGGGCCGAGACTACAGAGTAGACAGAACAGAGGGGAGGGCAGGTAGGAAAGATGGAATTCCAAAAAAAGAAAAGCCTACATTCCAAAAAAACCCTGCCAGGAATCCAAATGGTGGGTATGAGAGAATTGACATGATTTACAACAACTTTGAGGTGTGTTAAGCAAGAGAAAAAACAAATTCCTGTTAGTTCCTAATCCACATCACAGTTACAAAACCTATGGCT
The DNA here is from genome assembly GCA_013390045.1 of Picathartes gymnocephalus. Lineage (NCBI taxonomy): Eukaryota > Metazoa > Chordata > Aves > Passeriformes > Picathartidae > Picathartes > Picathartes gymnocephalus. Next base: position 36,096 of record WEKY01013914.1, on the reverse strand, counting down.
GCTATGTTACTTTATATGAAAAGTGCGAAGCCTCCATTTCCTAGGGCCGTTTTATAGATTTTGGTTTGCCTAGGTTTGGAAGGTAAGAAGGCTCACTACTTTTCATGTTAAATTAGTGACTATTACACACAAACAGGGCAGAAGAAAGTTTACTTTGGAAACTGTCTGCTGGACACAAGGCATTGAACCCATTCAGGAATACAGGGTTGTTTATCAAAATGTCCTTGTGGCCTTCACAGCAAGAAAGCAATAAGGATGAATAAAATTAAGACAGAAATAAGACAAAAAAGTAACCATTCATATTAGGATTGACTCTCATTCCTAAAGTGCACATAAATAAAGGCTGAAGCACTGCCATCTGTTTATATCCAATCCTTTTTAAAAGCTGGGGGGATGGTGGTGGTGGTGTTTGTTTTATACTTTTTAAATTAAGTTCACCTACTTGCACATCTGCCAGGTTCAGTGACTGTAACAGAGCCTTTGTTCTGTCTCACCCAACACAAGATGTGAATTGATACATTCTCCCCCATATACACAGACAGGGAAATCTTCCCAGAAGAGCATCTCAGAAATTCCCAACAATCTTCAGGTGACTTTGACATATTAAAAAAATATGTTTTGTAAAAGGCAGGTCATCAACCTTGACCCTAACAGTTGTAGGGAAAAAAACCAGCATTCATTTGTCCAGGGAGTGTTTTGTTTCCAAACAAAGTAACATTCTTGTTAGACACTTTTTGCATCTGAAAGGTTAGCAGAAATGGCACCCACACACTTCAAGTCACCACAGAACATGGAAACATCTTGATTCCCGGGCCTTTCTGTTTCCCATTTTTACTAGGTGTCCCATCCAGCAAACACCACCTGCAAGCCTATAAATGAGAGCCAGAAATATTCATTCAACAGTTTCCTAGTTAATTTCTCTCCCAGAATTACACAATTCCTTTCATGGGATCCACTTATTCAACAGGGAAGATATAACACAGAACATGCCCTGTTCTACTCTACAGCACCTTCTTTGCAAAAGCAGTTTTAACTGACATCAAGTTTTGTTTCTTATAATACCCTTAAGTCTTGATAGCAGCATAAAGGGTCAGCTGTCATTATGAAACTTCTCTTCCTTTCCATCTCCTTTCCGAAAAAACAAAACCACCAAAAAAAGGCTTATTATTAATACATCTATTTCAGCTAAACTTTTATTTACTCATGTGTAGGGAGGCTGGCTAGGTGCACTAGAATTTCTTTTTTACAATGACTGGGATGTAATTATAAGTCTCTAAATTTAAAGCAATGTGAAGAAAAAAAAAATCATCACGTGCCCTTTTTAAAAGCAAAACACAAAAATCAACAGGTATCAGAACTTTAACATATGACTTATATCACACATATCACTTCCTGGGGATAAACTGATTAAATTAACTCTCACTCTTCTAATTATGTAGAAGATTGAAGACCTGTGGATGTTAATCTGCTGTCACTGTATGGCTAGAGTTCATGGGCTCATTTTAGAGTATGAAGTCAGTAAATACTATGTGTTTGCATCTACGGCTGTTTCCCTTTCCCACAGGTGGCATGCAACCAACAGCCCACTTCCTAATAGCAGAAACAAAATGTTAAAAGCACTAAAGATATTTCAGAAGGCCAGCAGTGCCTAGAAGCACTAGTGAACCCTTGCAGACAGACAGCCTAAAGTCACCACGGGCAACACCACAGTGCAAGGCAAAGCATGCTCCAGCTACAGAAATTCCATCCTAATCTCACCCTGACAACAAACAACGCTGGGCTCACGATATTGACACGACTCACATGCTAGAAAACATCACTACTGCTAAATCAGCACTGGATTTTCCAGGTTCTCCTGCTCTACTCCTGCCACACAGCAGTGCACTGCATGCCAGGGTTAAAGTCTTGGCTTAAACAGGCAGCAATGGATGGAATCCTCCTCATCTCACCCTGCTGGTCACCCTCTTGCAGCAGGGTGGCCAGCAAGGGTCAAGAATCCACACTCCGGGTTTAGTTCTATTATTCAAAAAGCCACATGCATCCCTCCACACCTACATTTCTGACCAAACCGTACTCGACTAAAACAAGCCAGACCCTCCAAATACAACACAATTCTCCAGTGGCTTAGCCAGGTAAGTGCTGTAACAAAACTCTCACCCAAGAGAGGTTTTCAGGGGAACAGGCTTGAAAATAGGGAGGGGTGAGGGGATGAGAGGTAACAATGGGAGAGTATCCTGCTTCACAAAATAAGGAATAGGAGCAAGGAACTCACGCACTGGTTACAACAGCATGGTGAAATATTTCTATTCATATAGCAGCACACATAACTGCTCCCAGGAACTGAGAAAGTGGCAGATTCAAAGAAAAAAAAAAAAAAAGAAAGAAAGAAAAAAAAAGGAAATAAAAAAAAAGTAAGAACCCACTAAATACCAACACTCCTTCAAAAAAACAGCCAGGGTTTCTCTCATCATCAAGATGAACAGGCCACATAAATACCAAACCTGTCTTTTTTGCTAATCAGGCCATTAGACACATATTACAGATGAAAAGTTACATGAATGGAATCTCAAAAAAGCTCATGACAGGATCAAAAAGAATGCTAAAAATTAAGAAAAACATGATGCTTTAATATAGCCCAGAGAGCAGGCTTTCTTCAGTTTAGGCTTCTGCTAACATCCCAACAGTGATCTAATTACAGCTAAATTGGTTTCCCAGAAGTGGTGGAAGAAGTTCAAATTATATCAAAGATTACAATAAATTTCATTCAGCAGATCCCAACTTTTTTCTATCTTCAGCCCCTCGAGCAGCTTGATGGATTCAGATAATTCCAAACTCCTGGATGATATAGTAGGCATAGACTATTCCAGGAGCTGCTGTTCTGTGATAAAGTTCTGAACTGTGCTTCTGAACTGAACTACATGCAGTACAGCTGGTAACTAAATAATTACTGCTTTCATTACTGAAAAATCCCCTATTTTACTACCAGCTCTAGTCACAGCAGCACGGCCAAGGTGGTGATTTCTCTCTTCTCATCCTATTTGAAATGGCTCTCAGGGTGCTGACTCATAACTGACCCTGAATTGCGGCACCCACCCGAGCTGCTGCAGTTTCCAACACAAACTCCAGGAAGGTGTCAGGCTGTGGCTCAGGAAGAGATGTGTGTTCAGCCACCTACGGCTATAGACGCAATAATCTCAGGGAGCAAAGGAGGGCAGGCAGCTGGTGCTGCAGACATGCCTGCCCGGCTGGCCATTGTTTGAGAACTACAACCCCACAGCCAAACCAGACAACTTTCTGTGGTTTCAGCCTGTTGGATCTCAGGTAACACGTCATCCAGCTACAACCACCCTTGCGTATCTGAGCGTGGCCCCCCAAACGTGCTTGGACAAAACGTAAATCACACACTGTTCTTCAGAACAGTTGTATTTTTATCCATTTGCTTTCATTCTCGCGGCTACTGTATTGCTTCCCACCACCAGCAGCACCTTCATAGGTGTATCTTTGTAACTTTGCATCTCCCAGTCTCTCCTTATAAACCATTTCACACCGTATCAGCACAAACCATAACATGAAACTTCCAGAGCGCACGCAACATTCCAGGTAAAAAAAACCTGTGTGCTTCCTAACTAACGATCAGAGCTCACACTGCAAACGAGACAGATGTGAAAGGGCAGCAATTCCTGACACAGGCTTCAGGATGGCAGCAGACTCCGAAACAAAGCACCGTGTCAGCTGACACTGGCTCGTAGTAGATGCAATGAAATACATGAAACTGACCATGTTTTGTCTGTACTCGCAGAAAAAACAGAAAATATCCAACACCGTCACAAGGTCTGGGTAGAAAGACACCGCTCACCATTCCCTCGGATGAGGTGACTGAGATAACAAAAGCCTGCGCTTCCCAAGGACAGACTGAATGAGGAGGGGCGGAAAAACACGGCCGGCAAGGCGAATGGGCAGAGCAGGAATAACCGCCCGTGCGAGACACCACCAAACCCCGCCCGGCCGCCAGCGGTGCCCGGCAGGACGCGGGCCCGGGGGGTGATGCGGCCGCCCCGCCGCGGTCCCCGGG
>WEKY01013914.1:0-31220 GCA_013390045.1 Picathartes gymnocephalus | reverse complement strand
CTTACGCCCAGGGGACACTAAAGTCAGAGGTTACGGCAAATGGGATGGATCTGCCTGATTACACAAGGAATTACACTTATCGTCATGTAAATTATCACTGTTTAAATTAGTATCTTATTGCAATGAATACGGCTTATATTGTAATTGTGTTATTTCATCGCATGATATATTACTTATATTGTAATATTTTATATATTATATTATAATTACCATTTATATTATAATTCAGCCCTCTGGCAGGCTGATATCCACTAAGGTCTCGATAACCCGAACTTCCCTTTCAGCAGTAGAAGCACAGAATCCGTTTTAAATTAATTTCTGTAGAATCATATAGTGCACATGGGTGCCTGCTATGGAATCTAAGCCCTTCTGTCAAGCCTAAGGTATCGGCCCCAAAAAGGGATAATTTCTATTGCTGTCTAAGAAGGCAGAAGAATAGAAATAGATATAGGCTTGCCCACACCTCAAGTACTCTGCCAATTTCAAATGAAAATGATTTTCCATTTAACAGTAAGCAAGTGTAAACCTGGAGCAAAATAGAGCCTAAGAGCTTTAAGTTTTTCATCCCAGCTTAATTAGTGTGTCATCTTAATGGGGTCTTGCTGCCAGAAGTGTCATCTGTGCCTGTGAACACCATGAAGTTTATGCTCCGCGCTTTGACAGATCACCCACGGTGCTCGCAGAGTTCCGATGGTTCCGTTTCCAGGCTGGATTAATTTTTTCCTGCTAATTGCATTTGGGAAATATGCAGACTCTCTGCTCACAACTGGGCAGGCTGCTCTTCCCTGTAAGTCCCAAACCATTACTCTTGGGTTAAAAACCCTGCTGGCTTTGCCTTGCAAGGACTGAGGTGACTTGTAAGTAAATGATGTGGTGATAAATCAAACTGACAGGCTTTTAGAAAGAAGTGCCCACGTAAATAATTGATGATATTTGAGTAATATTCCTGCCTGGCCTGGTCTCCAGAACGAGCTCTTTTCTTTTACTCTGCCTGCATGGATGTGAAATTCCTTGAAGAGCAGATTGTTCAGCAGATTTTGGTTTTGTGACTGTGAGGTGTTACTGTTTCATACCTGGACAAAAACTTCTATGACAGAGTTGTTTCTCTTTTCTTTCAGTTCTGCCTCTTGGTCATATTTATATTTATTGTTGTAAGGAAATTTTTTATAATATCAAAAAGTTTATTTGTGCAGAAGTACCATTTAATCCCTTCAATGAAATATTTTGATACAGATCGTGAGTTAATGCAAAGGAATTAAGTAATGTGAGAAATTAGGCAGGATTTATATTCTTGGACAGCAAATGCATTTCAAATGTAGAATTGTTTGGAATGACCTTTTTCCTAGCATGCTATTGGTTCATTTTTAACTAATGAAACTTTTTTGGACCCTTTGTAAGGCAAAAATTGCAAGGGGCAGTGGACTTTAAAACAGCAAACAAAACTATGTAGCAAAGGGGTAATTGACACACACCACTGCTGTTAAAGAAAATATTTGGAGGCATAACCAGCAAAATTGGAAAAATATGCAGGCTAAAACACAGCAAACCACGTGCTAAGCTAAGCAATTTGGACTGGATTTGTAATTACTGGGAAAGCAGGCTCCTAAACAACTTCCAGCAGTTACACTGATGTTCAGAGGACTTGTGGCAGCTGTGTAAAGGCTGCCTTGACAGGACACAGCACAATGAGTAAGGAGGTGACTTTCTCATCCTGTGTTCCAAAAATGCAGGGATTGACCAGGTAGGCTTCCTTTCAGGTGTTGGGTGTACCCAAAAATTCTTAAATAGAAATCTCCACAATTGCACTGTTACTGTTCCAAAATCATATAAAAGTAAGGAAGAAAGAGCTTTACCTCGTGTTCATTAAAATGTTAAGAAAGTGGAACCAGAATTAGTGCTTTCTGTTCAGTGCTGGGAGGATCACGATCCTAGACATGCCAAGAGTAAACGTGGCAGTGCCTGATAAATCCAAGAGTTCAGTTGTGCTTTTGGAGCCACACAGATTCCAGCGGAATGAGCATGGAGATGTCCACTTGACACGTGCTGTAACCGAGTAGAATTTGTCAGAGTGGTGCTTGTATGCCTTGAAAGCAAATATATTTAAACTACTGCAGGGAACTCAAACTTGCCATGTTATACCTTTTTTTTTCTCTTGCTACAGAATGTGACCTAGATGAGTACGGGGCATGAAAAAGGTCCTGTCAGCACCAGAGGCCAGCTGCAGTCTGCAGCAGACTGCCAGTCTCCTGAGCTGCCCTGCATTTCCATGTTTAACCTGTCAGTGAGTATCTTTTCCTTCTCTTGAAGTTAACAGAACATTATCTCGCTTTTCTCAGGTCATCAAGGTTGTTTACCTAGCGCTATCAGAAATCAAAACTGAGGAGTTCTATTGTGTGCAGCTTTTCCACAAGCAATTGCATCATCTCTTTTCCACTCCTTTTAAACTGTGGAGTGGCACAGGCCTGTCTTGATTAGGAAAATCTGCCCTATTACACTTGAAAGAGGTACCTCACCTCTGTGTTGAAGCCTTTGCATAACAGGTAAATCAACTTATAAAATAGTTTGGGGTTCCCAGAGGAAAGAAAATTCCACAGAAATATAAAACTTGTGAAGTTTTTTGGATGTGTTCTTTGAGTAATCCAAACCTTAGGTTAAGTGTGTAGGATTATCTTTAGAGCTTGCTAAATCACTTGCTGCTGCCTGTGTAACTATTTGCTCTTGCTGGGCTCAGAGGAATTGCATTTATTGGAAGAATGTTGGAGATTTTCACCCAGCAAACCAAAGCCTCTCTGTGAAGGAGACTTACCAGAGAGAGAGGGTGAGGATGAATGAAAAGCCCTCTGGAGGTTCACAGTCTGTGTTGAATCCTGTCTTAGGCTCTGGGATGCTTTGATTAATTCCTTGGAACAGCCATGTTCTAGCTGAACATTGCCCAAGCTGTGGTGCTTGCACAATGCATGGTATACAAACTATCCTGAAGTGATGCAAAACTGCCTGCTTCCACCTTACACATGAGGAGAACTGAGACTTGACACTCCTACCACAGGATCAGAGCACAGGGCATGGTTCAAAAACCCAATTTGTCAAGACAGAGTGGAACTGACAGGAAAAGACATGATTTAGGAGCACAATAAATTTGTGGGGGGTAATGGACAGTGGGATAGAAAGGTGTGTGAGTATGTGTTAATTTAGAAAATTAGAAGTTATGTCCATACAATCATGGCAGGTGAAGGTGTTGCTGCCACAGCCACAGTGGTAGGTACACTTTAACAGATTAACTTCAGGATTATCTGTTCTGGAAAATTGATTTATTACCTGCACAGGAATTTGTGTACACACACATTTTTCTCAGAAGTGCTCAATTCACTACCACCAGGCAAATAAATACCTACTTGTAGAGTGCTGTTGAAAACTGGTATTTCTTATCCAGTTTCCCAAACAGATTTTTTTTTTTTCTGATTATGTACCTAATGTGTTGAAATTTTTAAAAACAAGATCAAAGCTGTTAAGTTTCTTTACCTGTTCTAGTGTATCAAGGCAATGTTTTGGAGCACAGAGGAGCACCTCTAGTCTTGTGTGGACTCTTTGTCAGTGACAAGAAATCTTCCTGAGAACATTACCAGCTAACTCAAAAGAATTCCCTGTAAATAATAAATAATGGTCCCATTACCACAGAGATAATAAGTTATAATCCCTAGGTGCCTTTAAACTGATAAACTGTTTGTATCATCCTGCATATTCAAATGCATATTTGAACTTCAATTTTTAGTGTTTCTGATTTAAAAAAAGGCCATTTTTTAACACTGGTTAATGAGTCAGGCAGCCACCTGGCCCCAGAGGGTGTCTGATGCTCTTTGGCACTCCAGTCAATAGTTTATTGTCTACTTCAGTATTAATGTTTCATGTGAGTTAAAACGTTGTGGGGAGAGGGCAGGGCAGTAAGGAAACGATATTCCCATGAGGAATGGAAGCACCTTGCCTTCCCTAGCTCCTGCCTCTGGCACAGAGATAGATTTATAGCTCCATTTGCAGAATTAACTTCTCTCTCTTCCCAGCTCCTACTCTAATAATTTTTGATATCGAAGTTCTGTCACTCTGAAATGTTCAGACAATTGCTTTGAGACACAGAGCTTTGCTGCACTTCCCCAACTCAAACCCCTCCACATTGCTCTGATAGAGGGTTTGATTTAAACAAGGCTCGCAGCTGAAGCTGCTGCTGCAGATAGAGCCTGAAACTAAACTGGCATCCTGTTCTCTCAAACTGGATTCACACATAGTTTGAATACAAACCACTGACAACTAAATTTAGACTGGTAGTGGTGCACATCATATAAAAGCTTGAAGGACTTTAACTAGAACCAGTATTAAGCAATTTTGCATCAAAATGCCACCCACCTACTTTGCATAAATTGGTCATAGCGTTATGTACGCAAGTGACATTTTGGTCATTGTTTCTTCCCAAGGGCTTACAGTGATTAAGATCTGATTGAGGCAGCTTGGGGGTGTGAGTGGAGGCAACGGCATTGTTCAAATTTCAATTCCCTTGGCCATACACACTATTTATGCCTCTCTAATTGTCTCCCTCCCCATGCAATGAACTCTGCTGAGCAGCGGAAATAGCCTGCTTAAATCACAAGTGTTTCTCCTGGTAATGCTGTTTTCTATTTGTTCTTTTCCAAAGCCAAATGTATTTACAAATTGCTGGTAACTGCCGATTGAAACACATTCAAGTGTATGAACACTGTACAATTATACAAGTTTGGGACTGATGAGGAATAATTCTAGCCAACCAAAATTAAGGAGAATTTTAGCTATACTTTCCAGGGAAAAAACTGGTATCCTTTTCCTGAAAATTGTTTGCTAAGTCCTCAGTAAATTTTGGATTTCTTGTTTAGAGACTGGAAAAACAACTTATTTTAAAAAGTGCCACACCTGGAACGCATTAGCAAAGCACAGTACTACCCTGGTGCTGACTGACCGGCAAATCATGCTATCTGCTGAGGATTTTAGGCTTTGTCAAACTCCAGCTCTCTTGTATGTGTCTGAATTTGTCCTATATTCGTACTGCCTGCAGAAGTCTGAGTGCTGGGCTATCAGTTGTCAGCGTTGGTGGCAAATACAATAAAATATTATCTCTGGGTTATTTGGGAGTGCTGCTGCAGCCCCTGGCACAGCTGGGGTCCACAACCTCCCCAGGCCCTCTGCTCCGGAGAAGGGGGTGTGGCTATGCTGTGCTGGGAAGTGTTGGATACTGGCTTGGAAAAGGGTGCCATCTACTGAATTATTGGTATCACTTCTTACAGTTCTGACAGGTTCTGTGTTTCTCAGCTCTGCACGGTTTATGTGGCACCATCATAGCACTAGGCAGGGTGATTACAGTCAAAACAACAATCTAAAATAAAACTGACAAGTCAGGGTATAGCTGAGTGAAGTTTTAGAAAGTTGTCTCTACTTTTTATCAAAATGTTAATGGATATTGAAAGTGTCCCAGGAAGACAGTGCTGAAGAATCCAAAAGAGGGAATTATTTTATTTTTCCTTCCCTAGTGTGGTACAGTGCCTTCACATTTACCTAAAAGAAGAAAACCCACATATATAATTTTTTATTGTGTATGACATTTAGAATAAGCTTTTTGCCATGTCTTCATATGGACTGCCAGTTCTGTTCTCTTCAGTCATGATATTTTCTGTCATCTCCAGGGATGCCTGAGAGCCAGGGGAAGGGCGGTGAGAGCTACAGCAGCAGCAGCAGCTCCAACACTGGGGACTCAGTGGCTTCCTTTGGACAGGTCAGTTCCTTTTGCCCAAGAGGGAAGCACAAGTTGCATGCTCACCCTTCTGGAAATCTGCTCCGCATTTTTATTCCTTTTAAACATGGGTACGGTAAGGCTGGAGTCGTGCTATACGCAATTGTACTTTACATTCTTTCTCTGCAACAGTCTTCGCATGCCTCGAGTTATAATAAACTGCTCTGGATTCTTCTCAAAAGATTTTTCCATCTTGTACCTTAAAAGCGGGTCTCATTTTATTCTCTCTTATTCCCAGATGGCCTGAATCATGCTCACACATATCCTCAGTACAGGTTTAGAAAAGCCAACTACTTTCAGCTATTAAAAATTATTTTGAAAAATTGTAAAATAATTTGAAAAAAGAAAACTGTATCTGGACTGAACAGAGCTTTTGGTGGTGAATTCTTTTCTCCATGGTAGGCATTTCTACATAGTTCCTGAATATGGCACAAGCTTGTGCATTGTCCCTTTTTCCTTTAGCTTTTTGGTTATAGGCTTGTATTCTAGAATCAGAAAAAAATAAAGTTTTACTCTTAAGTTTAAATAGAACAAAACGCATATTACAGCATTTTGGCAATAGTTGGAATTTATATGGCAGACACACACACTAGAAGATTCTGTGTTCTGCTGGATGGTTAGGCTAGCCAGTACCTGCATACACAATATTTAAGATTTAAGTGTTGAAACCTCTGTTCTGTCCCACGAGCTTTTTAGTTCTCAAATCCTCAAACACATCTTTGGTCTTCACTACATTTTTGTAAATTGGCTTTCTACTGAGACAAGCCTAAACTTCCAACACTTTAGGCTTCCCATGATGTTCTCCAATGATACCGGTGATGCTGGAGTTATCCAAGAGAATTGGATAACTTAAGAAATTCCTATTCTGGCTGCTTTCCTGAGCTGCTCTCCTCCCTGCCCTGGTGACATGTGGTAGTGGAGTATGGTTAATCTTCAGTTTTGTTGGAGTTTTTAAATACCCTTTTCTTGTTGGTCACAGAGATATTATGTTTTGGTTTTGAGCAGTAAAATAGAAATTTATATGTGTGCTTGTGGCAAGCTTGGCTAGGATTATTAATTTTAAAAAATTGCTGCAGCTCAGTAATTACTGCCTGTATCCGTCAAGAGTAAGAGGAAAAAAACCCAGTCTAATGCACATACATACCCTGAGGTGTTTCCTTCCCTGTTACATCCCAATTCCAAAAAATGGACCATGCACACCTTGGAAGGACTGGCATAAAGCAGTGCTATTAGGAGAAGAGGGGAAGCTGAAACAGGGAGAGTAAGCTCTGTGTTGCCCTGTTTTTGTCCAGTATCAGTACACAGCCAGCGAGTATCGAGCTATCCAGCATGCCTTGCGTCAGAGGCTGGGCCCCGACTACATCAGCAGCCGGCAGGCAGGAGGAGGGCAAAAGGTAGGAACAAACAGGATGTTTCAACTCAATTTGTCCCAGGAAAACTGGGGTTTAAAAAGTTGCAGTATTCCTTACTTTTTTTAAGTTAATTTCCCTCTAGTAGTTTAATATGCAGATATGAATGCAAAGTGATCGTGGCATAAATTCTGGCTTTTATTGAGCCACAGATTCCTTTTATACTTAAAAAAAGACTTAATTTCTCAGTGCTTCATCCTTTACAAAGGAATATTTATCTACTTGTGCAACACTGAGATGTTTTCCCTATTTTTTCCCAGAATTGGACTATATGAAACATTTTATAAGAGTGGCTACATTTACCGTCTTTAGTGCCCACTCTACCTTCTGTTGATTCAATCATATTTGTTGTTATATTAATCCCCACCCCATTTGCTGGAAGAGAGTGCACCTAAAGCTGCACCATCAGCCTTTTATTCACAGTATCTGAACCTTGAACTTAGCTGGGTTTCCTCAGTGTAGATGGTATGTGTAATCTCTGTTAAAAATGAAGTATGTAGAGATGTGTGCACGAGGCTGTGTATTTGCAGATATATTTATGTGTATGTGCTCTTTTCAGGTCTGTTACATCGAGGGTCACAAGGTCATCAGTCTGGCCAATGAAATGTTTGGCTTCAATGGCTGGGCTCATTCAGTCACTCAGCAGAATGTTGGTAAGGATCTCTTGGGTGCAAAGAAGACTTTGCTCCCTCTTGTTTCACTGTGAAGGAAAAGTCTCTCGGATAAGGGCCAGAGTATCCATCACAGAATCACAGAATATTCTGAGTTGGATGGGACCCACAAGGATCACCAAGTCCAGCTCCTGGCCCTGCACAGGACACCCAAAGAGTCACACCGTGTACCTGAGAGTGTTCAAAAACTTCTTGAGCTCTGCAGTGACCACTGTCCTGGGGAGCTGTTCCAGTGCCCAGCCACCCTCTGAGTGAAGAACCTTTCCCTGATACCCAACCTAAAGCTCCCCTGGCACAGCTTCAGGCCATTGCCTTGGGTCCTGTCACTGTCACTGCAGAGAGGAGATGAGTGCCTGCCCCTCCTCTTGTCCTCACGAGGAAGCTATAACTGCAGTGAGGTCTCCCCTCAGCCTCCTCCAGGCTGAACACACCAAGTGCCTTCAGCTGCTCCAACTTCATCACTTCAAGGCACCTGGGCACCTTTACAGTTAGTAAAAATAAGAGGAATTAAATAATAGTGGAACTTCTGTTTTCATTTTAAATCGATCATAGTCATTATTCTGAGTGTGTTTATGATTATCGTTGAGCTGTTCTAATCAAGTCTCTGATCTCTCTGGGTACACTCAGTCAAGAGTAATTACAATTAAGCTATTTAACACCCAGCAGTCCTGAGCTGGCTTTCATATTCACCTGTAATTTTTAGACTCTAACCAGTTCATATTCTCAGTTAATATTCCCCTAATCTTTAGGGACCCATCTTTTTCTGCAGATTTCTCTTCTAGCTAATACCTACTACTGAGGTTTTTACAACAGAAAACTTTGGAAAAATTTTTCAATTATAATATGGTGTTCAGATGATCTTAAAGCTTCAGCCTCTTCCACCTTGATAGCTGAAACAGTACCTACCAGAGGAGTGTTCTCCTTGTGTGCAGATCTGCTGTGCTTATGCTGAAGACTGGTTGTTGAAGTAGGTCAAAGCAGCAGCTTAAATTACCTTCTTCCTTCTCCCCCACCTTCAGAAATCTTTTCTTAACTCAGGCTGGTAGATTCTAGAAATAGAACAACTTACTTCATTTATTTCCATCTATTCTGCACCACGGTTTTCTTTCCCCCTTTTCAGTCAAGAAATGACTGACAGCCTTCAAACTTCTGCCTTTTTCAGATAATGCCATAATTAGTCATTCCTTAGAAATTCAGGCATTCTGTCCATGACAAAACCTTGTGCAAATTACTTGCAAACTGCAGACTTCTACTAGATCATAGGAAAGAAATAACTTTCACAGACAACAGTTTCTTTTCCACTATTGTTATTATAAATTAACACTTAAAATGTCTCCTTCCAGACTTTGTTGACCTCAACAATGGCAGGTTCTACGTGGGTGTCTGTGCTTTTGTGAAAGTTCAGCTTAAGGTAAGTGGGTTTTTTTGTTGGCTGTGACTGTAGCTGAGCAATTGCCTGAAGCTGTGAATGAAAGTCCTTGCATGGGTCAGAGCACAGTCCTCTGGTACTGCACTGCATTGGGAACCTGCTGGTGTCCTAAACATTGACCTTGCTGTGGAACAAGCAGCCAAGAGCAAGTAACCAGGCTTGGGAAAGCACGTACAAAATTCCTTTTATTTGAAATTGTACTGCAGGATGGGTCATACCATGAAGATGTGGGATATGGAGTCAGTGAAGGCCTGAAGTCCAAGGCCCTATCCTTAGAAAAGGCAAGAAAGGAGGCAGTAACAGATGGACTGAAGAGGGCACTCAAGTAAGTGAAGATCAACACTTGCACATTGTCAGAAGCTGTGTGCGAGTGAAGGGGTTTCAGTCACAGTGAGCCCTCTTGTTTCTCAGGTGCTTTGGGAATGCTCTTGGGAACTGCATCCTGGACAAGGAATACCTGCGAGCCGTGAGCAAGCTTCCCCGGCAGGTACAGGGGCTGGCAGAGCAGGGGCTGCAGAGCCCCACTGCCCCTGCAGCCACTGGGGTTATCCACGGTGCTACCAGTGCCTCTCATTCCTGGGGTACCAGCTCTGACACCAGCAGCTCACACACACAAAGCACAGCGTTCCTCAAGTGGCACCTCAGGAACCACTCCACAGCCAGCTCTGCTGTGCACCAGCTGCGGGCAGGAGGCTTCTGGCACTGACCTGCCTTGTGGAATGAGGGAAAAGGAAGCCTTCTGCAACTGCTGGTCCATGGACTTCCATAGTAAAGCTGCCTTCACTTGCCAGACTTGCTAGAGTCCTAGAGCTGCAAGGCAGTCCTGTCAAACACTGTAGGAGCAGACCCAAAGTGACACCTCTCTCCAGGGAAAGATGACCCAGGTCTCTGGTTTGCCAGGGTGATTGACTATTAGAGGCATTGCCACAAACTTGAGAAGTGATAGAGCCAAAACATCCCATCTTTAATAAACAGGAATGGTGTACCTTCCTCAGAACTCAGTAAAGTTGGCCTGGCCCTTAAGCACAAGCAGGAAAATGGACTGGTAAAAAACCAGGCTCAACAATAGCTTTGTGGGACTCTCTGAGAAGCTGTAAAATCCTGCATCGATCACCAACACCCGTTATCGTTTCCAGAGCAGTGTGGGGAGACCTCACCATCTGCCCTGAAGCACTGAACAATTAAACCAACACAAAGTCACAGGAATTCAATGATTAACTTAATTACTGGGTACTGAAAGAGCATTTCAGGTTTCTAACTTACTGTTCAACTTAGAGCAAACAAAATAATTTTTAACAGTACTGTGTAGAAACAACCAGTGCTTATTTCACTAACTTGATGATGGAAATTTCTGAACCTTTTCTTTTTTCTCCTTTACCAGGTACCCCCTGAGTTAGACTTGGTCAAAGCTAAAATACAGGACTATGAGCCTGAAATAGAGAAAGCAAGATACAGCAGCTATGTGGAAAGGCAAAATGCAGCAGGGAGACAGCAGTGTGAGGTGACACCTGGCTGTAAGCCTGGCCAGACAGAGGCTACTGTAGTGGCAGCAGATCAGACACATCCCAACACTCCTAGGTGAGACTGTTGTTATAAATTTATTTTAGAGGCTGTATTAGAAGTTACTGGACCTTTTAAAACATGTGGACAGCCCAAGTCCAAAGATGCCATAAAGCAGTAGTTCAGTGGATTTTCTTTACTGGTATTTCTTAATGAATTTTTTCTTCACCAAATGTAATTGCTGAGGTCCTGTTTAACTTTGTGTTTTCTGTGGGGAGAGACAGAAACACAGACTCCCTGGCCATGGAGTGTGATGCCACCTACCAGAGGAAACTGCGCCAGAAGCAGCTGCAGCAGCAGTTCCGGGAGCAGATGGAGAAGAAGCAGCAGGTCCCAGGACTCGCTCCCAGCAGCAAACAAGGTGAGAGGTGCCATTAAAAACTGGCACTTCCCATGAGAGCTGCTGGCAGGCACAGGTTACCCACAGTACAGGAGCCTGGCCAGCTTCATGTGCTGTGCCATCCACACGCCTTTGAGGCCAAAGCAAGGAGCATTATCACAGCTCCCCCCTCTGTGTCTCAAGTGTCAGGAATGTCAGCTCTAAATCTGCAACTTCCCAGCCACCCCAAAGCAGCTGTGGTCAGCACCATCAACCTGCTGCATCCAAGCTGAGGCTGCAGCACCTGGCTGTGGTAGCTGCAGGCAAATACACATTGTCTGAGCTACTGATGTGTTGCCCTTGGCTCACAGGGAGGTCTGGGGCCATATGGTAGCAGGAACATGGAGATGGACAGGCTAAAAACCATGTTAAAGTACCACAGCTGCTTGTCAGATGTCACCAGGCCCAGAATCTTACTGTCCCACATCCTGCTTCCAAGTCTTAGCCAGCTCTGAGACACAAGATGGTACGTGGTGCCAGTGCTGGTTGTCATTTCAGACTCATGCTCTGCTAAGAAGGAGCCAAAGGGTTTTTCTGTATTTCTGGTATTAATCTCTTCTTGTGTTGCCTCCTTGCAGCAACATCCAATCCTCCCGTGAAGCACAGCACCCCAGCAGAAGTGCAACAGGAGCTGGCAATAGAAGAGGAGGAGTTCTTTGCAGGTCGGCTGAAGAGTGATGAGTAATGAAGTGTTAAATCATTGGCATTTAAATCAGCTTAATTCAGAATACAGTGTAAAGGTAAAAGCTCTGTAGAATTGGAATACAGAAGTGTGAGTGTGATTATGACCTTAGCAATACAAACTTTGCTTGAGTGGCAGGGAGATGATGTCCATCACTATGGGGGTTTCACACTTAGGCTCTTCAGTACAGTTGTTACACCTGTTTGATAAACCCTTTTCCTGAGGTGATACTGCACAAAACAGAACTTGGGGGGCATTTGGGGTCTGTTTTTTCTCAATATAACCATGGATGTTTGTGTCACACACCATGGAGCCTGGACACTGCTTAAGTCCGGAGCACGAGGGGCAGGGCCCTGCTGCCCCCTGACACAAGGGATGCTTTACAGATTAAATGTTATAGTGGTCACTGCTTGTAGGAAAAGAATGTGCTGGTCTTGGAGCTACTGCCATTCCTGCAGCACACTACTGTCTCATGGATCCCCTTCTCATTCCTTCCAGATGATCCTGAACTGTGGGATATTTCCTTGGAGAGCACTGACCTAAAGGTAACCGGTGCCAAAATGTCGGAGCCCTCTCCAGCTGCACCCCAGGCACGTGAGGCACCCCGTGGCCATCACCAGATGAGCACTCACAGCAGGACACCCCACAGGGTGACCCAGCACAAAGCTGCTGCCAGGCTGGCACAGCTGCAGCCCCCTGCTGCAGCCCCCAGCACCAGCTGTGCCAACCAGCACAACCCAGGTATGGGCTGCCACAAGTGACGGAGCTCACTTCACAAGGGCTCTTGGGAGATTGGGAAAGTCCAGTGGGAGACACATTCCTGTCTTTTGGACCTGGCTGCAGGTGCTGGGACAGTGAGCTTGGAAAACTGTCTGGTTTGTTTCCATCCTACTGTCCTATCAAGGAAGAGTTAGAAAAAGAATTGAGGAACACATTTAGAAGCAGAAACAAAATGTCCGTCTCACTTTCTCTCTGTCTGGCAGGGTGCAGCCCCCTCAGGAGAAGTCAGAGCTTGAAGAAAAGGAGGCTGGAACCTACGTGAGGCACCCGCTGGGATCTGTGCTTCTGTCATGGATTACATCACAAGGCTGCAGCTGGTTTTCCAAATTGAGTCACATGGACTCTGCTGTGTATTCTGGTGAAGCAACAGAGATACAATCATACAATCAGCAAGAACTTAGTGTACTCTTAGGTTATTATGTATTTCAGACACCTTTTTCTATAACTGCACCATTATTTGTGGCCGAGTAACAAGTGGATATTACCCGTAAATTGCCTGGCGCAGGAACAGAATGGCTGGTTAAAAATGAGATGCTGTTTATGGCTTGTCTCTCTCCCTCAGTGCTGCATTCCAGCACAGAGCCGAGAGATCTCCAGTACAGTGGGGAACAGGGGGGTTGTGGCCAGGGGACAGAAGGAACGAGCCGTGGCTGTGCACCCAGCCAGGCCGGGAGTGACACCGGCGTTGTCGGAGGTGCAGCCCCGCCCTTTGTCCTGTGGCTGCATGGCCGGGGCAGAGCCCCTCGCTCCTCCGGAACCTCTTCCCGAGCCCGTTCCCCGCCATCCCTGCAGCGGCAGCACCTCCGGCCGTGCCTGTGCCTCAGGGCAGGGGCGCTCCGGGATCGCTGCCAGCCCCGCACACGGCAGCCCCGTGCCTGCTCCCATCCTTTGGAACATCAATGGGAGCTGCATTGCTGTTTTTAAATAAGCTTTCAACCCTTTTCAATACAGAAATAAACATGAATTTGAAAACCAAACCCCGCTGGGAGCTGTTCGTGCCTCTCTGCCCTCGCAGCCATTCGACCTCGTTCCCTGTTGAACGGCCTCAAGGCAGGCGACACGTTCTGAAGCTACAGGGGTAGCACTCCACCTACACAGCCTCCTTTGCTTTAGGATGGTAAAACAGAAACCTCACAGGGGTTCAGAGGTTACAGCAAAGCCATCAGCTGGTCCTTCTGATTAGCAGGCCAAAGGAAGGATCTGTAAGCAGTATTGGAAGAGTACTCCCATATCAATTTCCAGGCAGGCAAGGGAGGAGTTCTGCTCGGCCGGCCGGTTCTGTTCCCGTGCAGTTCTGGGCACTGCCACGGCGGGGCCCGGGACAGCGGCCCCGTGCTGGCAGGGCTGCCCCTGGCAGGAGTGGTGTCACTGTCCCCAGGTGTCCATGGGGGAGGCAAAGAGAGCGATGCCACATGGCTGGAAGTTAGAGTTGGACCAGGAAAGTTTGCACAAACTCTGGGCTTAGTCCAACCCTGAAATCAATGACAGGCTGCTAACGGGACCTTACTCCCATACACATTGCCTGAGCTTGGTTTGCCTCACTGCTCTGTCTAAATGTAAATACATTTGCAATATTCATCACTTAGTCCTTTTCCTGCTACCCTGCCTTCATCATTTAATCAGTCCTTTTCCCTTAAAAGATCCTTTACTCTCCACTTACCTCCTGAACAGGGCAAAGAACAGGGACTGACTTCAGCATGGAGACAGGACAAGCCATAATTAATGGTAATAGATTACATCTAGAAAACAGTTCCACATTTCACCGTACTTGTTTCTGGCCAATTCAGTGTTGCCTTCGGAACAGCTCGGGGAAGAGGCACATTCCACATGTTTGACTCATGCCCTCGCTGTTGAAACCATATACCTGCTAGGAAGAGACCATGCAGACCTTCAGAATTACTGGATCCAAAGCTGCTCCAAACTTCTACAATGAACAAGATTTGAAAAGTCTGGCACAAAAATGTAACGGCCTCAGCTTCCTTGGCTCTGGAAACAGTTCAAATATAGCTATGCCGCCTCTAACAAAGTCACTGCAATGAGCCTCTCGGGACTGGTCCCTTTGAAAAGGGCAGGAAAACTTATACTTCGAGTTTTTTTTCCCTTCGAAGCTTGCGCAGCATGACTCATAACAGAAGCTGTTCTTAAAATGGAAAGAAATGCAGCAGCAATTAGTGCTTAGAAATACCAAAATCCTGCAAGTCTGCCGCTGAAATAAGGCTGTGAAGTTGTTCCACTCTTGACCGTTACAGTTTCAGATCTGAGGACCGAGTTCCTGTTACTGAGGTCGCTAAGGAGCCTCTCCTCCCAGCCCCGCAGGGGGCACAGCCCTGCTCGCATCCACCCCGAGCAGGGGCAGGGAAACAGCTCAAGGAGCCGGGAAGGGCCCTTGGGACACGCTGCTCTTGCCCAAAGCACAGGTCCCGGCAGTGACACCCCCTCCCTGCACCTCTGCTTCCACGGGGACAGCCACCAACTCGAGGCTGTCACGGCTGAGCGTATCTGGCAGCTTTGTGACAGTCTCAGCCACGAAAGCAGTGAGAGCCGATCCGTTCTCCTCCCTCAGGCCATGCCCCTCCTCAAGATCCATTTAGGAATTGTTCTTAGCAGTATTTTGTTTCAGAGTATCCTGTTAAAGGCCGAAGGCTCGTTACGGGTCACTGCTTTTGAGCAGTTATGAGTCTCATTAAATTGGGGTTCCTGTATTTCCTGTGACAAACTGGTAAATTGGGTAACAGTTATATCACTGCAGGAGGAGAACAAGAGGGGCTGGAACCTGCTGTTCCACAAGAAAACCCACAGCTCAACCAAAGCAGGTTTGGTTTATTTGAATGGCTTCATTCAATATTCTACAAATAACAAACTGCAGCATGGGGTGCCAGTCATAGGACAAGGGTTCAGTGCAAAACACAACTAACTGCAGCCAGGGAAGCCCAAAGTTTCAATAAATTTTATTTTTTTTTATTTTTGTTTTTTACAGTGTACATTGTTAAATAATGTAAAGAAAACGCTTGTAATTCAGAAACAGATTTTATGTGGAAAAAGATACTCAAGTGTAATATTAAACAAAATAATTTAACAGTTCAGTAGCATTAGTTTATTCCTCTAGACTTCAGTTATTCATCCACAGGAGGAGAGGGAGGGAGAAAAAAAAAAAAAAAATCAATGGTAAATAAAACCAGTTCTTGCATAACATTAAGTGAAAAAACGACCTCAAACTTATTAGATCAAATTTAAATAACCATGTGCTGCATCCAGCTGACCAGTTCGTCTGCCACGAATCTTGCCCCTGTCTCATTACTGCCTCAGCTCTGTCCCCGCTCGTTTCCCTGGGTGTGCTTGAGAGTCTACCCTGCATCCATCCATCCCTTCAGACAGAGGTTCCTGCCTGGCTCAGCCCCGGGCCCGCTGCTCTTCTGCTCCCCTGGAGCCTCCCCTGACCCCCAGAACCACCCGGCCTTGGCCCGGAGCTGCCCCTCTCCAGCCCAGGCCTGCCCTGCTGCCAAACAAGGGACAGGAATGGAAAGCATCTCGCACATTTCTTTGTGAAAATGAAAGAGTGAGAACATCTGCAAACACAAAAACTCCCTATTAAGGCCCCAGCAGGGAACAGCGCTCTGAGATAAAAACAAAGGTGGGCAAGTAACACCCCTGTGATGCATCAGCCTCCAGGACACCACTGAGCTGCTCCCAAGCACCAGGAAGCTGCACCCTCACCCTTCACAGCTTTTTGCAGCACTACGTAAATACTGGCTGGTATTATTTTGACTTTGAAGAGGAAACCAGTATTTCTTAAATATGAAAAGGGAGAATGATCAAAGCAGAAGATACAATACACTTACTAAGAGGTGACAAGTGACAGATAGTGACAGTCCTGGTACCAGCTTGAAATTTGTTAAGAGTGAACAAAATTGTAAATCCTCCAGGTAAGACAGAGGAAGCCTCTTGATGCCGGCCGTTTCAACTACATCCATTGCCGGCAATGGACATTACACCAGGACAGTCTGTTCCTGGCTTAAATGAATTTTACCAAAAAAAAGGTAAGAAAAGCAATCCCAGCAGACAAGCCCATGCCAACGAGTAATGGCACCTCTCCCTCAAGCCACATCCTGACCAAACATCTTTACACTTCACAGGTGGAGTCAAACTGCATCTTAAGTTGGGCCTTTCTTTCCCAAAGATACACGTTCTCCCCGTCCCCTCTCTGTCCGTTTCAGACCCAGCCCTCCTGCCTTCAGAGCCAATATTGGTTCAGTTTTAGCCTCACCTGCATCCCTCTGTCCCACCCCACCCCACACCTTCAGCTCTGCCCGCCTAGACAAGTTCCCCACACACAGAATTGCTCCGACCCACGGCCTCGGTGACCTCCCCTCATCACTCCTGCTCCAAGCAGGAGCCTGGAACGTCCCGGGCACTGGGCACAAACATCCTGCCCTCAACTTGCCCTCTGCCCACCTGGGCTCTGCTGGGAAGACGATGCTAAACTGCAGAAGCAAGAGAAGTCCAAGGCACTAAAATATCCAGCAAGCATACTGGGAGAACAGACAAGTATTCAAGTACATTAATTTATACATTTTACATTCACATTTATTTATCTAATACAATGAAAATACAAAGGAAAAAGTTAAAGTGTCTCCAATAAGTATAAGGATATAGCTAGCTTTTTTTCCCATTTTTTTCTTTTTAACTTTTTTAACCCTCTATAATCCACTCATTTTTAAACTACTGTTGTCCAACAACATTTATATATCACAGTGTTTCCACATCAAAACTGATGGTAAGTACATGTCCGCAGGGAACTTTAAAAAAATTTTTTTAACAATTTAAATTGCTCTAATGCTGCAGTCAAAGCTGTTAATATCTTACTTAAAGCAGTAATGACCTATCAAGCACGGGCTGCACTGCAAGTCCATTCGTGTGCCCTATCGTTTCAGAGTCAGATACGATTGACTGGGGAGAGGGAGAGGAGAGGGATTTGGACAGCTTTTTTCCTGATCTTGGTTCTTCAGGAAGAGGTGAGAAGCGTGCTAAAGCCTCATGCTAGGGTTCGGCTCTCCCACCTCCACGTGTGGATTCAGCCTCAAACCAGAGAAATTTTTCAGCAAGACTGTACAGACCGACCCCACGGCTTCTCCTCACCGCTCTCGCTGCACACAAGAGCAGCCCCCCTCGGCGAAAAGCACTGTCCCATCACAAGGATGCTGATCATCCTCCTCCCCCTTCCGAGCGTGTGGGGAAACTCCCGCTACAGAGAGTTGATAGCAATGGTTGGAAAAGATAAATTCATTCCCAGTCTGGCAAGCTACCAGTTCATTGCAGCACTAGTAGTTGATACAGGGCCCCATCTCCCTCCCCATGTCCTGTCCCGAGGTGTAGCCAGCAGGGTCCCCTGGCACGGCTAAGTGGTCCGCAGGTTGGAGCCTGGAGGGTTGCTGACAGACTTTTGCAAATTGCTGATGTTGAAGCTCTGCAAAGAAGAGGCACCCACGGGCTGGAACTGGCTGAGCTGTGGCTGTGCTGGGCCCCCTGCCCCACTCCAGGGCGGGGGGAAGGACGCTGCTGGGTAACCGTACTGCTGCGGGGGGCACATGGCTTTGCTGAAGGGACCTAAAGAGGTAGCTGATGCTGCAGGGATGGGCGTAGCACCCAGGGAAGATGTCATAGAGATACAGAGCTGACCTGGGGCCGAGAACTTTCTTGCCATTCCAGGGCCCTGAAAGGTAATCCAACCACCGAGAGAAGTTACACAAATGTGCTTTAAAAACCTCCAGTCCACCCCTCAGTCCATAGTTCACTCCAAAGGGGCATTTACAAGGACATGCCATGGCCCTCCCCTTTACTTTTCCCCTTCCCTTCCAGGGCAGGCAATACATCCTCCACAGGAAGAGCCAGCTAACAGCGCTCTAGAGCTGCCATCCCTGCTGTGCTCCAGCTGTGTTTGGAACCCCAGGGAGACAGAAGGACCCCCACAGCTTCCCACCACAACCCCTCACAGATCACAGCTCACCTCATAGCTGCTGTGCCCTTTGCCAACTTTCTTGCCAGACAGGTTCATGGCATCCCGTGCCCAATTATCCACCAGCTTGTGCAGGTCGTCCGTGAAGGTGCCCTTGCGGCTGGAGGCGATGGCCGTGGGCTGGCTCTGGGGGGCCTGGCTGCTCACTGCAGCCCCCACGGTGTTGGTGCTGCTGGTCCCTGCAAACACAAACACAGCCATCACAACCTGGGGCAGCACTGACCTGTCTCTAGAGCAGTAAATAACAGTAATGGCACACCGAAAGAGAGCCAGTTAAAATGCCATGCAGATTAATTCTGAGTTTCAACTCCAGGACACACTGAAGTGGGAACTGCAAGGACTCCTACAGGCATTTCCTCAGAGTGTTTCACAGATAAGTTTACTTTGCAGGAAGTGCTGCAAGTGGTCATCCTAAGAGGGGAATGGTAGCAGCCTACAGGTCTTTGTAGAAGAAAAATGACATTAGATTTCAGCACTGAATGGCAGTACAGGCACGTTGCTCTCTCATCCTACACCTTTTAATCAGCAGCAACCACTATTGGCACAGGTCAATTCCACCTTGAAGGATGATGCTGGATGCTGAATAAGGAGCAGTAAAATCAGCATTGCCAGCTGCTCTGTAGCAAATTATCTCCACCTTGTGAAATGAAGAGAAAAATTCACGCAGTTCACAAAAAAAAAAAAAAAAAAAAAAAAGGAAAGCCCCAGTCAGAAACAGCAACTGTTGTTTCCAATAGCTGCCATACTTATGTCCTTGAGGATAACCAGATGGGACTGTCTTCATCCATCAAACATCCAGGATCAGCAGGGAAAGTCTGCACTGCATTGAATTTTGCTTTTTGCCTCTGAAAGCATTTTTTTGCCATTATGTTCAGATTTCCTAAGTCAGAAGAATAAGCATTTGAGATGCAAACAACTAATACAGCTTAAAGAAGGCAGACATGAGAGAAGTTCCTCATTTAAACTCTGACAGGTTTCTCTTTTCACTGCAAGAACACAAAACCCCTTCACATAAATGCCAGGTTTCAGTTCTGCTAGAAGGCTTGCTGAGTGTTATCCTGTGGGGGAAAAAAACCAACCTAGAAGCTTTGTCTTGGATAGCCTTCCTATGCCCCTCGTATTCATAAACAAGCAATTGCACTCCAATCTAGGTTTTTAAAAGGCAGGCCTTGTAACAGGAAGCAAAGAAATCATGTATTACCTAGGATCCTAAATTCCCAGCAGTATTGCAAAGTATCCTCATTTACAGATGTGGAAGTGCCTGTTAGCCACTAGGACAGACCCAACAACACAATCAGCATCACCAGGGCTAAAGACAGCACTGCTTGCAAACACTCATCCTCACCTATTCCTGAAGTTCCTCAAGTATTTCTACTTGCTCCCTCAGGAGACTGAGAAATCCATGAAAACCTGAGTTTATGGCAGGCATTTCTGAAGAGAAGCCATTTAGAGGTGGATCACAGAAATGCCAGCAATGACCATCACGTCTCTATTGCAAAGGCCAAAGGACAGAGGTGCTGTCTCTTGCCTGGCAGTTCCTTCATCTGTCCCACTTTCCTTGGCCATCAGCCACAGTCCTTGCCACCACTGCATCAAAGGAAGAACTGGTTCCAAACCCCTGCAGGAATGTTTCGTACTGAGGAGTGGATTAGGAAGGTGACATACTTACTATGCAGGACAATTAAAGTGTTACTGCCTCTAGCAGTGCTGAGGAGGGAAGGACACTGATCCATCCCACCAGTTCCAGCTCAAGCATGGAAGTGGCTCCCGGGCTGGGTGCCCACAGGAGTTGTTAGTGGGGGCAGACACATGCAAGAACACACAGAGAGGGAAGAAAAAGGTTCCCTGAGCAGGGAGTGAGGCTGCAGCTCTGATGGAGAGGAGCAGGAACACACTGTGTGGGGCAAGGAAAGTCTGCTGTGAAGGAACAGCAACCTTAAGGATGCATCATGTGGAAAGGGCTCTGGATACAATCATTTAATAAGAGCAATGATGTGAAAGGTGAAGTTAGAGACGAATGAGGCAAAAGCAAGAAAGAGGTACTTGGGGAAGGGGGAACACTGCCAAAACTGGCAATAATCACATTCCATCATGAGGGTTCATGCAGGAATTGACACACTTGCTCTCATCCTCTTCAGGATGGCCAGCATCCACTTGTGCTATGCCACATTTCCACTTCAATCACTAAGTACTCTGGATCCTGGACCTACACTGGAGGACTTCCTCAGGCTACGGAAGGGGGAGATTTAATCAAGGCATATACTACAGCACATTCAGCTGAAGAGATTAAAAGATCACTTAGGAAAGTTTTCCAAAGAGCTAGATTGGTTCATGGTGACAAAGGCTGCCCAGAGCTTTGTCTCCCCAAGTGATTTTGTCACAGAGCTCTCACCTCAGGTCACAGACATACCAGCCTACAGAATCAGAGCTGAGCTCTCACGTAATATCCATTTAAAATTGACTTCTCAGGAATTTTACATTTCAGCTCTGACACACTCACTGCCTGCAGAAACTGCCATCCAGAAGAGACTGAAAAGCAAGTGCTTCAACTTGCAGCATTCCATGGAAACAACCCCCCACATTCCTGCTTGGTCACAGCAGCCGTCCCCAGTTCTGCTCTGACATGAGGGATCTGAAGTGAAACTTGCTCTCTCTCTCCAGCCCACTACCCATAATGCCTTCATTCTGCCCTTGGATATTTTCCCCCCTTAAACCAGCAGTCAAATGACACCTTTAAAACAGTCTTAAATGACATGTGCACACACAGGCTTTTCTGAACATCTCCTGCTTTGGGAGGCATGCTGGAGATCTCTGATGGCTTACTCTTAGGCTTTTAAAATGTTGGAGGAGTGTCTGCAATTGGATCCATCACTGAGGTGACAAGCCCCATCAAATCCCAACCCCAACAGCTGCTCTGAGTACAACTCCAGCACATTACAGTGAGCAACTGACCCTGGTGTCGCTCTTGTTAGCGAGAGCAGAGCTCCGCAGGGAAGGGAGGTTCTGCCTGCCTCCACCTGGCTGCAAGAGCAGCACCAGACTAGTCAATAAACTGAGGACAGAGCACACATCAGAGGGCATAACACAGACAGATGCTGTGCTGGAGACAGAGTCAGGGACATAAGGCTTCAGTGACCAGGAAAAAGCTGATGAATAGCTTTACAATCAGGAATCGGAGATAACAGAAATAAGATAATTACTACAGAGCTGGTTGCAAGGACAGACTTTTTTCACCATCTTCCCTGAAGCACAAAGAGAGAGTAATTTGTTAAAAATAAGAGAAACAGTGAGAAAAGTTTAGTATCAGGAAATATTACAAAAAGCTTGGTGAGAAACAGAGGACACAGTACAGCAGGGCTTTTACAGTCACTACTGGGACACTCTAGACAAACTCGAAGACTCATCTGACAGTTTAATCACAAAGAGAAGAGGCCCAGCCTCCTACGTTTATTCTTCATAATTCCCAAACCATCGTGAAGAATGGCAGGAGACACCAAGGTCACAACCGTTATCACACAGTCACAACTGTGGCTGTTATCACAAAAGGAAAAGCAAGTACATCTTCCATTTTTGCCAGGACGTAGGAAGCATTTTATAACTATCAAATTTCAACCAGCCACAGATTTATTTGATAGATCAAGTGCTTTTAGTTTGTCACCCTCTTTTCTCAGATGCGTGAATGAAGTTCAGACATTCCCTGCCAAGCTGTACCACTCTGTTTCTCCAGCTGCACAGTTAAAGGCATCAACCACTGCACTGTTTCCTCAGCACTGCTGATCCAACCAGTATCTTCTCCAGCTGTCACTCTCCACAGCACTCTGTGACAGCATTTTAAGGACAAGGCTCCAGGAAGCAAGCAGCCTGAAGCAAGCCAGGTGAGAGGCCAAGCTGAGCCATGCCAAGTATTACCTGCTTTTACAGGACAGCTACAATGCTCCTTTCAAAAGGAATCTGTTTCCCTTAACACCAGTCCCAAAAGCAAGAGATACATGTGCCAAAGTACTCTTATAGCCAGATGATGGTCAATTTACAGCAAGCAAAGGCCTTGGAAGTAAATTATACTCTCATATATTCAGTTCAATGTCAATTCTTGAAACAGACTGGCTGTTCTTCATATTCCCTTCCCACAAAAAAGGACAGGCCAGACTAACAACAATTTTAAGTTAGCTTTGGTAAGAATTTCACTTCTTCCAAGAAAGGAACATTAAATCTTGAGAGTGCAGATGTCAGTGTATATCTGCACATTAATATACATACCAAAAACATTTAAAGCTGCTCAATTTGAAAAATTAAATCATTTTAGTGCTTAGATCTCAAATCCAGCAAAGTGGGATAGAGTCAGTGCAGAACTGAAAAACCAGGAAGGAGTTTCCCTCCCTCTGCCTCCTTTCCTTTCTCAGAGGATAGGGCTGGTTGCATTGCAGCTGTCTCTGCAGAAGGCCAGGCCCAGCTCCCACACACGGCTCTGGCTCAGCTGAGCCACTGCCAAGCACAGCAAGACAGATGAAGCAGATGTGTGGTACTGCCATGCAGTGCAGCAACAGGAGGGCTCCTGACAGCACTCCAAACTTGCTCGTATCAGGTCATTCCAGAGGGTGGGAAACAAATGTCAGACATTTAAAGGGTCCAGCCTGCAGAAGCAGCATGGGAGATGTTGCAGCACTCCCAATAAAAAGCACCACACCAGCAGCCTTAGCTCACACACGTATTGTTATTTCAGCCAAGTCAGAAGTTTGAGGCTCTCTTGTAAGTCTGGCCCAACGTAAGTACAAGTCAGAGGCTTCTGAAAAGAGCTGCAAGCTAGCTTGTGAGGGCTGACAGGATGTCTGAAAATATCTATTTACCCACCTTTACTGCTATTTGTTTTACATTTAATATATCTCCAATTCACAGGAAAAACCTCTAAACCTGGGCCCATTAGTAGGTAAGGTTCTTTTGAGTTTTCCTAGAAATACTCTCTAATTATTTTTAAACCCCTTTAACACTTGGATCTTTAGGTAGCCATCTGTTAATGAACACAAGTCATCACTATGAGCTGGCTATAGGTGGCATCAATGCTCTGCACTGTCACCAGCTCTGGTGCTCAGAGCATGGGGACACACACCCAGCTTGTGCTGCTGGGGAAGGGCAACACTCCCCCCACCAATAGTGCAGTGTCCAGCTAAAGGATAACCTGGAACACAAATCTTCCTCGCTCTTCCACTAGAAGAATTACCCCACTACAAGTCTCATGTCATCTAACATATGCTGAAGCAAAATGACCAATGGGGCTTGCTAGGTCTCCCCAGTATGTGTCATTTCTCTAACCTGTCCTGAAAGTTTCCTCTAAAGGTTTCAGGAAAATGAGTGCTCTTTACAGTGAGTTTAACAGCAGAGAACACCTAACACGAGAACCCAAACTTCTAAAGGTGTGCTAAGAGCAGCTGAGCTGAGCCATGGGATGGGACGGAATACAAGGTGGCAGATGAGAATGGGCTGCATGAGACAGATCCAAGCAGCAGAAACAAAAACCAAAAAGATGAAACAAAAACCAGACAAGGAAGGAGTAAAGGTGTTACACACAAAGAGCCAAGCAGGGCGTACTCAGAAATCGGGTCCTCCTGCCACCAGGCTTGAAGGTCACTCTCTCAGATGCACAGTTAAACTTCGCACAGCCTGTGAGAAAACAAGAACAGGGAGAACAGAGAAAGGAGAGGAGAAGAGACAGAACACCACTACAAGATGTTAGCAACTTGAAGTTGGAAGGGTGAAATGCAATCACGACACACAAGATAAGTCTCAAAGTATGGACCAAAGAGTACAGAGACAATATACACGGAGTGAAGAGACTCCCTCCAGCACCTCCAGATGTGAGGCCATGTCTGCACTGCTGCTCTCCAGGACATAACCCAACTATAAAGCTGCAATCGATAGGAAAGCCAAATCCTGGCCAAAGTACCCAATTATTAAACGATACTGCACAACTCTAGAGGCAGGGAGGTGATTCAAGTAGCTCCAAAATGCCTGAAACAGTTCCTTAAAAAAAACTCTACAGGAAATTCTTCCTTGAAGTCTGTATGTACTTCTATAAATTTTCTATATGTACTTCTCCAGTTTCAGCAAAACCACATATTAGGATTGATGTATTCAAACTGTCCATAGCAAAGCTTTTCAAAGAGATGTGCAAGGGGGAAAAAACCTAGAACAGCTAAGTTGAAGTAAGTAAAGGAATCATCCCCTTAATGACAAGCAAAATGCCCTCCTTACTGAGTAAGTCAGAGCTGTGCCCGAGAAATTATTTGATGACACACTAATAACAAGCAACCCACAACTTGAGAAACCTGAGTACATGAACAATTTACTACTCCCACCATTTCATCCTCCTACACTGACTCTTCCTTCCAGGATAATTCACAATTAAAGAACATGAATCTTTTTTTACCTTTTACTGTTAAAAAGGCCATTAACAGAAACAGCCAATCCAGTTAGGGAGTCTAAAAGAACTAAGACTCCAAACCTTTGGACACTTCCAACCATTTCAGTTAGCTGTTTGCATCAAACCTGGTCTGCCCATTCCTTGGTCTCACTTCTGATTTCCAACTCCAAATCTCATCTATCTTTTCCTCTGAGCCAACACCTTTCCCAGGTCAGCAGAACTTCACTTGCCACCATCCCACTGCACACTCTTGTGTTGTCCTTGGGGTTTCATACTTCAACCACCTCACACCTCACCTGGTGAAAAGCTACAAATCCAGTTGCAAACAACATCCTTATCAGCCTCCACACATAGGCTGGGGACTCCAAAGCTACTTTACACCGGGTATTAAAAATCAAGTGTCATGAAGTCATGATTGATTTTCAGTGCTAATTACACTAACTGCATTTAGAGTCTTACCTTGGCCCGGTGCCGAAAGGCTCGGTACCGACAGGGCACCGTCACTGGTGAAGGCAGAGTAGAGATTTTCACTGGAAGGTGAAGGTTTGAGGGGCTGTAACAAATGGTTCTGCCCAGTCTCTGGCACACTGCCAGGAGGTTGAAGGGTCTGCTGAGGGGGCAAGACTGATGGTGCACTTTGAGCTGACAGGTTGCCTAGAGGAAAAAGGAAGGCAAAAAGTTTTGGTTTCCACACATTTTTGAACCTGATCAAGCATGACAATCCAGGCAAGAGAGGGAGAAGCAGGGGAAGAAAACTACTCCAGTTTGAGAAAGCAGTAAGACCAGAAAAATTCTTCAGTTTTAAGACAACTCTGTGCTGGTTTATGTGCTCACAGAGCTCCTCTATCATACAGCAAAACAGAAATGAGCAGTCAGGGTGACTGGATACAGGAATCTCAGCATGACATGGAATTAACGACATGAATAACAAATATTTCTGCTGGCACTGCTGGCCCTCCAATATATTTGCTCCTGCTAGAGGATTAGAGAAACATCTCCAATTACCCAGAGAGTATCTGACACCCATGTCACTCAGTCAGTAAACAGAACCTATTTCCTGAGTTCTGTTTATTAGAAAAATGGTCTCAGTGGAAGCCTTGACAAGTGAAACTGATTCTCAATTTGTAAGTACAACAAATCTTCAATTCCATTAAAAAACCCCCCCCTATTTTAACATCCATCAACTGTGACTAAATTTCTGCAGTGTAAGGACACTCATAATATCATGCTTAAGTGATACTAAATTAGAAAAAAAAAAATCTCTGCAGGTGACTAAAGAGACCAGATCCATTCTGCAAAATCAGTTTCAGGAGGGAAACTGTTTTTATCTTTAAAAAAACCAAAGTTTTCTCCCATACTGTAAATTTACACTTTTCTTCCTAGTCAGAGCCCAATGATCAATATCTAAAAAGTACAAATCACAACTTTAAAACTGCTCTTACAGAACAATGTTACAGTGCCTTTCAGTGGACTGAAAAAGTCCCAAACAAGACTACCAAACAGCAAAAATAATTTTAGAAGTGACAAAAGAAATCCAGGGAGGAACTCGTAAACAGAAAGACACTCCTCAAAAGAAAAGACAGACACACAGACACAGATCTAAGAATTAGAGATGGTACTTCGTCTATTTTATCTACTAAAAATATTGAAGGAAGACTTACCTGATAGCTGAGGGCTTTTATGTCCCTGGGAGCTGCTACGACTGGACTTGCTGCTTTTTCCTTTCGTAGGTCGTCTCCTCCTTCCTGAAAGGGGTGCAGCTGGGGGAATAATTACTGCAGGTGGGGCCTTTCCCAGTTTCATGTAGAGTGACTCAATCTCCTGCTTCTGGCGGCTCTGCAGCTCCTGGATCTCTTTAAGGTGCCTAACAAGTTAGAAAACAGTGTGATTTACAGGAATTCTATGTATACACATACATGCAAACAACTCCTCCCCTCCAGTCAAGCCTGACCTGCTTCTTTGGTCAAACTCTCAAACATTTAAGAAAGCAGGAAATAAATATTTTCCACGAATAACCACTGACCACACATGGCAGAACACTTGCCATTTTCCAGTGCGCTCTAACCCTGGCTAGAATTCCAAAACTAAGTTCCCAACGTTGCAATCATGAAACCAGAATAAACAGAAGTACAAAAAAAGCATTCAAATTCTACAGGAATAGCTAGATTATTCATTTTCTCAGACATACAGCCTTGGAGACTTCTACACTGGTACTGCCTTACAATTTGTTTCAGAGCAGTTGCAGGATTTAAAACTGCCGGCTATCCTAAAAGAAAGCTCAGCTTTCAGTATAAATAAATTAGCAGGTCACATTGCTTTACTTCTGAATTCTTTTTCTGAGCCAACAAGGTCTCTTCAGGAAAAGAACAGCCATTAGAAATGCCAGATATCAGAAATGCAGAGACATGTGTGTCATTTTCAAACAAGACTCCATTTTTCCCCACTAACTCCAGTGATATGCCAAATCTTCCTCAGATCTACTGTTTTACCCATAGTGCAGCTGGCAATCTACATACAACAGGGGTAGAAAATTAAGCCCAGCAAACATGTATATTCCCTCTTTTGTTATAATTGTATACTGCTTTCCCACTAAAGAACCTTACTTCCTACATAAATGCTGACAATGGCTCCTGACACTTAGCAAAGGCTAAGGGAAGTACAGGTGAAATTCAAATTAATCCTGTTACATATACTCCATACACAACCAACCAAAGAAAAAGCCTTACTTCTCCCGTAACCGACGGAGTTCCAATTTCAAGTCTTCATCTTCAATATCTGATTCATTGTCACTGCTCATGTACGAAGAGTTGAAGGAGTTGCTAAGGCTCTGAACAGGGAGGTTGATCTTCGACCCCAGGTGCTGGACAGAGTCTGGGCTCCCTGAGCCATCATCCAAATCCTTTGCCATCCCACTCAGAAAGGCGGCCTCCAGATCAGAGGATGGACCATTCATGTGTGGGGGCTGCCTCGACTCCAACTCTTTTTTTGGAGCTGCAGCTGAAGGAGCAACTTGTTCCAAGCCCACAGAGAGAGGAAGAGTCACTGGCTCTTTCTCTGCACAGCTGACCTCATCCCGAGCCTTCGACACAGAGAAGCGCCCTACTTGATCTGTTGTCGTCGTCACCTGGAAGCGCCCAACCTTGGCAGCCTGAGCAGCATCTCCTGGCAGGGGCAGCCCAGGAGCTGCCTCAGGAATGCCATCCACCACATCCAAGGGGCCTACAGCCTCGCTCTTCCGGCCCTCAGCCTGCTTCACCAGTGTGCTCTCTGGGCTACTGCCAGAAAGGCTGGAAGAATCAGTGGAGGTGGTTTCAAATTGCACTGGCTTCGTTTCAGGTTTGTCACCCTCTTTTAGCACATCATCCACTGCCACGGATACCTAGAATAGAAATACAGTCATGCAGACATCCTTAGTTTTCCTTAACACAATGCTTTTATTTCCCTTAATGGTAAGATGCATCTGAGAGGGGAAAATAACTCATTTCCTAGGTACACCACAAAGCAAGCTACTGCTTCCCTCTGCCACACAAAGCAGCACTTCTGTGTAATCTGGAGGATTAACTCCAAGAAAACAGCAGCCTCAGATGAGGCCTCCTTCAGGAACAGGACATAATACAATGAACATCCCAGAACTGACAGTGAAAAAGCAGCCCAACATTAAACACCAGAGCCAACAGCTAAGACCAGCCACAATGAAACCCTGTGTTCACAACCCTAGACCTGCACACAGTGCAATCTCTGCCCTGAATGGAAACAGCATCTGCAGACCTGCTTTCACAAGCTCTACATGGACAGCAAAGTCCTGCACAGGGCACACTGGGCTGGCACTAGCAGAAACCACTTAAAATGCTGTCCCAAGAGCCAAGTTTAGCATCTCCTACCTGAAACCGTCCCATCTTCAGCACACTGGCTCCTGCTGTGGCAGCCACAGCACTGCTCTCTCCATCACCTGCTGCCAAAACTAAGGAAAAGGAGAATGGGGTTAAGACAACAATAAGCAACAAATTATTTGAATTCCAGCCATTTCTTTTTATGTACTTCAAATTCAACTATCTGTTAACTCAAAACAGGCTTCTGGACTCATAGCACCATATTAATATTAAAATGCTAACTAGTAATGTTAAGTTGCAGCATTTTTCTACAAAGGTTCCCTGCACAGTGTATTTGCTGAAAGTACACTTTTAGGCAATGTTGCCGTATACAAGCTTGTCTGTGCCCCTGGCTAAGCTGTCAAAGACCTCTACCACTGGGGTACAGCATGCGTCACTGGCCAAGGACCTGCCCAGGCTATAACCCAAGCCAATCAGGAGGCAAGGTGGGAGCTTTAGAATCTTCCCTATATAAGGGGGCTTCCAGAAAATAAATCTCTCTCTGGATCTGCTACCACACTGAGGGTCAGTGTCACTCCTTTCTCCTCCCGGACCCCCTCACGTAACACGTGGTACCTCCCTTGTGAGGAACTTTTGCCTTCAGAGCTGGAGGAAACCTTTGGATTTTTACCACAATGGGAGGAGTATTCTCTTGAGCGGACTCCCTGGCCATAAAGGTATGGGAACCTTTTCTTCAAGCATTTAGGGTGAACTATGATAGAGAAGAACTGCTAGGTCACCTTTCATGGGCCAAAGACCATGGACTGAATATATCAGCAGAAACAGCCTTGAATTTTAAAAGCTGTGTTATTTTGCACTCTGCTGCCAAAGATGATTATTCTGCTATGGCAGTTATAAAACCATGCCAACTTATATTAAACCTGATTAGACTAGTACATGGCTTAAACTAGGAACCAGATGACGGGGAAGAGGAATGGGATATCCTCCCCCCTCCCCAGAGGGGGCACCCAGATATTCCCATGAAACCCTCCCGCGGCCGCGCAGCTCTAAACGGATATCCCACGATGGTGCCTCCTCCCGGGGAACCCCTCCAAGCTGATCCCCCGAGCGGAGCAGCCGCAGCGAGCCACGGAGCCCGGAGAAGTGGCGGGCAGCCGCCACCGAGTGGCAACACGGTGGATTTCGCAATACCTGCATGCGGCGGCTGCCCCAGAGCCGACAGCGGCGCGGTGGCGAGCTTCACAGCGGGTGGCTGCGGGCCGCCGAGCAGCGGTGCCGCAGAAGCGCGCATGGCGGCCCAATGCAGCAGCGTCATCCCGATCCCCAGCAGCAGCTGTGGTGCCACCCCGCCAGCAGCCTGGCGTGGAGCCACCCGATACCAGCCCCTCAGAGATCCCACCATGCTGTTGTGACCTCGCCGAGCTGGTGCCATGAACGGTATAGCCCCACCACGACCCCAGAAAGCTGTCAGAGATCAGGCAGCCCATATGCCGTTGATCATGTGGTTTGGTCTTCCTGGGATGCAACATCTCCTTGGGGTGTGGCCCTGCCTCGAACCCCACCTCTGGAGGGCTCGGCCACGTGCCCCCAGACCAGCCCAGATCGGAAGTATCGTCCCCTCCAACCCCACCTTTGTGGAACACATCATCACCTCATCAGGGTGTGACCCTGCCTCAAACCCCACCTCTGGGGGACATGGCCACGCCTCTGGATCAGCCCAGATGGGGAGTATGGTCTCCTCTGACCCCGCCTTTGTGGGGCGCATCAGCAGCTCAATGGGACATGCTCCACCTCAAACCCTGCCTCTGGGGGGCATGGCCACACCCCCAACCCCACCCCAACCCCACCTCGGGGGGGCCTGGCCATGACCCCAATCCCGCCTCTGGGGTATGCAGCTCCACCTCCCACCCAGCCTCCAAGCCAGCCCAGGTGGAACAAGCCAACATGCAATACAACACATGGATAGACCCTAGATATGGAACCGAAAGCCTCAGCACCGCAGCAACGAACTCTAGCATTGCTCCTGGACACAGCCTCACTCCTGCTGCATCTTCACCACATCTACAACTGCAACATGGACCACTCCAAGGACCCGCACCACCAATGAGCACACAGGACCCATTCAGAGGGAACACCAGCCCCCACCCCACTCCTAACATCGGGGACCAAGTCTTTGCAGCACCACTGGCTTTGGCTTCAGCACCCTTGATGTTCCACAGTCAAAGTCTACCCCTACCCATGATCCC
>WEKY01013910.1:830-16861 GCA_013390045.1 Picathartes gymnocephalus | reverse complement strand
CAAAACTTTATTCCCTGCCTGTGTGAGGGGTCTGGATCAGACATGTCAAGAAGTTTTGAAGGATTGTGTGGCCACACTGATGGATCATTTGACACCTGTAGGTTTCACTGACCATCACGGATATTAACTGAAGCTTTTAGCAGCCCAGGCATGCAAGGACAGGGCTAACCTAGGGGACTTCCCAAGGTGGACTCACTTCTTTGGGCACACAGGTACTTGGGCTACCTAGGGTAGCGGATGCAGGTGCAGGAAGGTTACTGGACTTGAGATGAAAAGCTGCGCCCATTTTCCCCTTGAGTTTAGGGGTGTTTGCCTAACAGGTAGTTTGCACAAGCTCATCCAAACTCCCTAGGTAAATCGTACTTCTTCTCCCTGCTGTGTGTTTGTGGTCCAGCTTTATTGCCCAGTGTTGGGCAATACTTGTTGGGCCTCCTGATCAGTCTTCTGCAGTTTGAAGTGCAATGATGAACCTGTAATTGCAATGGCACCTCTGCTTTCATTGCATCAGCTGATTGCTCTTCTAGTCTGCATGTGAAAAATAGATAGAAACCGTGCTCACAGGCACCTTCTCCAGCACCAAAGACAGGTAAGGTCTAAGGGTTTAGAGACAGGCATTGTTCCTTGATGTTGTGGAATTTTGGTAAGATTAAAATATTTGGCTGAACACATGTTAATACGAACTGGAAAGCTTCTCCTCAGCTGGACTCGATGATCCTTGTGGGTCCCTTCCAACTCAGCATGTCTGTGATTCTGTGATACTTGTTCATCCATGAGTGCAGATTTAGTCTTTACTTTTTATATATAAATGCTGCACATCATGTTGATAACTAGAACATCAAGGAAGCAGTAAATAAACAGTGTGTTGAAATAACTTTTTCCAGAAATATTGTTGTTATTGCTCCCCGTGTTTTGTATTTGCTTTGTTTTCTTTCCTTGAAATGTCTAAACAATATGAGCATTCCTGGAAAGTATTTACATTTTTGTTTCATGCACTTGCACCTTTTAAGTGTTTCATTCTTGACTGGGAGTTTCGCAGGGCTGGAAACTCATGTGGAACCAGCCAAGGTGTTTACACAAACGGAGTCCTGAAACATCTCGGCTGCTGCATCAGTCTTTTTGCTGATTCTAGTTCACATGTGCCTAAGGCTAAGACTGCCCTGTTAATTTCTCCAAAAAGTCACTCTCAGTGATGTGGTCTGCCTCAAGAATGACTTCTCAAGTGTCAAGGGTGGGAGACACTTAACGTGTTTAGCAGCTACAGATAATCTGATTCCTTTCCGTTCTAGGCTTAGTTCTTATACTAAGGTACTTAGCACTGTAAAATGATACATTTTTTGCACTCAGCAGTGTGCACACCTCGATTCCTGGGCCCAGTTTTGGTCCCTCACTACAAGAGAGACATTGAGGGGCCAGATCCTGTCCTGAGAAGGACAACAGAGCTGGACAAGAGTGTGGAGCACAAGTCTGAGGAGGAAAAGCTGAGGGAACTGGGGCTGTTTAGCTTGGAGAAAGGCTTAGAGGAGACCTTTTTTTCTTTCTACAATTACCTGAAAAGAGGGTGCAACCAGGTGACAGTTGGTCTCTGTCCCAAGTAACAAGTGATAGGACTAGAGGAAGTCCTCAACTTCTGCCAGGGGTCATTTAGATTAAATATTATGAAAAATGTCGTTATTGAAAGTGTCAAGCTCTGGAACAGCCTGCCCAGGGGGGTGGTGGACTCTCTGTTCCTTGTTCCTGTTAAGTACTTTAAATATGTGTGGCATCTGGGGACATGAGTCAGTAGAGGACTTGGCAGTACTGGGTTAAGGCTTGGATTCAATGATTTTAGAGGTCTTTGACCATCTAAATTACTCTATGAACCCATGATTCTATGATTTGGAAGTTACTTTTATTTCTTGGTGTGACACTCACATATCAAGCTCCTGAACTATCACAGGGAGCACCTTAGGACACCCAGAAAAAAGTGCCACCTAAGCCATTCCAGGAGAGACATAAGAAACCCAAAGTGTTCAGCCAGTGTTTTGAGGATCACATAAAAATTCCTTTAAAATGCCTTAAAAATCCCAGCCCTTTCTAAATCCTTTCTAACCTGACCAGGGCCATTGTTCCATAGAATGGGCCCTGTCCTCTTGTGAGCATCCATTGCTATTGGAGTCCAGAGCTGACAATTTTCCACCACCAACTATTAATAAAATGAGAATAAAGCAGAGAAGAAACATTGCCAGAAAACAGCTAATTAAGACCAAAGAAAAGAGAAGAGAAGAAAGCTCCGGCTGATGTCTGTAATGGCTTCAAAAAGATGAGTTTGGGAATATTAATGAAAATATCAGTTACTAATGGATAAAAATATAGGACTTCTTGTTAGTCCTAATTTACGATACATTTAGCATTGGTGGAATGGTTGAAATTTATTATTACTTTCATCAATTTATGTTGAAATATTTACGGACACACTAGAAAGGACATTGTCTTTTACAGTCTTGAGGGCAGCAGTCACATTATCAGATTGTTCCACTTCGTATATTTTACTGAAATCAAGTACATTTAAATACTTTCAAGGTTATGAATGATTTACTAATTAATAGGCCTAGACAGTCTCTTGAGTTACAATTTACAAATTGTTTTAAATTACTTAACCCATCTCTGGCTTTTTGCTTTTTGTTTTGCACAGTGTGGTAGAAAATAAGTGAAGGTACACAGTACAATTATGATTTATTGATTTATACTGTGGAAGGGTAACAGCCTTCTTGGCAAGACTTTACTTTTTTAGTGGCTTGCAAAAGGTTATTAGGCAATGACTAATACTATTATAGCTCTAATTCAACATGATTAAATAGCTGTATTTTAATTGGCAGTTGCTGGTACAGTTTGGGAAACAAGGAAAGTCTTAATTACTGGAGTGATGGATGTCTTGGAAAGGCTAATTGAGGCAGGTGGGAAGTTTCAATACTTTTGTTTCAGTGTGGGTGTAGTGGATGTTGGATAGTTTCCTTCAATGTGAAAATTCATTGTGTGGCATTACTAATATTTTAGCTGGAAAAAAATAGGTAAAATAATTTTGATTCACACATTTCAAAAGAACATGAATATAAACACTTAATCATAGATCTACTACCACGCACGACATGCTTTGCACAAATTTATCCCTAACATTACTGATACTGCTAAGAATTGGTAACAGAGTCCAAATTCCTGGAAAGACCAGTATGACCTAATTCAGCATCCATTTGATTGCTTTTATTGGCTTTCCTCAATCAAAACAAGTTGGTCGTCTTCACGTCCAGCAGGCATATGCTGTCAATGAAATCCTTAAGGAGGAGCACTGGAGTAGAGAAGGGGAGGAGAGCAGAGCAGCACCCTGCTGAAATGCTGTCCTGCAAAAGGTTAGCATGAGGGACTGTCAGTGTGTCTTGCTCCCCACCATCATCATCACACCCCTGTAGCACCGTGAATTTTTCCAGGCCAGTGGTTCTCGTTCAAAGCAAAAAATCTGCAAGCAAAAGGAAACTGCACCCAAGTGTCATATGGAGTGCCTTTATATGCAGTTAATTCTGGCTACATTTCATTAGATGTATATGGAAGGCACAGACTAAGATCTTTTGAGTTGTTTGTTTTACAAATTAGTGATTGAATATTCAGTTTGCTTTCCATGAGAAAACGCATTTCCTTTCAGCCATAGGTGTGTGCATGACCTCTTCCTTCTCATTGTATCACTAAGTCTAAACAAATATTACTAGATTACCTACAAGCATAAATATAACCTTGATCTTTAGATGACATTAAAGACACTCAGCAGCATTCAGTGCTTACTCCAGTAATAACTTAGATATGAAAGAATCGAAATGAGGTACAACCACACAAAAAACCATCAAAATTATCTATGACATTTCCTTTTCTCTTCCTTTAACATTAAGAAGCATGTTTGTTTTTAATGAAGGTCAGGCATTACAGAATATACTGATCATATATCAAGACAGGGCACTAGAGCGAGAGACAATTAGCAGACATTAAAAGTGTGTGTATTTTGGGGGTATATTTCCATCTTATTGACACATAGAAAAACCCTCACA
Organism: Picathartes gymnocephalus; assembly: GCA_013390045.1. NCBI lineage: Eukaryota > Metazoa > Chordata > Aves > Passeriformes > Picathartidae > Picathartes > Picathartes gymnocephalus. The sequence goes on along the minus strand of WEKY01013910.1, from coordinate 12,791 downwards.
TTTTCATTGCTTTATAAGCAACACCGCAACCAATTTGTTACTACCAGTATTAAAATTGTAATTTGCATTACATATTTTAATTACGTACTGTAATATAAACCCATGTCTTTGTATTACTGATCATTTTAATTTCAATTTTTATTGGCAACATGGATACTCTGGAAATCTTGCCTGAATAAGGGAAAAGCTTATGAAAAATAGTATCTCTGGACAACTGTCCTCATGCTGATTGTCCAGTGTGTATCTGACAGCCCACATACCTTCTTCATAGCCAAAGCTCCTGTCAGCTCAATGAAAAGCAGGTGAACACTAAAAATTGCTCTAACATGGTATAACACTAGCAACATGTCCTGTGGAAAACCAAAGAAAGAAAATCAAAGTGAAGCAGGAACCACATGATCACAGACTATCTGCCCCAAAATGGAAAGTCTGAAACACAATTGGCAGCAAGGCTTTCTCCAGCCCTCATGTGTTCCTGGAAATCAGTTAAAGATCAACTCGGGAAAAAAAAAAGAAAAAAAACCCAAAACCAAAACCAAAACCAAACTGAACCAAACCAACCAACCAACCAACCCAAAAAACAAGAAGCCTGAAACAACCTCTCAGAGCAACAGAGCAATTTTACAGCCTCAAAGACAAATTGACTAAGCAGACATGTGTGTACCTTGTATGAGCAGACATTAGACCACCATTATTTGACACATCATCAAAGATTATGAAGGTAGCTTCACACTCACATACTCTTCAGGTCATGCTTGCAAGGAAGACAAGACAGGTTTTGTTGGTCTTGGGCTGTGGGCTGTGCTGCCTTGGGCACAGTTATTCCATGTTGTGCAACTCACTGAGGGCCCCAGGTATCCGTGTCATGGGCTAAAGCTGAAAAGATCCTCAGACACCAACAAGGTAGTTTGCTCTCCCTTCATCATCTGCTGGGCCACAAGAGCCCCGACCAGGAGCTGTGTCCCCTCTCTCAACTTATTCCAGACCAGATTCCAAAGTTCCTAATGTGTTGCTCATATGCAGGCCCTAGGGGTCCAGACAATCAGTAGATTTTCTTACAGAATATAGCTGGAGCTTGCATGATATGTTTCTTGCAGAACACAGCTGGAGACTGCCACACTGAAGACATAAGGCAGGATTTGTTCAGGTGTAAAAACTCTTCAAGCTCTCCAACCTTAAGACACATGAAGTATGGGGCAACAGTCCTCTGGAAGAAGATCATCCCTACAGCATGACCCTAGAGCTAAGACAAATGTGCATGAGGGCTGCCAGAGAGACAAGTTCCAAGCTGTCACCTAAGCATTGCCCAAAGCTGTCACTGTGGCCACATGGGAAGGGGAAAGCAAGAAGCTGGACTAAGGAAGCTGCAGAAACAAAACCCATTTTGTCTGGGCACAGATACCTCCCAGGGGGGACCAGTGCTGTGTGCATACCTAGTGTATGTGGGGAGTGGATGGGGAACCTCATGATAATAAAGACCTAGTCAGAAACAAGAGCGATGTTTTCAGACACGCTCCACTTTCTGCAGTGGAAAACCAAGGCCAGGCAAACACTGTGTGCACTGGTCCTGGAACAGTGCATAGCATGGCAGGTGGGCAAGCAAGAGCCTGAACCTCTTGTGCTACAGCTCGAGGGCTGCAAGTGAGCAAGAGCTGCTATCCACACCTGGGCTGCCGGTGCAGCTGACACCTCTGCTCATCAGCTCCTGAGCTGGCATCCTCCACTCTCCTCCGTGGGAGGGGCAGCTGCCAGGTGTCACATCCCATAAGAGGCACTTTTTACAAGAGCATGTAGTAGCAAGAAAAGGGCGAATGTCTTTAAGGTGAAGAAGTATAGCTTGAGATTACATGCTAGGAAGAAATCCTTTCCTGTGGGGGTGGTGAGGCAGTGGCACGGATTGCTTAGAGAACCTGTGGCTGCCCCACCCCTGGAAGTGTCCAAGGCCAGGTTGGATGGGACTTTCAGAAACCTGGTCTAGTGGGAGGGGTCCCTGCCCATGGCAGGGGGACTGGAATGAGATTGTTTTTAAGGTCACTCCCAACACAAACCGTTCTGCTGTTCTGGGTTTTTGTGTTTGGAAGCAGGTGTATGCCAATGCACAGGATGGTAGGCGGATGGACGAGCAAGCTCTCATATCAATTTAAACAGACAGTCACCATGGAGTATAGTCTTTCTAAACCTGATAATCGTATCCTGTCACATTTTCTGGGATTGCACAGTTTCACTCTGAATTGAGGAACGTTGTATTCCAGGTTACTATGGGAAAACTGGAGATACAGTTTTTCCACCTGCAAGCCAAATATAACACTTATATTCACAACATAACGCAGTTAAGACCAGAGTTTCATGCCGGTAAACACAAAGTATAAATTCCTGTCAGTGAAATCTGATGTTTAGAACTATTGCTTGAGAAGCTGCTAGATCAGGATCTGACCTTAAGGAGCAGTAGAGCAGTCACTGCTGACGGTACCCTGCCAGAACAAACGAAAACAGTCACCGCAGGCATAATCTTACAGCTGTTTATAGTCAGGCTAAGACAATGACTCCCACTGTCGTGCATTTGTTTTCTGTGTATCCAGTTTTGGCCTAGAATGGACCTTAGGAAGGCATGCTTCGTAGTCTTGCTGACACTTAATGGGATTAAATAGCCCTCATTCTTTCCTGCTTTCTATATTCTTTCTATAGAAAAGTAGACATGCAAATGCCCCAATTTCAAATCTCCCCTCCCAAATCCAAGAAGCATTATTAGTTTAGAGGCTTATTTATTTATTCAATTAATAAAATATTGAGCTTCTCACAATAGAGAAGCTGTCTCTGTCCAGTACAAGGAAGTAATTATGCCTTTATTTCCCTCTCCCCCAGGAAAGCTAGAAATAATGAACCTAATTTTGAGCAAGACATGTATTGCCATCACTAATATAAAAGTCATAAGACAAAACACAAATATAATACTTTTGTATAAGAAAAAAAGGGTTTTAATTAGTTTCAACACAATAATTTTCCTTTTAGAGTAGAGATCAGATGAAAATAAAAAGCAGTTAAATTGGAGCTAATGAATTCTGACCACTTGTGGTATACAGGCATTATGAATCATGCTCTAGATGTTAACTTATGATATGTAAAACATTACTTTTTGTCAGATAGTGGTTCTGCAAAAAAAAATTAATTCTAATAGTATTTCTGAGGGTACAAATATACATGAAAATGCACATTTTCTTTGCTAATTCACAGAGTTTCAGAAAGCCATGACAATTTTAAATCATGCTAGCCTCAATTTTGTGAGGAGAAAACCTTAACCTCTGTTTCCCTTGCAATAAAATATTGTTTTCATGAACATTCAAGGCTCTTTTTTCTTGGTTAGAAGAGCAAGTTTTTCCATTTACTTTCTCCTCTACAGCATGCTGCTTTCAAAAACAAGGCCTGTATCCCTGGGGCCGGATGGCATAACTGTGTATACTGGCTCCAAGGATTTAGCTGTCCATCTCCTGAGGCTACGTCGGATTCTTTTACATGCTCTGAGGATTATCTTTAATATTAATCACCCAGTGTTTGTAATGGGCCATTCCATTACAAGTCAAAAGGCTTGTTAGTAACTGCCTGGCATTTGCCTGCCTCGTTCTTGCTCTGCTTTCTGCAGCGGAGCATGATTTTTAAGGTAGGTAGGCTGCTTCCTTGCTGGTGACACAGCAGGGGTCCACACGACTGCCAGAGGTCAGACCTCATCCCAAACCTTAGTACACTAAAAACCAGGATGTGAGGTATTCTAATCCTAATCCTTACTCCTTTAAGGATCAGGACTAGAGGTCTTCTAACATGCAACTTTCGTCTTCTGTCAGCACTGAATTTAAGGAGTAATATACTCTTAACTCTAAAAAGCCCCTGAGCATTGCAAAGTAAAATCATTTTTATTAAGTCTGGCTCTCAAGATGGAAGAATGATCCTCAGAGAAGGACCACAGCATTTGCCTTGGGTACTCTGGGTTGTCACACACTGCTGCATCAGAAGGCAGAGCATCACATTGTGGGTGATTAAACACAAAAGAAAAGGAAGACAAAGAAGCACTCAGAAGTTTATCCCCTTTGCTTACGTTCCTCAGCTGCAACCATTACAGCTCCACAACTGACCATGCACGTTCCAAAACTTGCAGGAAGTCCCAGTTAAAATGGGACTTATTAGACGTACAACAGACAACAGCTGGACACAGGATCCAGGTGGCTGGAGTCACATCAACCAGTGAACTGGTTCTGCCAGCTGAATAGCCACAATAGCCACATGTTCAACCACGAGGATACTCTCAAGTGTATTTTGCTGGAGTAGGACATGTCTCCTTAGGACCTTAACCAACAGAAGGTATAAAACATGATAATTGCAGCACAATAAAAAATTAGAAGAAAACCTGTTACTTCTTACAAGACAGAAAACCAGAAGATTCTTAATTGGCATTATGTCCTTACAAAGAAGGAATAAGTGAATAATGAGTCTCTTTGGGAAGTAATATGGGCAACCACGGTGCTGGGCATGCAGGAGTTCAGGGAGGAAGGTCACTTCTTCACCAGAAGAAAGTTGGTTGGTGGTGCATTTTTGGATTTCTGGTAGAAGGAGCAAACAGTATCTGTGACATGGAGAACAGACTCAAACAGGGCTCATTTAGGGTCTGAAACAGTAGACAAGTCCTGTTTGAGTAGCTACTGCAGATACTGCTTGTGCGCCACAGCAGAGGGGAGCTGGTGGCATCATCCTTCTGCACACACACGAGGAGAAACAACTCACTACCTCCCTTTGTCAGGATTCATCAAGGATTTGGAGTGAGGTCAGTGTTTGGCCATTCTTCTCCTCTTGCCCTATCCCAATCTCCAGGACATGCTGTTCTCTCAAACCAAAAAGAATTATGGTCCTGTGTGCACATCAAATAGGAATCCATTAATCCATCTGGCTCTTGCCAGATGGTAAATCTTCGTTCCTCTGCTTCCCTACCACAGGGAACAGACAGACCCAAGGCACAAAAAGGCTCTAGGTTGTGCAGCCCATCTATTGCATAGCCTGTGGGCTATGTGAGGCTAAGAGCAAAGGGAGATTTTGTGCATCCCCTTTCCATGCTCCCCTTTTAACAACTCTATATCCCATGCCTGACTCTTTCCAGTTAGGTAACTAGGAAATCACAAGCTTAACTGTGGTTCAGGAATTGTAAAGCAGGAGCCAAGAAGTTTCCGAGGAAACCTGTTTTCTAACCACAGTGTTTTAGCTCCCAGACTGAAACAGAATTTATTCTTATTACACATCTATCCATCTATCTCTACGTCTATCTCTACATCTATATCTACATCCACATCCAGCTATATCTATCTATCTATATCGATATCTGTATCCACATCCATATCTATATATCTGTATTATTGTATCCCATAACTATTTTTTGTCTGTCTGCACATGATGACATGTACTTGTTCATGAAGAGTAAAGGCGCACTGAAGAAGACGGCTTTTGGAACTTAGAGTTTCACTGGATAAAGTCACTGTGTGCTCAGATCACTGGGGTTATAGAATAGCATGAACACACTGTCTTCAAAGTCTACCTGCTGAATTGGCAACAAATAACTCCAGACAAAAGCCATCTCCTTTTGCTTCAGACATTGCTATGAGACATAGGAATATATGTTTTCCTCCAATTCTTGTTTTCTTGTAAAAATAGTGTATCATGAACAACTTTGACTTTGACTTGGTTAAAACCAGCCAAGCAAAATCACTCTTAGGGTTTTTGGCCTAATTTTTAGGCTGCTTTACACAAACTGTCTTCTCAGTTTCAGCATATTGTTACTCTCAGATATTTAGTTCAATAATATTTGAGTATTACATTGCAATTATTTGCATTTCTTTATTGTGTACCAGAGTGTTACACTAATTATTCCAAAATATTTATTGTAGAGAAGATGATTTTGAATGTTGAAAACAGAAGTGGAAATTCTTGAATGTTTTTCTGTGCAATGTAACAGTATAACATATTAAACAGATAAGCCCATACTTGCATGTGCTACTTTCACTCATGTTACTGTCAGTAGAAGAAACACAGGAGCAAATTCTGCAGCCAGCAAATTTGAAATACATTCTGATTTCTAAGTAGTTTACACTAGTGCTGGTGAAACAGAATCTACAATAGTAGCCCAAGAGCCAGAGCATAAACCACGCTATAGTGAAATGCATCTGACAGCAGGATAGGACTGAATTTAAGCAATTTTCTAGTCTAATCATGATCCTGACATGATCAGTCAATTTAACATAATTTTATGTTGAGCACATAGGCACTTTATTGCTGTAAAGCTCCGAATATAATCTAATCCTTTGCAGATCAAAGCTATCTCTGTGGAGTCCTCAGCAGGATGATGACTTTAGATTTAGAATATTGGAGAGCTAAGCACTTGCATGGTAGAGACAGAACACGAATATATGGGGGCCCTCAGTTGGGTTCTAAAAAAATTAGTAATCTGAACAGTTCTGTTCAAGTCACTGACATGGAGTTTTACTTTTGCTATACAGTAAGAAAGGTGAAACCAGTGGCTTTCTTTAAAACATCATCTAAAGGATGTCTCTTGAACATAACGATTTTCATCACTTATGCATTTGAACGTGAAATACCTTCAGACATCTTTCAAAAGAGGTGAATTATATTGGCATGTGAGTAGTAACAAACTCCTGAAACATGTCTATTCATCCATCTGATCTACATACATGTGTAAGTAGTTTTAAGTGAAATTTGTCTGGAAAAGTGACCTCCTTCACACAGTGAACTGTAAAATGTTATATTATAAGTATTATTATAAAAGGTTAAATTATAACAGTATAATACATAAGAAATATAATAAAAATCATATAACTTTATTGTATAGCATAGAGGCATAATATGTTATTATTAAATAATAAATGAAATATATTATAGACACATTGTATTAAACATTGTAGTAAATACTGTTATTTAATATTATATTAATATTGAATATAATAAATATTAACTACAGCTCCTTCTACCCCTAAAAACACATAAAATGGCATCCTGGGGAGAAATTATCTTCTTTTATAAGGAAAACAGAAAAGGCAGCAAGTGTTCTTCCCTATAGAGGGGCAAAGCAAAGGCTTGAATGAGTCAGTCAGCCTAGTGGGCAGCGTGGTAATGCTTGGTTTGAAAGATACCTAGCTGCGGATTATTTCACCTCATAGAAACAAAGAAATGCTTACACTCTCAATCAAATTTTAAATAATTTCTGGGATCAAGGAGCCGCAGGAGGCATTCAGTCTGGTTGGTTAAGTTATGCCGAGTGTAAAGGTGCTGGTCCTGCCCAGGTGTGGCTGCTGGGCACATGTGACTCAGAGAACACAGCTGCCCCTCCTCCTGTTTCTGTCTTTGCCTGTCCAAGGAACAGCAAAAATGGGCTCAGAGAGACTCTTTTTATTAAGCCACTGAGGCTCTTACAGACAGAACATTTTCTGCTTAAAAAGGACTGGTTTTAGAACAACAACAAAATTCATCTCATGACCTTAAACCATGTGAGTACCACATAGAGATTTAAAATTCAGAAAATGCTGGCAGCAGATGTCATCCTACTGATCTGCTCTGAAAATGCTGATGCATTTACAGTAAATCCCTAACCAGGCCAGTTGTGCAACAAGTTGAAGTGACATAAAGTATTAACATTTATGGTGATGAGTCAAATCAAACAAATATCCTCTTTTATAAGCTTTCTCACGGCATGTAGTAGCATGTACTGCAAGTAATGAAACATCTGTTACAGCCCTGACTTGCTCACAACCGAGCAAGTGTTGCAATAGTTCTGTAGGGCCAGGCTTCACATTAAATCTCTAGTGGGCAGATGAGAAGGATCAGCAATAACAAGGCTTACTTCATCTCAGTTTATTCAGGAAGAATAAGCAGGTTTCCTGTGAAGAAAACAAAAAAAGTACCATATTGCAAAATATCCAAAACTAGTTTTAACTCCAGACTGACGTATTTCAATGATACTTGCAGTTCACTTAAGTGCTCAGAGAGCCACTTTTCATCAGGTGTATATTGGGCAAAAAAGCAAATAATAAAATTTGCTTCAATGGCTCACTTTTCCGTAAAATTGTCCACTTTATACATCTGTATGCATCTATATATGCATTGTGATGCACTGCACCCAATTTTAACAGCTGCCCCTTCTGCTCAGGGTCTTCTGGTCTGCCCTGTGCATTGCCCACACTGAGGAAAGGCTCATTTACTGTCCCCCACTCCCACCTTCAACCTCACATTGACTTTTGACATTTACCAGAAAGACTTGGCTTTGTTCCATCTGTACCATGACCCGTATAAAGAGCCAACAAAATTCCTGAGTCAGAAATTTAAGACTCAATGCAGCAGATCATAAACTAGTTATACACAGACATATTCTTATTTTCCAATTAAAATTTCTACTTAAAAAGCACCTGTTTAAGGGCTTTCCTGACTAGAAATAGTTTCCTGTATCTGTCAAGGCTTTGGCAGCATTAGACCTTAAAGGTGGTGTCTGCCTTGAATACAGGTGATGACTATAAGCTGTGCAGTCCTATTAACTGTTATAGAACTGCGACACAGATGTGGGGTTTGTTTTGTTGTTTTTAGCTTTTTTAAAGCTCAACAGTTAATTAGATTCAGCAAAATTTTCATCTCATTCTAGAAAAATTCATGGAAAGATTTCTCTAAGAAAAGTTTTCTTTTAAAGGGAGAGGTTGTTGCTCAGACCTTACCCAGTGTGAAGCCTTTAGGCAAGTTCCTGAGGAAGGTATGAAGGACTTGTGTTCTCACTTACTGTACATCTATACTAATCTGAGAAATGTTCAGAGGAAAATTCCCTTGGTCTCCTGCTTTAATATGTTTTTCTTCCAGACAGTCTGTGCACAAGCAGAGTTAATGATTCCTACAAGATCAGCCAGCCTCCCCGCTCAGTTCTGAAATACTTTCTCTGTTATTTTTTCTTCCAAGGGAGGAACTTTTCTTGCTCATTTACGGTCCCAGATTACTGATCTAACTCTGTAATCCAGTACTTGAACCCTTCAATCAGAACAGAAATATCTACAGGGAGATCAACAGAAAATTCAACTCTTTGGAATTCCCCATATTTTTGACTGTGAAAAGAGCGAGAGATCTTAATATACTGAAACCAGCAAGGCAAAGAACTTAAAAGCACACAGCTGCCAGTGGTTTCGCTCTTGTCCTTCATCTTCCCTTCCCTCTGTGTCTTTCAGACCATGAATATTTATCATATCACAATTTAAATTTCAAGCTCTTTGGCTCAAGGCTTGTGTCTTTATTTGAATTTGTTCACAGATTTGGGTACTCAAATAACAGTGAGAGGAGTAGAGCTTAGGAACGCTGTAAAAACTGTGCCATTAGAAAACTCTCCTATCCAAGAGGGTGTCTGCATCACATTACATCTTCATAAAACAGTAAGGAAAAATAACAGACTGGTTTGTATCAAACAGACACTATTTCTTTATTAATGTGTTAATGTACAGGTTAATTAAAAAAACCCCTACAGTTTATGAAACGTATCACCTACTTACAAGATACAAATCTAGGCCAATTGACACAGTATCTATTGATGCTCACCCACTGTTAAAAACTTACAGTTTTTTTTCTGATATACAAAACCTCAAGCAAACATTCTTTGTTAAACATTCAGTAAAGCTAACAGCATTCTACTACAGTTTCATATAGTGTTTTAGTGTAAAAGGAAGTACAAATATAAAAATACTGAGGCTTGAAGTAAAAAAAAACAACAACAAAAACCCAAGCAAGGTGTGGAGTTAGAGGTGAGTGTCAGCTATGGGTATTCTTCTGAGCTCTACGATCTGGGAGTTAGCCATGCTGCCACCATCCTGGCTCCCATGACAAGACTCGTTATCACTGACACTGAGACCTGCACCTGAAATAGAGAAAAAACAACAAAAATAAGAATCAGTGAGAATGAAATTTTGACACAGAAATGGGGACACCACATTCCACTCGGCTTTATTCTGATTATTGAAATTTCTCCCCACCCCACAACCATGTGGCAAGTTTCTTCTTACTAGTCTACCATTCTGAATCTGTGAATTATACAATTATCTGACACAGTTTTGTACCATCCAGATATGCTTTTTCATAATTCCACTGTCATTCACTTTGTTTGGCCCAGTAAGTGGTACAACAGCTATTTAGAGGTTGACTTGAAATCTAAAAAGCATAAATCAAGGCCTGGCTTAGACTGGGTTCATAGTCTGGCTGTTAGAGTCTGGTATTTCCAAGATTTCCTCACAAGGAATTTATTTTTAATGATACAATTTCCAAGTTAAACTGTAATTCCAGCTGTCTTAATGGGACTGTAGTTTTAACATGAGAAAGGATGCTGACCAAATATTCTTTAAACCCACATTTGGCACAAACTCGTGCGTTAAGTTTCACTTCTACTGGAAGACAATACTAGAGTTTGGTCCAAGGAAACCTCCAAAACATGTCTAAAAGGGAGGCTACCTTCTCCATCCTTTTGTCATAGGACTTCTGCTAGCTTTCTGCTTCCTATTTGTTTGATGGGGATTCCACTTGGGCTTTTTTGTGGGGGAGGTTTGAGTTGATTAGTGTGAAGATGCATAATCCTGCACTAGTCTTCATGAAATGTAGATCTTTTTCAGACCATTTTGTCACAAAAGATCTGTTGGAACTACAAACTTCAGCTCTTTTTCAGCTCCTCTCCTTGAGCTGTAGAACAAATTCTACACAATACATGAGTTTTGAGGGCTTAGGGTATCTAGGCTTTAAATTTGTTGAGAACTGCATATCAGAATAATGAGGCATGAGGATTTCAATACAAGTTACTTTCAGGCATGATCCTGCAGTGATGTCATTTACAAACGAGAAGTCATTTGTTTTGGGCAGAAGCAGATCTGTAACTACATGCAGTTCAAGGCAGTTACAAAGGAATTACATCTGGCTCAAAACAGCCCTGAATAGGGTATGCTGGCAGAGGCAGTGAATTGCATTTTATCCTGAAAAATATTTTCTAGAGTTTCTATCAGGTGTACAATGCATCTCTTATTTGTACCTCAGCTGACATTCCAGTTTTTGGTTTGTTTGACTAAAGAAAAGAGTAGCTTAATTTTTTTGAGTACCTTCAGCTTTTCTATTTCTGCTCTCTGTTGTTCCACTTTTACAAAGTTTTCTCTTAGCACTCTTCCACCCACCACCCCTCGAGCAGAAAAGAGGTACTGTGAAGCAGACAGCAGTGAGATGCTGCTTTGCTGTGGGAACTCGGGCTGCAATCTTGAATATGGAGTTTGGTCCAGCGAACCTGTGCAGAAGGTCCTGTAGGACTAGCCAATTTTTCCTGAAGAGGTCTGGGAGGAGTCCTGGTAGGGGCCAAACTTGGATTCATGCACTATGATCCAGGGTGAAAGTGGGTATACTGCACCATAATCCTTCTCACACCTGGTTTTGGTGTGTGGGTCATGGAGGCAACATGCATTCACCGACATGGATGAGTCCTTAGGTCTGCATGACCCAAGCTCTTGAGAAACCAACAACTACTGCCGGAGTGTGACAGGAGTAAAAATCCATCGACATACAGAGATACAGTAACAAAGTCAAGATTAGGATCTGAATTATTAAAATATTTGTTTGTACATGTATTGAAGTTGATTTAAATTTGTATGCACATTTAACCTTTTCACTGAGCCAGATCCTAATATCCAAAGGATGCTTGAAGGTCCTGGGAAAAACAGCAATTGTTTTAACAAGTTATTTTGATTGTTTGATATTTGATTGTTTTAGAAAGGAAACCTGAGTGTAATAGAGCAGATGAATCAGGCTGTTGTATTTACCACATGGGGATGGAAGATCAAGTAGAAATCATGAAGTAAATAAAATACTTTGAATGAAGAAAGAACACAGTGCTTCTTATGTAGCATAGTAACAGTGGAACTC
>WEKY01013908.1:0-56757 GCA_013390045.1 Picathartes gymnocephalus | reverse complement strand
CTTTTCACACTCTCAGGTGCTTAGCATTCACACATATTCATTGTCTTAGATAGTCTTTGTCTTTTTTTATAATGACAGTAAATTCTCTACTATTGAAAAAGAAATTCAGCATACCCACTCATGCCTTTTTCTACAGCGAGAAGGAATTCTTAGGCTATATTATGTTGAACTGCCACTAAATATTCTAGTGACCACCACTACCAGGATACAGAAATGTGTCCCAAGAAACTCATTTACTCAAATCATCTACCTCAGGAGAAACAATGTAAAACTGAATTAGGAGAGCTCCTCTGGCAAAACAACAGGAAACTCACAGAAGAGACCTATTAGCAGTATTGTATGATATACCACCTAAAATAGCTCTGCTAAAATGGACCTGGTAGAAATAGATTCCAGTGTATCTGTGGTTATTTGTTATCATGAAGCATAAAAGAGAGTTTTGACTTTTTTTCTATTTATGAACACACCATATTTGTTTTGCTCTGGATATCCAACCCAATAAAAATGCTTGCTGCATTGTAATCCAAAAATGATTGCCAGGGATGATTTAAATACCCCGTCTTGGCAGATTTAAATAAAAGGTTTTCAAAAATCATAGAGAATAAATTTGTGGAAGTGCTTATAAACATCACAGAGTTTACAGACAAGTTTTGCACTATTGTACAAAGGCAAAAAAAGAGAAGCCTTCTGGCATAAGAACTGACAGATTATGTTGCTGGCCACAGTTGTGAAATTGAAATGACTGAGGCAAAGTGGGACAGAACATGTAGGTGACGTCATTCTTCACATCCAGGAGGAGGTCACTCTACCTGCGGAGGAAGTACTGACAGGATGTTTATGTGGGATTGAAGTCAGATATAATTGAGGCAAATAAGGGCAGGAAGACGGTGTGTAAATAGGAAGTCCCTTAATTTTGTTTAGTTTCCTTAATTCTCTTTTTATTGTAATTTCTTTCATACCTGAAAAATTAACTCTTTTCCATGCGAGAATGATAAAAACATAAAACAAATGAATTGTCTTCATACACTTCAGCCATTTCTATAAAAAGTTATTTTAGTTTTACTTCTTTACTTCTTTATTTCTTCTTTATTAACATTATTTAGGGAAAAGTAAGCATAAATGTCGCTGTCCTTTGGTTGTATTTATTTATTTATTTATTTCAAGTGGCAGTGCAAGTACACCAAATCTTAAATTGTGAGCTGATTAGTTTTTAAAAAGGAAAATAGGTGATGCTTTATATAACATTACTAGCACTGTTGTTAAAAGACTGAAAGGAATATTTCTTGAGAATGATTTTAACTCTAGTCACATAGAAAACGATGCTTACTGACATAATGTTCTCAAGTAGATACACTATAAAACATGCAAATGTAACAATAGCTTTGTTATACTTGATGAGTTAGAGAAAAAAGAGTTTCTTAATAATTATAATTCCTATAATGAAACCATAATATTAGTTTATTCCCCATTTCTCCCACCACTTCATTAATTTATTTTTTGAAATATACCAAACACAAAATACATAAAGAGAAATGAGAATTTTAATGAATTTTTTCTCCTGCTTCCAGACGAGTATACAGAATGAGCATAAGTTGGTGAGTTACATTATGATAGAACATAACAAACAGAATTATTAAGTTATTTTGTCCATATTTTCAGGTTCATAAGCAAATCACAAGTTCCAGTCACCTTTCACAGATTGTCCACATTAAAACACTGGCATATATTTCATAGACTAAAACATTTGTGACAAAATAATATAATTAACCTATATTAGATGGTAAATTGTCATTATCAAAAACCATTGCTATTGTGAAACTTCAGTGCATAGTCTCTCTGTTTAGCATTATATAAAAAAAATTCATTGCATTCATAGAAAGAAGAAACAGACAAGTAATGCAGAGGGGGACTTTGAAGGCAAGTTCACAAAGAGAAATCTGGTCCGCCTTTGCTCTTTTTTTTCTTCTCTGCCCTGTGCTCCCCAGCTTTTACAGTTCAGTTTTACCATTTTCCTTTCCTCAAATTAGTCTGTAGCTGTCTTACATGGTATTCTAGCAAAGGCTGTTATTTTTGTCCCCTGTAAATAAACATAATGGGATGGTACCATACATTTTCTTTAAGAGATAGGGCACTCACTTTGTTTCATGACAGGTTTCAGTAGAAAGGGACGCTTATGTAAATGTCCTTGGTGACTTACACAGACCATCTTCATGATTCAATATCTTAAAACTGGGTATTGGTCCTGCAGTCAGACTGTCCTGCAGTATGTTTCTGGATCGTAGCTTACTTCAGCAGGTAAAAATACTGTCAACTTGCAGAGTCTGGTTGCAGGAGATTTGCTTGCTATGTTAAAAGAATATTCTACAGAAGGAGGAAACCTGCCAGAGCTTTCATGACCAATTTTTAATTTTCCTACTTTAGTGCACTGAATTATCTACAGGTTTTTTTGTTTAATCACGGAACCTCCTTTTAAAATATTATTTTACTTCTACTTAGAGGATTCTTTGCAGCAACAATGTTTTTAAATTATATATAAATCCCACTGTCTGATGGTTTTCTTCTTAAAAACTAAAAAGATATTTTTGAAAATAAAAAGTATTCCTCCTTTAAAAAAACAAGGGTCATGTATTAGTACCACTCTGTTCCCTAAGAAGTCGGAAAAATTTTAAACCTTCTCTCAACATCTCCATGATCGATAAGAATCATCAGGTTACTGAAAAGGTAACATTGCTGATTTCAAATCATTGCCTCCTGCTCTCAGGTGTAGAAGATTGGTGGCACTACCACAAGGAGGAGGTGTCTCATCCTGACTAATCATAGGAGGTAGGGTTAATAACTTCAGCAGGTGAATATGATTTCTTTGAGGAATGTAAACTGGTGAGCAGCAGCTCCAGGGAACAGAGGAGAAATTCTTATGACCATTTTCAAATGTCAGCTCTTCTTTCATAATTATTTTCAAGTTCTTACCTGAAGAACCTAATGTAATGATTCAACAACAATGTACAGTTACTAATTAGCAGAATTCACAAACCTGAAGAAGACACTTGGGCTTCTTCATACCCCTTATCACTGAGGTAATTTGTCCAAAAATCGGCCCTTTTTCTATCAATATGCCCTACAAGGAAGGACATTTTTTTTCCAGTGAAGAGTCTTATCTTGAAATGTGTAACTCAAAGTAGGTTTTTAACCCTCTTCTCTGAGGAAATAAGTGTGGGAGGCGAAGGGAAATCATTCCTCATAACCAAAACATGCCCTCCTGAAGAAATGTCAATGACAACATTTCGCTTCTACCAAGTCAATTTAGGTAGTTTGAGCAGTCATCTAGGGCCAATGAGTTTTCAGTGTCCCATCACTTCAACAGGTGCTTTATGCCTCAAACCATATATATTCTTCTGAAATCAGGTGAGGATTTCAGACCAGCTGAGTCTTCTCTTTTCATGCAGTACTTGTCACACAGAAACTGAATGTCACTCTTTAGCCTTGTGAGTACAACTCTTACCTGACAGTGGGGAGACTAGAACTCAATTCCTTTGCTAATTTGTTTGAATGGTTTCCTCAGTGGAATCTTCTAAGCAGTGAATTTGTCTTGTTGGCTTATACAGTGTCTGTCTCTGGCCTACTGAATAGTTTTTATCAACTGCAAACCACCATGCTAAATAAGGTACAGACAGTTGTCATCTCCAGCTGCCTGAGTGGCACGTGCTGTGTGTGCCATGCTGGAGCCAGGTGAGCTATGAACAGGTCAGATGCTAAACTGTAAAGTCCTACTGCATCCCTGTACAGCAAAACCCTGCACTGGGGTAGTGGTCAAATGTAGAAAGGAGAAGTCATTGCAAAGAACAATATTTGGTTAAATGTGAAGCAACGAGTCGCTAGCTCAAAAATTACCTTAAAAAACCTTCAACTCTGTTTACATCAGTGATCTGAAATTCCTGACAGAACAATATGATCAGAATTCATCATATATTACCCAGGCTGGGGCTAATCATTAATTAATTCTTTTTTCAAAAGTGTGTTTATCTGTATATATGTGCTTGAAGGTTCTATTTGACACTGCATACTAGGATTAAAAACACAGTACCGCTGGGTCGCTTCCTAGTATCAAGTGTTAATCAATTATTGTTATACTATTGCAATAAAGCTTGGTAATAAAGACCTTGTCATGAATTTCAGACTAAAAGAGAAATGCAGGTGTATTTGTTTTGCTATTATTTATGGAATTTGACCTGGAATAAAATGCTGCCTTTTGTTAATTTCCACATATAACTGGATTTTGTAGCAACAGAAGTAAAATTAGGTAGAGCTTCATTGCAGAATTAATCCTGAAAAAATAAAGTTTAAATAAGAGTTTTGCCTTGAGTCAAGTTAAAGAAAAAATGTCCTGCATCAAGCCCTGCTCCACTTACTCATGCATATAACTTTCGATTTAAAATAATAGTGCTACACTTGAAAGAACAGGACTTGTCTCTGCTAGAAGATCTGATTATTAAAAAGGAGCTCGAAGGAACAAGATCTGCAATATTAGATGTACACCAGAAGTAACTGAAATCAGTGAAACTAATAGTACAAAACAGAACTTGCAAAATCAGGTGCTTTCATTTAGAGGAAAAGGAGAAAGATAGAAAAAGGAAGTGAAATGATAGCATATTTACCACTCTTTTGAGAATAATTGTGTTTTGGAAAGAAAGCAGTTTCTCTATATCTGATTTATCCAGCATGGCAGAAGAATTTACACAACAAAAGACAAAACCTTTTAATAAAATTGAATGCAATGTGCGATTAAAAAGTGGACATTTCCTCTTGTCCTAGTGAATAACATAAGGATCTTGTATTCCATTTTAGTTCACAACACCTGTGATGAATTATTTGTAAATGCAATGAATAACATTACTAGGAACATGTCAAATTATACGTTGATAATGAATTTTTGGATGCGTCTGCTATGTAATTGTTCCCAGTGGATGTGTATTCATCTTCACCTGGCATTATTTTCCTGATTTTGGGGTTTGTTTTTTTTATTATGCATTTTCATTTTTATCATAATTGTTACAGTGATCCCTTTTCCTTTGTTCTAATCAGGTCCCTTTGATGGTGTTGCACATTCTGAACAAAGGAGGAGGGGAAAACACACCAGGCTGTTGGCAAAACAAAACACTGGTCTTTATTTGTGACTTTCTAAGTGCCTGCTTGGCCTCAGAAGGTTGGGTGGTGTTGACAGGGACCAGTTGTTTCCCTGAATGCATCTGCCAGCTGCTCCAGGCATGTGTTCCGCAGAATAAGAGGTGAATAAACACTAAAGGCTGCTCTGCTGACAGACAGGTACATGCTGCTTTTACTAAGTGCATCTGAGACTTATCTTAAAAAGGTAAATAAAGCAAATTAGTAGCATAGGATGGTATGTTTTTTCACAACACTGATATACAGAAATGCTCACAATGAAAATATCTGTCATCAGTTTATGGTTTTAGTAAGCAATCCTACCTTAATTGTATTTATGTAAACTTTCTGTATAATGTGCAGTTTCCCATGCAGAGGTCATTTTTACTTTACAGAGTATACTTCTCTCTCAACACATGTAATTTCAAAAAGCTGCCAAAATCAACTGATCAAATACTGGATATGTGAGTGCAGAACTTAGGCTTTTATTAAAATTTTACCTTTCTTTGTGATTCAGTAAATCATTTACAGCATCTGCCTGAGACCGATTTTCACTCTGAAATATTTACTCTGCACTTTACACCCTTTTGAATTCTATATTGGTATATCCAGCAGCTGATATTTCTCTGTCTCCCTGGGTAGTGGATTTAACTACACGAGCAATTTTAGCCACTGTAAAAAGGGCAGTCTGGTTCTGGTCTTTTCCAGATGTTCAGGATTTCTGTTCCAGGACTACTTTTGACATAAAGGAAATCATTTGGCTTCATATCTAGATTTGATTTTCTCCCTTCCCCTGAATTGAGAGGGATAGGTTTGTCCCTGTCCATGAGAAACATCTACAGAAATTTTAAAAAAACTTAATTTAAAAAATGAAACCCACAGAATGAAACAGCTAAACAGCTTTCTCTTCTCATTTCTCTTCTCTCCTCTTCTCTCCTCTTCTCTTCTCTTAAGATCTTAAAGATCATCTAGTTCCAACTCCCCTATCATGGGCAGGACACAAGATAGGCAGGGCAGGGATATAAGATCCCTTTCTTAAAAACAAAAAAAAAAATTCGAAATGTTTGGCATTATGAAAAGTGATATAATCTGAAGGTAAAATACAACTGGTCACTTTAATCAACTAGGAAACATTTGTATATGGAATAATTTTAAACTATTTTTCCCCCAGCATTTCAACATCAGTTGCCCTGCATGCAGCACAGCATGCAGCCATGCAGTATGTACCTAGATTTTTTTTCGTTAATTGCGAATGTGAAAAATAACCTTAGCATTACATCACCAACATTAGTTTGCAGTAATATTTACAGGTCTTCAAACATGTCTTTAAAAAAGAGCACTGCATTAATGCGGATTATATATATTTATTCACATTAAATAATTAGAAAGTGAGCATTAAATTGACAGTAATGTCAAATGTGTTTATTTATAAGCCTTAATAGCTGCAATACCATATCAATGCTTTGTACATGGACAGCACCTCTTAACAAGGAGTATTTTCAAAAACGTTAATGAGTTAAATGTTAGGGTCACATGGAACTAAATTTTTCTCTTCATTATGATACCCTGAGCTAAGGAAATAGATGCCTCTAACCTCATAGCTACTTCATGAATAGTGGGAGCAGAATCCAGTCAAATATGAGCTGTTAATATCAATGATTTGTACATATGTTGTAATTGAATTTGGTTTGTACTTATAGAATATATTTACATTTCACATACATATATAATTGGTTTTTCTCTTCACTATCATTTCATGTCAGTAGGTCTAATATAATCAACAACAAAAATATCTATTCGCCATGATTTAGTAAATTACACCAGTTCTTCCTATTTAAATCTGGACTTTCAATTTCTTCAAGAAAAAGATTACAGCTACTGTCTGAAGTGTATTTGGAAGTTAGACCAAATTGCAGCAATAGGCATACATAGCAAAATATTTAATTTAATCATTCATTAGTCTAATATGTACGTTCCTCCTCTGATCCTGCAAATTTCTAATGAGGCAGTTGAACATTCTCAATTTTTGTTCCTCTGGGATTTTTTCATCTGTCAAGAGAATTTTGCCCAACTATTTCCAAAAATTATGAAAATGAAATTCAAGTATCTCAGCTTATAAAAGCTATAATAAAATAAATGCCACTTTCTTCATTATGTCAAACCAATTAAATCTAATTTCTCTTCTCTTTCCATACATAAGCAACTGCTGTACATTCCATCCATTGGTAATTAACTGCTTCCAACTGCCTGCCCATGCGACTGGTATTTCTTCAAATCAGTGACACAGCACACCACCAGCCTCAGAGTACACGAGAGCACTTCAGATGATGCAACATGTGTGACATATAATAAGGCATATGTTTCTGTATGTACAGAGTAAGAGCAGCACATGCTCCTGCAGTCAGTGCCCTCACTGGAGAATGACCACTGACACCATGGGGCTTGGCACACAAACTGCCCACAGGTCATCCCACAGGGGTGAACAGAGCAGGTCATGGTTTGCACCAGTGGCGTAACAGGTAAGGTGTACAGCAGCTTTCCATGGTGGCCCCGCTGCCAAACACAACCTCCTTCCATCAGCAGGGAGACATTGCTTTGGAAAAGTGGCGTGCCATCAGAGAAGGACCAATACAGGTTTCACCAACTTTTAACAGTAGCTAAATTTCCTTTAAATAGTGGGGTGAACTGTGGAATGGAGACTGGAAGTAATACCCCAAAAGTTCCCTATAAACCTCTTGCCCCTTCAATGGATAGAGTAAATGATTTTCTTTTGGAAGAGAACACATAGCCAAAGAGCCTACAATCATAACTGGATTATGTCAGGTCTGGATTGTTATAGAAATGAGTTTGTGTGATCCAGAGACAGCAAGGTAGCCATGTGGCTTATAGTTAATAATATATTACATTTTTATTCTTTTTTTCTCTCTGAAAAGTTTGTTATGAAGATTTCATGTGACGAGAGATTTTTTCATCTCCATTAAGGAAAAAATGAAAGATATTTGAGGAGGAGGGTGGGTGGCAGTCAGAAAAAGCTTTTATTGTTTACACTTGAAGTTCAAAAGAAGTAGTGTGCGTGCCAAGCCTTTGTAAAAGCAAACAATAAACAAACATTTTCCAGTGAAATGTGAAAGAAAATATAAGGACTTCAAAAAAGGTACATTAGTTTTTCAGGCTTAAGCCATTCAGTTAAGCTTTTACTTTATTCTGATATGGTCTTCTTCACTTGGATTTTCAAGTTTTGTGTTCTGTATGGATATAAGTCCAACTTTTAAAACTGTGAGCATACGAAAGAGAGGACAGGAGAGCAGACCTGGTGTTCAGTGTACTTTTATGTAATCTGATCTGAAGTAGAAAAGAGTCTCTGTAACTACACAAATGTAAAACTTAGGTAGATCAGAAGCAAATTAGACATGAATAAAATCAAGTTAAAAACATTAAAAGACCCATGATCAAAATATCCCAGTGTTCTGCCTCTGAAAGTACCACTGGTGACATTATGGATGACACATAAGCCCACAGCTTTCTACAGTCAATTCCCCTCATACTCTCCCAGTAAGCAGAACTGCTGCATTAAGGGATATTAGAAGGCAGATGCCTGCCTAGTCTTTGCAAGAGTCATTCATGGACCTTTTGCTTTTCTAATTCCTTTCTGAACCTGCTCATAACATCTGTCCTTCATAGCCTTCTGTGGAAGTAAGTCTCTAAAGGGATCTAGATCCTGCACAAAGTCCTTTCTTTGGCTTGTTCTTTAGATGACTTGTATAGAATTAGGTGAGTGGTCCTTGCTCTCATACTGCGTGGAACTTATTTACCAGTTTCACAACCAGATTATCCACTTGGTAATGAATCACAATTCTCCCCAGATCTCTCCAATCCCAGGCTTCTTATCCTCCTTATAAACAATTGATCCATCTGCTTGATTATTTTAATTGCCTCCTATGTTCCTCCTTCAATTTCACAGCATCTCTTGAGACAGACAAGAACTGTACAAAGCAGCAAAATAGTGGGAACACACATTTTTATACAGCAGCAAAGCTATGTGCTCTATCTTGTCTAAAAAACCTTTTCTGATGGTGTCCCACATTTGTTGATCTTGCTTGATACTGCACACTGAGTTTGTGACCTCAGACACTTGCCAGGGATGACTCCAAGATACATTTCCTGACTGCTGAATGGTAATTCTGAATATAACATCATGAGACACAGCTCAGATTATTCTTCCCTGATGCCTTCCCTTAGATTTTTCCTACACTGGATTTTATTTGACATATTACTCCTCTGCTCAGTTTCGCCACCCTCCTTCTCAGCTCTGAAGTTCCTTCAGCCAGCTGGCAATGACTTCTGACCACACAGAATAGCTTCGTATTATCCTTAGACTTGGAGGTTTCGCTCTCTTCTCCAGGCCCTTGATGAAAACGTTTAATAAAACCAGTGTCAGTGTCTATCCCTCAGGGACCTCACTGCTGAAAATGAAATATCTATTCTGTAAAACAACCAAAGAGCTCTACTCTTTGCTCCCTATTCTTTAACCAGTTTGCAATCCATAAAAGACACTCTGTCAACAGCTGTGGTGACACGGTTTCTTTACTAACCCTGTCAAAGGCTTTTAGAAAATCCAAATATTTTACGGCTCCTCTATCCTGTTAATCCATGTGCTTACTGACAGGACTCCAACAGGTTAGGGAGGCAGTATTTCCTGTTGTAGAAGTCATGCTACTTCTAGACAGTTTCTAACCGTGTGCTTAGTGATCTTAGTCTTTATTGCAGAGTCTACCTTCTTACCAGGAATAGAAGGATATAAGCACAGCTCATGATTCCTGAAAGGCTTATTGAAAGATCTGGTGGGGGGTTTTTTGGGGTTTTTTTTGGTAAATCATGTCATGCATGTGCTCTTTGTAATATGTCTGTGGAATATAGCTTTTTAATATCATAAGCATTATTTATTATTACAAATTCATTAAGAATGGGAGTTTTCTGCTCGGCAGTTTTCTTACCCTGCTGCAGAATCATCAATTATTCAACAAATTCTGAGGAAGGAGTCAGAATAAAAATCTATGGACATAGAAAGAATTTGGTTGCACATTATGCTTTCCCCTTGAAAACCAGGTCTTTTCCAGAACCCAATCCTGCACTCTGGAATTGGAAAGGCATTTGGAAATTTGCCTTCTTTGTGGATAATGAACTCTGTCACCCCTCACTTGTTTTTTACAGAAAGTCTTACTAGCATGTTGGTGTTAGTCAATAGTTTTAGCCATTTTACCCTGGTTCTTCTTTGATAAGAATACATCTAAAGAATTTCTATAAAAAATATACTTACAAGCCAGTATTCCTGGCTACATTTTAGAGCCCACACAGATTTTTGCCTTGACACTTCAGACACCAAGTTCAGTGTTTCACCTTTGGTACAATCAATAAAACAAATGCCTGACCTTCCCTACTCAAGACTCCAAAATACTGCTCTTCTCAAAACTGCATTTAAAGCAAAAAACATGAGCAATAATCTGGTATTTTGCACGTGTCTATTATGAATATATTAAATACATTGCATATGCACAATAAAAAATATACTCACTCC
Organism: Picathartes gymnocephalus; assembly: GCA_013390045.1. Taxonomy (NCBI): domain Eukaryota; kingdom Metazoa; phylum Chordata; class Aves; order Passeriformes; family Picathartidae; genus Picathartes; species Picathartes gymnocephalus. The sequence continues at coordinate 46,025 of WEKY01013908.1, read as the reverse complement.
CTATAAATTCTACTCTGTGTATACATATAAACCACAGCAATTTAGTTATTTACTGAGTACTACAAGAGCTATAAAATGCCACTTTCTAAGAACACAACTGAGGCTTAAGTCAGCATTTTTATGATATCATCTGTACTGGGAAAACATTAAAGGCTCAATATTTAATAAACATAATAAACATCCCCATGAAACAAATTGTTCATAAACTACCTGTTTAATTTTTCAGGGCTCCTGAACCACATATTTTCTTATTAGTTGTGAGCCTGCTGGGTTGCAGGATAGATAGGGCCTGTCAGGGATGGAATATAATGTAGCGGTTTTATGAATTATTTCTGTGAGGAAAAGCCTATTACAGCTGACAAGAGGATGATGATATTAGCCCATCATCATTCAGATGGCACTACCCTTCCCCCTTTCATCCATCAGACCTCTTGTATGGAGGCTGAAAGCCATAGAGTCTTTGCATAGCCAACACAAAGACAAATATGCTCTTTTTCTGTGTCCATGAAACATTTAGTATTTCATTTTGAATCATGGCAGATGACAGTAACAAATGGCCTAATGAATCTCCCTTATTGTCCCTTGTGAATCTGAAGATGAGCTAAAAGTAAAATCTCTGTTTCTTTTTTTGGACATGCTCGTTTGGGATTGAAAGGTTTTCACTGCATTCTAAATAGCATTCCTCAGTAACTGAAATTAGACCTATAAACAAACAAGCAACTTGCAAACCACACAGCTATACCACTCTAGACCATTCTTCATCTCACACTTTACCAATATTAATTTTGGGAAAGTGCTTCAATCAACTTTGGCACAATTACTTAAGTCACTATACAAATGTTAATAAAAGATAATGAAAAACTAATAACAAAATGATATCATGAAGTTTTGTATTAGACAACAGTAGAAATACACCAGTGGGCATCATGAATTCTAGACCAATTTTACCACATTTTTGTTTTACTTAGAAGAAAACATACTAACAGTGCCCACACTTCCCACAAGAATATATTTAAATCTGTAAGATTGGATGATCTTTGTTTGCACACACAGGTCATTTTACAGGCAGAAATTAATAATGTGGCTAGAAATAGCTTAGTGGGAGCTGTGTGATAAGGAGTTTGCTCCCCTTGATCCAGCGGTTACTCGAGATTTTCTTTCATCCATGTAGGAGATTGTTGCACTTGCACCCACCCCTGTGCTGTAACTGTCTCAGGCACAAGCTGGTCCCTGACCTGGGTTACTCTGGGCTGCATGATGCCCCCCATGCACTCTTGGCATTCACCCCAGCACAGCTGGATCCCACACCTTGTGTAAGCCACGTTGGCCCCACTCTGCTAGTATGGTGTGGCCTTGTGCCTTTAATCCCTGGCTGCCTTTCAACTCCAGGTCAGAAATAGAAATGTACGTGCAGTTCCCCAGTGTGTTTTGGTCACCTTTCAGCTGACACCTGGATAAAAAAGTATAGAGGGAGCTGCAGCAAGGCTCGCCAATCTGCCTGATGAAGAAACTAAGGCTACAGGCTGCATCTATCCCACAGCATACACAGGAAACTTTATCCTCATTATTCTCATTTATTCTTCACTCTAGTTCCAAGGTGTTCTGAGGTTCTGTACATCCATCTATGACAGGACTAAAGTTGTTGAGGTGTAACCTCTATGCTCAGTCTTACCAAAGTGGTATAATTATGTGTATAAAAATAACAAAATCATGTTTCCTTCCCTTACCTGAATAACTCTTCCCTTCAATTTATATCACTTTTGTCCCCTTTAAACTGGTTTCATCTATCCCAAAGCATTGTGATTCATTGAGCTTTGCTCTTCAATAATGTCTCCCCTGATTCCCACTCATGCAACACTCAAGTTTTCCTTCAGCAAAGCACAGGAGAGAGGAATGGCAGGAACTCCTTTTCATCTATTATGAAAAGTTGTGAACGTATTTCAGCATCAAATTCTTTTTTTTTTTTTGTCAGGAAACCTAACCAAAATGGTTAGCTTTCTGCAGGAAACTTTTTGCAGAGCTTTGTTTTTATCTACTGTAGGCACATGTGCGTTTTTGACATGACAGATCATAATGGCTCTTTCAGAGCCATTACAGTTACCAAGTAAATCCTTCTTAGTTCAAGTACATGTAATTGATTCCCATAGACTGTAATAGCTCCAAAACCAAGGCAATACCCTTACCAAACATAAAAGCAGTGGCAGGACTAATACATAATAGCAGTCAGTTTTTACCACCATAGTACTAGAAAATGATGAAGTGCTAACAACATGCGTTTTCTATTTGCTGATTTTTGGCACAAAAAAAGGGTAATAATTTCATAATATTACAGTGGTATCATTCCTGCATAGTCCTGGTAAATCCATAAATCCTCAAACATCACAATAGTCATCTCAGTCTCCATATGGAACATAAACTAAGGGCTTGTCCATTCAACTTCTTTGCATACAAATATTCCACTCCAATTTACTGGGGCAAGTGCCCGAATAAGTTTGGTTTTGTTTGATTTGGTTTTTTTCTTCTAAATTAGGGATGCAGAATAAAAGTAGTCCTCTTCTGCACTCAGAAAGATGTAATTTCTATTCATGGAGGAAGTGTGCAAGAAGCTGGGTGAGTAGTGGTAATACAGAACAGGCATTACATTTTTTAATGCAGTTGTCTGCTCTTCAGCATGTCTGATAGATTCGATAAACAGCTTGGCAATATACATCCCTGCCTTCCTACTGCATAAGGATATTCAAAAGGTTAATGTCTGTACTCATGAACATACATGACCAATGACCCTAAAAGGAAGGAGAAGATCAAATGATATATTGACAAAAAGGGCCATTTTCCTTCACACAGCGAAAATAGGTAAAGTACAATAAGAACCTCCTCCTTCTCTTTTTTTTCTTTTAATGACTTTTGAAGAAAAGACAAGTTTTTAACATTTTTTTGTTCTGAAAGAGTTTATATTACCATAGAAAAAGGTGCCGTAAACTTCAAGAAGCTAATGTACCCTCTCTAAAGAAGTCTCAGTGGAGATCATAGAAATTTCACAACTCCCATATGTTAATAATGTCTTTGAATATAAAATCCAAATTAAAAACCGGAGCTGAATAAAATACTTTTGTTAAAAGTAACATTTTGAAATGCTGTCAGTAACTATCATAAATATTTGAGAAGTTAATATTTTAATCTTCAGCTATAGCTCTGAAAACACTTTTGGTGACAGACAGTGCTTCATTAATAGAGTTCTGTATGTCTAATTGCTTTAGGCAAAGTGGGTTGCATTATTTTGACACATGACATGCAATTAGTACATGGTCACACGGCTAAAGGAAGATTTTACACATTTTTTCCTTCTACATTCAGAGTGGATAATTAGCATATTTTTTCTGCTTAGAATAATCATCAGAGTCTTAGATCAGAAATTGCCTAATGAGGTAAAATTCCAGTTGTTGACATTAATACATGTGACATTTTTTTCAGTTGTAAAAGTAAACCTACTACTGCTATTTCATTTACAATTTACAGTGTATTCTTAAGATTCAGCTATGGGGGGGGTTTTTTGCATCAAGCCATTGAATAATCATATATTTTCACCAGGGAGAGAGATGAATGAGGTTTTTATATTTTAGTATATTTACTTGATAGTGATACTTTAAGAAGATTAAATTTGGCTATAACCTGCAGCCACTGTAGGTAGACTGCAGTTATGTTAAAAAAAAAAACAAACCACAATCACAATATACAGGTTTCTTCCTTATGAATTTCTTTGGTATATTATATATACGCATATATATACAGAAAATGGGAACTCATTTTGCTCAGTTATAAGGCCCACTCTACAGGCTGTATGCAACACTCCCATAATGAAAGTCTGTCTTTTTGCATAAAAACATATTTTGATTACCTTTTGTAAAAGAAATAATGGAGATTTATTGCAGATAAACTGATGTAACATAATATACTCGGCCTACAAAAAACGTTTTCCTAAAGGAAAAATTTTGAAAAATTTTAAAAGGATTATTTTAGGTTCTTTTAGGTAGATATTTTTCCTTTTGCATTTAGCACAATTGCATTAATCACCTTTTATGTTAAATTTCTAAACATTATAATAGTTAACAGCAAAGGAAGTGCTTTGGATTCTCATTTCTTCACTCCTTACTCAGGCAAATTTTCCTCTGAAAAATTTGCATGAGGTTTGGGATCTGCAGCTGAGACAGATTTTCAAGATCTGAGTTCTACTATTACCTCTGAGTGTAGAACATACACAGAGGTTTTCCAGAGCTACATCAGAGACTTAATGCTGCTTATAACAAAGGGCAGATATAAGCACAAGTTTTTAACTTTTAATATCCTGCTTTTTAATTAAATACATAGAAGAGAGGAATCACAAACCACACTCCTATCTTATTTAATATATATATTTGCCAGGTTTGAAACATTTGTAGAGTTAGTACTTAACATTTATAGGGAAAAAAAGCAAACAAACAAAAAAGACACAGGCATTTACCTATTTTCCCATTAATTGGGAGGCAAATGTGTAAACAAACTTGCTAATCCCACAAGAAGTATGAGTTTATAGAGTGACCTGACTACATCACAGACATCACAGGAGACCAGGATGTCCCTCCTGCTTCAAATATACTTAATTTTTTTCCCTTTTGTGTTTTATTATGAATTTAATTGCAAGTAACCAGTACTAAGGTAATAAAAATCTTTTTCTTCAGCATAGGTGTCCCTGGCATGCTTTTCCTATTACTATTTACCTTGAGAGTAATGATTTCTTTAACATCTCTTCTTTTATTACAATTTTCTACTTCTCTTTACATGTGTAGCAGTGATATTGATTTTACATCTTTTTAGATAACCAACAGCTGCTGCTTTAAGAACTTGCCCACCTTGTAAGACCTCGTGAAAAAAACCTCTAAATCAAAATTAAAAAAAGAATGTAAGAACCTGCACTTTAGATCATCATGTGTGTGATGCGAAACAGTTCCATTGAATGGAAAGGAACAAGGCAAAACCATAAGGCAATAAAATATACTAGCAACTGACAGGGAACAAAATTAAGCAAGCCTCCTCTTTCACTACCTTCAATTCCTCTTCTTAACTTATTTACAATGAATAATGTAGAAGTCCATGAAAAACAGGATAGAAGAGGAATCCAAAGTCCATTGGTGGCTACTGAATATGATGCTGACAGTGAAATGTCCACCTCTGACTCCCTGCTCCAGTAACAGCCAGATGCTTGGAAGATATGTTCCCAGAAGACAAACCTCATACATATACTTACTTTTACTCTTCCCTTATCTTCTTCTGGTCATTTATCAGAGGGGCAAGATGGCGTGAATATTCTAAAGCAGTCTGACTCTTCTATAGCATCCATAAAATGGTGTATTTACATTGTTTAGAGATAAATTTTCATGAGTCTTAAATAGAACTGATAAGCTGTTATATAAGACCATTTTTACTCTGAATATGTGGCATGTAGCATTATTTTATTAATATATTTTCTGCTATGATGTTACAGGTAGGATAGCACAATGCTCAGAGAGCTCATGTTGCAGATGGATATGTGTAGTACTAGCTACTCTATGTATATCCCACTGAATTGTGCTGCTCTCTAAAAGCCTACAGTTTCTGATAAGAAAAACAGCTTTTCTAAACTACATTTACACTTGTGATGAGATTGTGATAGTGGAGTTTAGTGGAAAGATGCAGTCATTTAGCAGCAAGTTAATGAGAAACCAAATGTCCACAGATTATGTAAGACTGCCATAATCTACCACATCACAGTAAATCAATGAAGATCTAATTGGCGAACAGCAGTATGCAGGAAATCAGAAACACCAGAGAGGGCATCTTTGACGTTTTTGTTTACGCATATGTTCACTGATCTTACTCATTTTCTAAAAGCTTGAGAGACTAAATAAAAGAGAATAGAAATTCACAGACTAAACCCAGATGTAGAAAGATCCTCACAACTAAAGAAATACTGCTACAAATTCTCAGAATAGCCTGAAACCAAACCAAACACATACCAGCAGGATTTGTTTCAACAAGGCCTACATGAAAAAATTAAAAAAAGCTCAACATATTTTAGATGGTAGCATTGGGTTTGTGCTGCAAGGTTTTGATAGCAGGGGAGCTACAGCAGTGGCTTCTGTGAGAAGCTGCCAGCAGCTTCTCCATATCCAATAGAGCAAATTCCAGGTGTCTCCAGGATGGACCCAATGCTAATCAAGGCTGAGACAGTCAGCAATGGTAGTAACACCTCTGTGATAACATATTTAAGAAGGAAAAAATCTATTACACAGAAGTAGTTGTGGCCAGAGAATAGAGGAGTTACAACATGTGAAAGAAGCAACCCTGCAGACACAAGGTCGGTGGTGCTCCAGGTGCCAGAGCTGAGATTCCCTTATAGCTGGTTGTCAAGACCACGGCGAGGCAGCTGCACCCCTGCAGCCCATGGAGGATCACAGGGATGCAGAGATCCACCTGCAGCCCGTGGAGGAGACCCACACTGCAGCAGGGGATGCCTGAGAGGAGGCTGTGAATCTGTGGGGCCTGTGCCGGAGCAGGGTCCTGGCAGGGACCTGCAGACCCATGGAGAGAAGTCCACACTGCAGCAGGATTTACTAGTAGGACTTGTGACTCCGTGGGGACCCAGACTGGAGCAGTTCGTGAAGAAATGTAGCCCACGGGGAGGATTCACATTGGACAATTTTGTGGAGGACAGTCTCTTGTGGGAGGGAGCCCACACTGGAGCAGGGGAAAGAAGCACTCGTCTCCCTCAGGAGGAAGCAACAGCAGAAAAAACGTGATGAACTCATTGTAATCGTCATTCTCAATCTCACTGTATGGCTGTGAGGGAGGAGATAGATAATCAGGAACAAAGTTAAACCCAGGAAGGAGGGAGGGGTGGGGAGAAGGTGTTATTAAAATTTATTTCACTTCTCATTCTCCTACTCTGAGTTTGATTGGTGATAAATTCAATTAATTTCTCCCGTTTGGGTCTGGTTTGCCCATGATGGTAATCAGTGACTGATATCTCCCTGCCCTTATCTCAACTCGTGAGCCTTTTGTCACATTTGCTCTCCCTTGTCCAGTTGAGCAGGGGAGTGATAGAGAGGCTTTGGTAGGCACCTGGCATCCAGCCACAGCCAAGTCACCACAATGGTATTCAGCTAGGACCATGATATAAATAGTAGATTTTTTTTTTTTTTGTAGTGTTGATCCTGATCTATTATTTCCTCATTTTCCTATTTTTATCACTGGTACCAGCCGGTAGATATTTGAAATTAGACCTGAACAAATAATTGGATGTTTTGCTTCACTGACACAACTGAAAAACTGGAAGTGGGGGAAGGGACTGATCATTTTAGACTGATTAGGATGGATTATTTGTTTGGTTTTGGTTCTTAGCCACAGAACAATGAGGGAAAAAAAAAAACAAACTGCTTCTGGTAATATAAAATTATTATTTCATTTCCAGGTTGTGTTCTTTATTTTAATTTTATAAATATTGACTTCAAAGAAAATATGAAATATTTCTTTAGAAAATCTTCATATTATTTTTTCTTCCATTTTGATGTTAGCTGAAACTGTTCACCAAATTAGGCATCATTTTAACAAAAATTTTTATGGACATAAATCTTTTTTTATTTTATTTATTGAATACAATATACGATCACAAATTTTTTCCTAGTTCTACTTGAACTATCTCTGGATTCTGGCTTCCAGAATTAATAAAGTAGGAATTGTACAGGAATAATTTTGTGTCTCTCTTATTCTTAGACTCCATTAGAGGGTCAGCTCCCTGGAATGCATTAGGGAAGCTTTGGAAACTGCCATATTATCTACTTTCTATTCCTTGCCACAGTTCCAGAAGGCATGTAGCAGTAAAGAATAGTTGAGACACATGGAAGGTATTATACCTACACTATGACCCTTTTGGCTGGCTGTATCTGGCACAAAGAGCTGTAGGGCAATGCTGAAAATCTTCTATTTTCGTAATCACATACAAACACTTCTCAGAAATATGATCAGTTGCACTAGGCAATGTTTAATGTACTTGCATATTTTAGCCCTTTGAGTAGGAAATTAGGTGTGTGGGGAAGTAATGCAGATGCTTTTCTGATTTTCTAGCTTTGATGAGTTTTTTTCTTTGACATCACCCATTTTAGGGTCACCACATTAATTCATATACTTCCAGAAAAATGCACTCAGTTCCTTCCTTGCCTAAACTTCTTTCAGTAGCAGCTACAGAATTTAATTTCAGGATCTTCTTTTCAGAGAGTTCTGAGAGTAAAAGGGACCAAATTTCCCTAACATACTTTCTATGTATCCACTCTTTAAAAATTTACAGTTGTAAATAAAGTGGTACAATCCCTATGAAAGAAGTACGAGAAAGGGTCTCTTCCAATATTTTTTTGTGTTGTTGCTCTGAGAACTTCCTATGTGTGCTTGGTAGAGAGAAAATGAAGCTCTCATCTTGCAGAATACACTGAATTATACTAAATGTTTTACTGTCTTGCTTTTTAACCTGTTCACTAGCAAAATTCCTGTAATATCTAATGTAACATGCACATGTCACATTATTGCTTTCAAGATACCATAATTTCTCCTAGATTATGATCTTAATTTCCCTCTTCCACAACTTTGAGCATGTTTTCCTTTATCTTTCATGATGAGAATGCAACTTCCTCCCCAGTGCCTTCTCTGTAACCTGGACAACCTTAATTTACTATGCCAAATTGTAAAATATGACTGAAAACAATTGTTATGAAACAAAGTCAGATTCTGTGAATGTATTCACTAGGCACTAAGTGGCTTCAACAGGATTTTGATACCTATACCCTATTATATAGCCACTCAACAGAAGCAGATGCAGGGCCACTAAATGGGCAAGGCTGTTTACTGGGCAAGGGCTCAGAAAAAAAGTTATGTACAAAACTTGCCTGAATTACAGTCTCATAGATCAGTCAAAGCTGAAATATTTCTCAGTTGGAAACTGGAATCAAAGTTCACAGATTTTAATCCATGCTTTTGGTTTGATAAAACTGATTAGGTAATTGAGATGCATAAAATAAAATATTTTTATTTGTAGTCTTTTCTTTTTCACTTAGTTTATTATGCAATCCTATCTGAAACTTCTGTGAAGTAGCTTTTAAGTATATGTGTACACACATACACAGATCCCTGCGCTTCCTAGGGAATTTGTAGGTCCTGTAGAATTAAAGGCATCTAAATTCAGAAATTAACAATACAAGAAGAAATAACTTGGGGGTCTTTTTAAGTTTCATAGGTCAAGCCTTCAATGAGAATTGGCAGATGGGAATTGGAATGATCTCATAAAATTTTCAAGGGCCACAACATTTAAATTATTGTGTTATATAAACAGATGCACTAAATGTAAAGTGGTGTATAGAGTTGGCCTCCCTTTACATTCAACAGAGAGTAATGATAAATTTAAATATTACAAACATGTGTCCACCAGCAAAGCAAGTGTCCTTTGTCAGGATACACTGGTGTATTCCAAAAGCAGAAAATAGCTTAATGGGATAGGGGGGACATAGAGACAGGAAAAACCTACTCCAGCAAAATACCATTAATAATGTCTATTTTACTTCTATTTTGAGCCACAGTTTTACAAATCAACAATACATTCATAATTTCAGTGTCTTTCTTTCCATATTTTGATTCTGATCTGCCACAATAGATACATGAAATTACATTGCAGTTACTTCAACCAGAAACACAAAAAGGTTATGACTTTCTTGTTTCAAAAGACAGAATTTATAGCTAAAGGGCCTATTCTCCTCTCAGAGAGCACATATAACACTAATTAAGGACAATGGGAATGACATGTCTCTACTAAGAGGAAAATGTAAAATTTCATTAAAATATTTGTTAGTAATAATGTCAATTATTAAAGTTTATAGTCTAAATTTAAAAGAACTAGGTCATTCTGAGAACTTTTTATAATATTACCTTTTAATCTCAATTTTAAAAAATACTTTCTGTGCTATTTAAATAGTTGTAGAGAAACTAGGATGGAAAAAGTTACATTTCACCCAAAAATAAAAGTTAGAAAATAGTTTTACAGCTATTTCTCCTTCAAATGTTATTTCAAAAAATATATTTTTCCATTTATATAGTAAAAGACACCTCATTATGCTGCTTCTTGATAGAGATGTATTATTACAGCATTTGAAGTCTCAGTATCTTGGCTTTAAAAAATTATTATTTTTCATTTTTGTATGATCCAGTATTCACTAATACAATTAATTAGTAATCATAGCTTGTATTAAATGTTTAAATGTTTTCTCAATGCCTCAGTTATGAAATTTTTTTGCATTCAGTTTTTAATTTTACTTTAGATGTCATTAGATGAAATATAACTGCTTGAAGCAACAAAATTTTGGTTAGTTTAGGTTTAGCTTTTACTTTGTAGTGCATAATTTTTTTAAAGGATGGATTTTAAATATTATGTAATTAGGCATTTGGAAAGTTTTTGAAATACAGAGTTTCAGCAAGTAAAAACTTTTCTTATAACCCATATAAATTATTTACTTCAATCATTTGGGAAACTAGCCATAATCATGATGACTATTTAATTAAGGCTTCTGCAGAACTTGACAACAATGCTAATAAAGCAACTGAGGAGATACAAGAAGTTGATCTTAATTGGAAGAGATGACACTATTTACAAGAATAAATGACGGTAGCTAATCTCACATTCATAATTATCAGTGATGGGCCTGCTTCAAAGGATGTTATGGTTCTTGTTTTCTTTAGCTGAATCTCCCAAATATATGTGTTTATTCAGAGTTTACATGTATATCTGAATTGTAAATGTAGCCATTTTTCATACAGGAAGAAGCTGAATTGCCTCCTGGACCTGAACACTTCAGTGACATAATAAGAAAAAGCCTTAATATTTGCCACCCAAACAATCTCTCTTCCCCTTTTCATCCTTTGGAGTTGGAAGCTCTAGCCTTGCAGTTTCCCAACAAAGAATGTATTTCATTATCTGGAGCAAAGGATGCCTGGCTGCTTTATAGAAAAACATTGGGCAACCATATCCTCTGACATCACCTGTCTGCACCTTGCCAGGTGGAGCTTCGTGCATCCTCTGGAATACTATCTCTCTCCCATTTTACAAATCTGGATGACAAGCCTAATACATAAAGAATAGTGCCTTATAGCTCCTGGTATCCAGTTATTCCCTCTACAGGAACTCCAAACATGAGTGTAGGTCCAGCAGATGGTGTCACTGGGTCAGTATTTTTAAAATGAGCTATTTTATTTATACTCTCAGATTCAGGAGAAAAGACTCTTATATGGCTATTTTTTTTCTTCATGAAGTACAAACTGTGTGTTTAACAAGGTCCTGAATATGTATATAAAAAAACAAACAGTACTCATATCTAGACACTGGCTGAAACAATCCAGTGAAAAGCATGTGTCTCAGTATAATTATGTTTCTCTCTCTTTCTCAACAAAGAGTTTATGAGATCCTGTGGATGTTAACTACTCACGGCTGGGCATTTTGGGGTGGTAATTATGATATTTGATTTGTCATCATTTCCTGTCACATTCTGCCACAGATAGATTTTCTTTTTGTTTTGTTTGTGGCAGCAGGGCAGAATATATTCTTGAACAGAAAACTTCAGCTGTTGCTATTTGTGGACCACCTCAGGAAAGGTGAATGAAGCAATTTAAATTTTCATAATTTGGAATGGATACTGTGTCCTTCACACAGTTCATCTGAGAGCTGGACATTGACCAGCAGGTACTGTAAATGAAATCTGAAGAGAATGTTGGGGGCACATTCTCTGCTTGGAAAGGATATGACTCTTCTCCTTTGGATGACCACATTCTCTGCAATGAAGCATGGCAGCAGATCAAGAGCAAACACTTTTAGTCCTCTCTAGTCTCAATGATGATGGTAATCATTGTTTCTGGAAACCTCTGGTGATTTTCTCATTGAAATCTCTTATATCAGGATAGTTTGTCTTCATTCAATGCCAGTTTTTGATCTCTTGCTTGATGTCATGCAAAGACCTGAAGGAATAATAGTAACAGTGCTAGTGTTTGATTCCTAGTGACATTACCAGTGAACTGTGATAAATCTACTACAAAGCAAGAATTACCATTCCTGTATCAATTTTTCAGTAGTCATCTGCATTATACATTGCATATAGAGAATTTTGATTTGCACTAGGGATGTTTCCTGTATCTCACAAAAAATCCCAGAGCATCTCAGGTAATAATGTCTCTGCTAGGAGAAGACATTGCTGCCGAAATTGGGGTGCAATTCCTACCTTGACTAAAATTGGTTTACGACTTCTTTAAAAAAATCTTGAGAAAAGTTTTTCTTGCAAGGAAATACCAAAAGAAAACAAAAAAGCAGAAAAGGTCACACTGTGTTTCTAAATCACTGTAAAAACATTTTCTTTGACTCAGGTCCCTAGTGAATAGTATGTGAAATGCTTTGTGAACAATAGTCAAGCAAATAAGTTTTAATCCTAACAAATGTGCCTATCAAGGAGGATCATTTTCAAAATATTGATGGATCCATTGACATTGCTGGTTCCCTTCTTCATCAGACTACCTCTTTGGTTCTTAGGAGCCAATTGCTTTCCATACAAGGAATTTGTATGCCTCCTTCCTGCACATTTTTCTGTGCCTTGCATTAGTGTTTTCTAAACACCTTATCACATGCTATTTATCATGGGAATGACTTTGATACCTTTGTGTGAGCTCCACAGACCCCCTCTTCTGATGATTAGATCATGGTGCCTATTGCATTACATCATATTCATAATGAATTACTTCATCCATCAATTATTGCAGAACTATTCTCATATCATGATAATGATATGGACTTTCTGCACCATTCAAAAGAGGGTGTATAGCAAACAACCCTGCCTTCAACGAAATATGAAAATGAAATTGAAACAGCAGAGCAGTCAGCAGCTGTGATATCTGTGAATGCACTGCCAATAGTTACATCATTGTGAGAAATGACACACTTTCTTCCACCAACACAAATACTGCCTATACAGGAAATGACAAAACAAAAAGGTATAGCACTCATTAACACTATATTCTTCTGGTATTTCCCTATTCTGAATCAAATTCTTCTGCATTGAAAGGAGTTATTTCATTGCTTTAGATATCATTTAATAGAAGATAAACTGGCAAAATTAGTTTTACAGAGCTCCGATCCCTTTTGCTCTACAAGTGTTTTTGTTTAACAGTTCCAAGATGGAAACAATACAGGGGCACTTCCACAGAATCATAGAAATGCCGCGTTGACACAGATATTCAGCAATATCTAGGCCTCTCCTCTAGTGTGAGCAAGAATATGTGCAAAAACATTTGTCATTTTCCACAATCTCTAGTTGACTTATCCTAATTAAATTTTCCTTTAAGCCAAAACAGTTTTCCTTACATATTTTCTCTAAAATTCTGCCAGTACAGATTAACTTTCTGTCTTTGCAACCTGTATTTGCAGGCCTTGTATTCCACATGGCATCCCCTAATTCTGCTTGCTGCTCTCTAATGTTTCTATCTCATTTTAAAATTTATTCCATAGCCCTAACCCTGTACTACTCAAAATTGGACACATAATTCCAGTTGCAAATTTTTTGGTGTTTTGCAGAGAATAATAATTACTTCTGGTCTTAAATGCCACAATCTTATTAGTACATGACAGAATTATATTTGTGTTGTGGTTTTTGGGTTTTGTTTTAGTTCGTTGTTATTGTTTTGTGGTCATGTTTTTTGACATTTTCCCCCCAATATCATTTTTTTTTCAGCTTGGATCCAGTTTTATTATACCTTCTAGTTTCCTCAGAATTTTTATTTATGTAGTCAGGTAGGGGTAGGGGGAAAATTTCCCCTTAGTACTTTGCTGTTATTTGTACTGAATTTCACCTTAATGCTTTCAGATCCTTCTTGAAATGTATCAAGGTTTCTTTGAATTCTAACCGTATTCCCCAGAATGCTCAAATCCACCTTGAATCAATGCCATTTTCAAATTTCACAAGCATGGTTTCAGTTCAGTTACCCAAATTTTTAATCAAAATACAAACACCTGGATAATTGGATAGATGGTCCCTTTTGTCCACAGATTAAGTGGAATATTATGGAGAATCACACCATGGTGTACATTGGAGTTCTGTTTTTCTTCAGTATGCTTTGAAAATTGACTTACACTAACATATTCTGTGGTCAGTCTGTCTTGATTGATGCAGCATCCCGCAATGAGCATTCCTCGTCCAGGAGCCCTGTAAGTGTGCTTCACGCCTAAGGGGTTAAGCTTAACGGCACAACGATGTTGGGTCCAGCACCACTGCATCCATTAAAAACAGTATCTATATTTTAGTAGCTGATAGCAACAGACATAATACTTGTCATTGATTTTATAGGTTGAGTTTGCATCATAATATATTGACATTGTACTTTTATATAAGACTTGCTTCAGGGTGTAGCTGCATTCTACACTGAATAACAGGCTAATAAAAACTGTAGCAGAAACAGCTTTACGACCCTCCATTGACTTGTGTTTTACATTTTATTATCTTATTGCAGACATCTGAATTAAAGGTTAACAAACACTATTTAATGGGTTGTCGGAATGAATGTACAGTACATGAATACATGCCTAGCAATGCCTATCAGTTATCATACTGCACATGCATTGTGAGTTGAATGAAGACAAGACAGTAAATGGGTGATGGCTCCTGACTGACTCTTTTTAGTAGTATGAAATAGCACATTTTGTTATACTTCCTCCAATTAAGTGCATATCTACCATTAAAGCAATCTGTCATCGTTTTAACAATGTCATTAACTTCTACAGTGTCTCACGGATGCTTTGTTCTTCCTTCAAAATTAGCAGCACATACATCTATATAGAAACTTCGAAATGCAAAATAGGGAAAACAAGTTTAAGAAGTCATCATCTGTAAATTATATAAATAATAAAAAAGTGGTTACAGAGGAAATGTGACTGCTTTAAAAAGAAAAAAGTACATAGTACTTAATCTGCAGAAAATGTACAGTAATAAAAATGTACTAACCTATAAAAATATAAATTATTTTTCTCTCCCTGGTAATTATAAGGAAATATGGTTTACCATACTATAAAAATGTACTGCCCTATAAAAATATACTAAATTATTTGTCTATCTATAGTAATTATNNNNTTTGTCTATCTATAGTAATTATCAGGAAATATGGTTTACAATAGAATAAAAAGTACTAAGCCTGTAAAAATACACTAAATTACATTTCTAGCTATAGCAATTATTAGAAAATATGGTTTACACTCATAAAAGTAGCATTTTAAATATAATAAGGTTGTCTACAGAGCTACAGAATCAAAAATGAAATTTATTCTTCCCTATATTATTCTCAAAAAAGCTAAATTTGCCTGAGATGGCTCCAGTAAACACAGGAAGAGCTATTAAATGCCCTGCTCAGCAATACATGCTTAAAACAATTGATGGATAAAACATGAGCATATTAAAAAAAAAAAAAAAAATTAATGTATTATTTCTTTCCTGAAAGTTTCACATTCAAATTAATAGTGATATATCAGGCTGATGAAGTATCAGCTCTAGAGGGGAGGTTTGTTAGCATAGCACTATATTTTTCTAAATATAGTTAAGCTGTTATCCTTTTAAATTTGATTTCAAACCAAATCAATCAAGTATCCTATTTAGTTAAAAACTAAACCA
Source organism: Picathartes gymnocephalus (assembly GCA_013390045.1). Taxonomy (NCBI): domain Eukaryota; kingdom Metazoa; phylum Chordata; class Aves; order Passeriformes; family Picathartidae; genus Picathartes; species Picathartes gymnocephalus. The sequence continues at coordinate 30,282 of WEKY01013908.1, read as the reverse complement.
TAGTAAATTCATCTATATTACAATTTTTAATTCCTTTCAACTGAAATGGGACAATGATATCAAAGACTACTAAAAAATACTTTGCATTTTGTCAACAATTTGCATAACCTATAGAGAATATCAAACGAAAAATTTCAAAAGCATTCGAATCACTTAAGAACCTAAGTTCTAATTTCAGAAGTGACTTACTTCTGGATCTTTAAAAGTATGAAGACTATAAGTACTTAAACATAGGTGTTTTAATGCTTGAAAAAAGACTATAATATAGATATGTTCATAAATTTACTAACTTTCAGTGAGGTTTCTGACACTACCTGCTGTCACTTCAAACAGTAGCATAAAGAATCTCAGGTCACTTTGGGTAACATCCTAAATATTAGCCCTTGTTCCGACAGTAGCTAGTCTTTTGACTCAAGAACCACTTTGTGTTGTTTTCAGCTTCTTTAAGTACTGTCATCAAAGGGACTATTACTCTTTTATTTCTCAATACAATTTAATGTTGGCATCATAGAATTCAGGAAACAGGTGCTGTGACATCATTTCAAATTATTTTTGTAATACAGATATTTGTTATTCTCTATAATCTGTCTTTCATAGCCTGAAAGAGATTCTTCTTGAAAACTCCTAGGAACTCAATATATTCTAGATACATAAAAAGCCTATAATTTCTTTTATAAATCTTCTCTTTCCATATAATGGTGTTCTGATATGATAAGAACATTGTGTTTTCTTAATTACAAACTACAGAATTCACAGGACATGGAAAGGAATATACATTAAAAAAAAATGGGGCTCATGTTAGACAGGGATAGGTTTCTCATTTATTATTCAGGGAAGAATAATTGTCTATATTTTACTTTAATACCTTGGGTGAGGCATTGTTTCCTTATTCAACTGTAGTTATTTCTTACCATTTAATTTCAAGCTCTGAAAATGAGAAAAACATCAGGTAAAAGGAGGAATTAGAGAAGGTCTTAAATACTGGGTATGTGAGGACCTTCTAGTTCCATGCTAACGGAAGTAAAAATTAGTCCTGGATATAAGAAGAGTTACCTAGGTCAATACTGAAAATCTTGTACCTGTACCATTTCTGGTGTGTGTAAGATCTTCTGGAGAGGAGAAAAAGAGTAAGAATCTTTTGCTAGAAGTATTTCAATTTCTGCATAATAAAATGGATACCCTACCACGTACTCTTCTCCACAGAAGGTAAGGGAAACAGAATGGCCTTGTCATTATCTTGACATAGACCCAGAAAATTTGAGGGGATGTGCCAGTAATTCTACAAGAGCCTATTCCTTGGCTTTCATCCAGCTTGATCCTACAGAAGTTTTGACACCAGTCCAGCAAGACAGAAGGCCTGAGTCAGTTCTTCAGAGAGGCCTGTGCTTTGACATCATTGCGCTATTCAATATACTGATGAGCTGGTGACTTCAAGGGCACATGACAAAGTCTACCACTTTTAGACACTCAAGGCTGGAGACCTCAGAGAAACTTATGCTTTCAAATCAGCATGGCAAGATAATGTTTCTGACCCAGTCACTTCATCGTTACTCACCACTTGGCAGCAGATGAGAAAGTTACAGATAATAAGCTGGAGACTTCATAGTGCTTTTTCCTCATTTCAGACTGTTCTTGGTTCTTCTGCCTCAGTTCAGGGAAGCTGCTAAAAGGGCTCTGGTTTGTTTTCCTCCAAATTTGTATGTTCTACCACTGTAGTCTCTCGAATGCTAATTCTTTCCCATGTGGTCAGTAAAACAGGACTGCTAAAAAAGACAGAGCATGAGAATTTTTGCCTTCATATAAGGCTGGTAAAATGGATCTGAAAATTGCAGTCTCAAGGAGAAAAGTATTTCACATAGGCATTCAGTATCTATCATCCCTCAGAAATTATCCCAGGTTCCCAAATATGCTGAGCTATTGACCATATTAACTGGGAGATCTTTGGAATGGTTTTTGCAGGAAGGCAGGTACTCCATATGATGTGACAACTCAGCATGAACATGGGATAAAAGTGCTCAAAATTTCTATTTAGGTTTGGCAAAAATTGCACATCCTTGCTTTCAGATAAAGTTTTGTTGTTGTTTTTTTTTTTTAATTCCTATTTGCCACTTTGACACAAATTAGATTAGAAAAAACGGAGAGGGTATGCCTATGGAGATTATATGATTGGAAAAAGGATATGGAAGAAGAAGGAAATCTCCATATCCTTGCTTGGCTGCTCTTCCTCCAGTATTTGACTGTGAAGGATCCATGGCATTGTCTGAGTAGCATTTCTGTGGTAGCTTTAGAAAGATAGATTAGGGAACAAAGATGTATCTGCTAATACCAGAATCACTTCTTATCTTTCTTATTGGCAGTAACTCACTTGTGATAATGGAAAAAAGTTATCTGTTTCCCAGATACGTGAAGAAAATTACATAATTACAGGAAAATACATGGGGTGCCCTATATTTTTTTCCTAATTATTTATTAGGCCATTCATTATATGCATATGGCACTATGGAGGAATAGGTTTCTATTCATCTTCCTAGCCTTATGACTGAATTCACCTATAATGCATTAACCTGTTGAGGATATGGTGTGACAGTCAGTACTAAATGATATATGATGAACTTCAAATAACCAGACACCAGGTCCTATATGTCAAGAGCATGGCATCTTAAAAAATTATAGACAAAACAAATTGATATCTTCCTTCAACTTCACTTAAGTATCTTTCTGTTGGCATAACTAAATTGAAGCAGCATCTGAAATATATCGAACAAGTTATAGATTTAAAAGAAATGGCCTATAATGATTGTAAAGGCTTTTGAAGTTACATTTTGTAACTTTTTGTCCCAAATTTTAGTGAGTACAGTGAATCAGATGCATTTATTATTTTATAGATTTTTATTGGTCTCTGTTGCTAAATATTTTAAATATTCGGTTAGATATATAAAGGGCCTCCCTTAAAGAAAGGTTTTTCTGCTATATGAGTTAAGTTTCTGCTTGTATGAAAACCTTTCACAGATTATGGATTTGACTGATTACACGTAGAGGGCAAAAAGGTATAAAGTATAAAGACCTATTATTTTTATTTTTGTTGAAGGTATTAAAGGAGATACCTACAAACTATCTTCTCAGGAGCTTCTGAAGAGGGGGGCGAATGCCAGAACCAAGACCCCATAAACAAGATGTGTAACAGCCTGGGAAGGTATGAAGATTTGCTAGAAGATTCTGCACAGTTCTACTCCCCCAGGCAGCTAGTGACGAGCTCTTATAGTTAAATCATTCCGTTCCTAAAGTCAACAAAAAACCCCCCAGAGAACACAGAAGTATTTTAACACAACTTTATTTCTGTTTCCCTAAGGTATAAGTTTAGTGTTGCACCTCTCGCTACACAGAAGTTTATTCAAGAATCTAATTGTTATCCATATTCAAACCTAAAACCTACAGCATTTCTGTTGGAAGGAATAACAGAAAATTGTTTTTTAAAAAAATTGAAACAAGGAATATCATGCAGAAAGTACACAACTACTTAATGAAAAAACCTCCTAAGTCAGAAGCTTAACCTGTTGTCTTGCATGTGCAACTGCAAATATTTGTCCTGGTTACTTTACATAAGAAAAATTAGATAAGCAGTCTTTCAGGTACAGTCTGCTTAGCTTACATTCTTTAGTCATGAAGTGATGTGAAATGAGTTATTAGGAACAAGTCTTCATCTGCCATATGGAGGACTGAAAAAAACATCTTCTCCCACATATACTTTTTACGCTCTGGGCAATGACACCTTCTTCATTAGCTGAGATCAACTAGCCAGAGTGGCAAAGGCAGATACAAAAACTTTTGAAGCTGAGAAAAATATTCCTTCAAAACTTGATATACTTGAATTCTGCCGTCCTAAAACCAGCAATTGTGGTCAAGGGTATTGGCTGCAATCTAAGTGAGAAAAATTTTAAAAAGTAGTGAGAGAATAAAAGCAAGTCATAAATAGCTCTAGTTTGATGAAGCAATTGTTCCAGCTACCACTGGAAATTCATATATAAGACCAGGTAAGTTTCTTAGTTAACAAACATTATGTCACTGAGAGGATCAAACAGAAGGAACACTTTACTGAAATGGGATCTCACATTATCATATTGTATCTCAAAAAAAATCTCTGTGATTATTCAACTAGGAAAAGGAGAAAAAAAACCAAAACACTTCTTCAAAGTTTAAAAAACCACACTCAATTTAGCAAATATATAGAAAAAGAATTTGTATGCTAATTTCTTTTTTTTTAATTCCATAGTATATAAACCATGTTGCAATTTCAGTCTATTAATCTGCTTTACCAATGACAGAGTTTAACTGGCCACAGTAGCACACTACAGTATTATCCAGAACACTGAAATCTTCCTTTTGCTTTTGTCTTCCTTCCACCAGACCATATATGTATTAATTTACTGTTTATACAGGGGGTTGATGCAATGCCCTTCAAAGTTATTGGGTGTCTTTCTTCACATTTTGGTGGGTTTTGCTTCAAGACTTTTTTTTTTTTTTACTTTCATAGAGTTTCCAGCATATATAAGACAAATATGTTGTTTGCTCTACCTTGCAATCAGGCTTTAAAGCTTCCTCATTAATCCAGATTTGTCTTAATATTAATCATAATACTGAGCTGTCCTTCCTCTCTCAACAGGAATGACTATGATAAGTAGCAATGTCTTCTCTGAGAAAGAGTTAATTTTAATTAATCAAGACATCCATCTGACCTTTAATAGAAAAAATGGGGATTGTCACAAGGATCACTTGTTCTAAAACTCCTTCCTCATAGTCATGAAATGATTCCAAGTCTAGGGCAGTAACAGAAAAGTTTAAGAAGAAACAGAATGAGTAGAGATGGAACAGAAAGGATCAAAAATGAGGACTGAAGAGGGAGTCAAATCTTCAAGGCTTAATTTTATTTCGATATAGTATTGAAAAAGAAGAAAAGACTATTCAAAATGCCATGGAGTTACTGAGTAACCACTCCCTTGAACCCATGTGTAAAAGTATGAGTATGTAGCTGACAAAAGAGTTAAGGATTTCATTTATGTCAATATACACTGTAATATTACAGGTTTTGTATAAGTGTTTTTAAGAACACAAATATGAATGCTTATCTGTAAAAGTGCAAAAGTCCTTTTTATAAATTAAGAAAAGCATGCTAAATATAAAACTGAAGTTACACTTCTTGAGTTTCTCTTGTGAGTCTCCAAGCATTGTAGTTAACACTGGCAGTGATAACTATCTTTTCCATTTAAATGCCTTTCCAGAAGACTGTATGGCTCTGTACAACAATAATTTTGTGTTTGATTCTGGTGTAGCTGTGGTCCTTTGGAACAGCAGCATCTTTACCACACAGCATTTTTAAAGCAAAGAACTAGCTGAAACAATGCTGAGGTAATTCTCTAAGACTACAGTATTAAATCAGCTGCTTTCTCCATTTCCTATGAAATGATATCAACTACTCCTTGCTAAACATAATAAAAGGTATTCGGTTACTTAAGAGATGCTATTCCATTATATGATAGAGGAAAATGAAAAGGAAAACTTCATTGTGCTTGTTCTCAAGCATGAGGTCAGTGGAAACCTGCCCAGGTGTTGGTTTCTACAGAAACATTTTGAATGGACCTTTGGATGAATGTCACCTAGCCAGCACACCTGCCCCTTGGGGAAAACACACCGGCGTAACTCAGTTAATTAAAGAAAGAGTTTTTAAACGGTGTCAAAGAGGGAAAAAGGCAATGTATCTAGCCTAGAGCAGTCTGACCCTGTAAGGCTTTCCAAGGACTGATGAAGGGTCATCAAGCTGCTGTATAAATATACTCTTTCCTTCATTTTATGTACTATGCTACTGATCAGTAGGAATATCTCTTCAACGATAAGCAACAGACTTTTCTGGCACTGAGTAGTTAATCCTGGAAAGACTATTTTAGAGTATTTTTGAAGTAGTAATAACAGCCACAGTATTTGCCAAGCAGACAAAGTGTAAACTACCCTACTCCCAGGAAGGTTGAAAACATTTTAATTGATGATTTACTTATTTAAAAAAAGTTCCACACCAGATTTAGCCTGCACATACAAAGTGGGCTTGGATAAGAAAATCATGTCCTTGGACACATTCATAGGGAGGGAAACAGAATCCTCTCTCTCTTGTCCACAGTCCCCACCTTCCTTAGCTGTGGGAGAACCTGAGTCTATAGCTTTTGTTCTCTCAGTCACCCCCTTTTCTTGTGTGTATGTCAGCAGCCAGCTTTAAGGGGCCAGGATGGTGGAGCAAGCCCCATGGGCAGGAGCAGGCAAGTGGCTGCCAGCTCCATCCCTGCCAGTGGCTTGTATTGTTTTCTCCCTTTGACTGCTACCTTTCAAGTTGAACAGGATTTCTTTATATTTTAACTCAAAAATTAATTTCAATTTTGGTGAGAGAATAAATTCTTGATTTTTATTTTTTCCTCTTTACTTCAGTCCATTCTCTCTAACCTCTTCTGCACAGTGGCTTAATACCAGTAGCTTTCACACAATGAGATGTGCTAGGTCTGCTGAATTTTGTCAGGCCATTATAACTTAGAGTCCTAGTCCTGGAAAAATGGATCATATTCTAACTTCAAAAAATAGCAATGAGTAGTTAGTTCAATGCACATGTTGCTATACTTTACTGAGGACCAGATTCAGAAAATGAACTGGAGAATTAAAAAAATTGCAGTTGCCCTTCCTTTATAGTGTACCAGACCAAAAGCCTTGATTAAAGTGTTGTTCATGGTTTATTCAAGAGGTGAGAACCAAATGCTGCAGCTGATGGTTATCTCTTGTTTTACAACAAAATAAATTTAATAAGAGAAAAATTGTTCACAAGATCTCTAAAGTCTTTTCTAGCTGACAAATAACTGATAAAACCAGCCCATAGATTTTCAAGAGAGTATCATAAACTAAAGTCTTTTGCAAAACATACCAGTTGGCAAAGTATTCTCAGTTTAATTTAAATTTTTTTTTTGGTCTGCTACTAGTTGCCAGCTCTCTTTCAGCTGTATGACAACATTCCACCTCATCCCAGCAGGTATGATGCTGTGCTGTCAGAGCTGCCATGGAAATCGCTGGCGCCTAGGGGGACAGGTAAATAAATGCTGCTTTTTTAGTATATAACTGTTTTCCCAAGTGGGGAAACAGTATATAACAGTATTCCAGCAAAGTGGGAGACAGAAAGCTATAATGCCGAAAGAATCACAAGTGTGTACGCAAAAAATTCAAGGCTGATGTTCTGAATGCCTTCCCCAGTACTGCTGGAAGAATGGAGGCTAATATATCTTTTCTAATTAAGAAATCTTCTACAATTCTAGGTAAGTAAGTGTCATATTCTTCATGTGTAATAAACAGCAACTTTCCAAAGACTGAAAAATTAATAATGATGTGCATGCAGTATCTGAAAAATCTGGAATGCAGTTTCCAAGTATTACATTTCCACCACAGCAAATTCAGTTACCTAAGCTAGAATCAGTAATATTGGTGTAGCCATAATATTAAAAAAAGAGTAAAGATTATAGTGAAAAGTAAAATATTCAAAAACATAGTTGGAAAATAAAAGCTCTAAGGCAGAGAAGAACCAGAAGGATGGTATCTGCAGCTGAAGGTTCATTTGCTTTGTACAGCTACATTCAATGAGTCTGGCAGAAGAAGTTATCTCTTCGTATAAATTGTGCCTCATTAGATTTGAAGTTCTTCAGCAGCTTTCGGCTGCCTTTGAATCCACATTGTTATGTTGCTCTAAACATACCCTAACAATTCTGTGTTTTGGATTGTGACATCAAAGAGCTATCAGTAGAGGAAATATTTGATCTAGAGTGAATGGTGAGTTTGGATGTATGAGTAGCAAGTGTGAAAGGGGAAAAAAGCACAAAGAAATTCTTCAGCTTTAAAGCAAATTGGGAAGTTTTTCTAATGTTTTTATATCTTAAATATTGGTATATCTTTATTTGCTTTAAAATATTTTGTTTCTAATAAAAATTTTATTCAGGTGTCAAAAAGCAAAAATTTGCATTTGCATTTGCTGATGTGTTGCAGTTGACCAATACTGAGAAGCTATGACTAGTACTGGGTTTTATGTGCTTATGGAGGAAGCCTAGAATATAGGAAAAAATATAAGTGATCCAACTATGCCAGTTTGAAAAAGTGGAGCTTTCAAGTTCTTGAGGAATTTTCTAAGGAGAAACTGTGGCTGAAAAGTTAATGAAGAAGGAGTTAGGATAGAGTGCTTTGGAAGTATAGATGGTGCTAAGGTGTATGTATATACACAAGGCTCCTTCTGTGAAAAATGTTTAATGATATTTTACCTGTGGTTGCACGTAACTCTCTAGTTCTTCCTCTAAAAGAAATTGATGTTATGAATATAAGATCGGTCTTAGGAACTTTACTAATCAAATCCTGCATGGCACATTCACCTGCAATAGATGGTATGATAAGGATTACATATTTTTATGTGTTGTTCATTATTTCTTCACGTAGTCAAGAAGGAGATAAGAGAGAAAAACAACCACAAGGCTTTCAACGTATAGCAAGAAACAATTGCAGCTTCCAGCTCAGAAGTATGAAAAGGCAAAATAGAGAAATATTTTATGGATAATAGGGAGAAAATCAAGTCAGATATTTAGAGAATTAATTAAGTTGTAATCTGGGAGGCCTAGATAGGGGGGAATTGCCTCAGGTTGGTGCTGATAGACCTGCTTCATAAACAGGTAACATCTGATAGGTTGTACACATGACCATAATGCATAAACCTTGTTTGCTTCTTGGAAAATATCAAATTATGGTAGTCTTATATCTAAGAAATGAAAGAGCACAGGTGTGGACTGTTGGTGAAACCTGGAGGGAGGGATTTCGGGCACCTGATCACATGGTAGCAGATGGGCTCTGCCTGTCTCCAAGGAATACCCAGTGCATGAGCTCCCTGTGCTCAGGTCCCCTCCAGATCTGCAACCAATGCAGGAGGCACAGCCATCCTAACGGAGCTTACTTCTATTCTGAGTTTGACAGCAACGTTCCTGGTTTCTCTCCTGGTTGTCTTTTCCATAGGCAGCAGCACGTTAGGAGAGCAGGCGGGATGCTCCTCTGCACAGGACTCAGCAGTGCCAGCCCAGGAAGGCAGCACCAGAGCTGCCACCCCACCTGCCACAGCAGAGCCTGCCTGAATCCCTGCCACAGCTGAGAAACCAAGAAGATACGTGCAGAACTGCGTGAAATTTTTCAGTGGCGTGTTTGACTCACTTGGAAGTGCAGATCTAAACTGGATGCCACTATTCACAAACTAGACTGATTTCATAAAAGTCTAAAATTCTGAAAATTTAAAATAATACTATCTCTCTAGAAAAGAAAGGTGGTGGAAAAAAAACCCAAAAATCTTTTGGTTTCTCTTTCTTAAAAGAAAAAAAAAAAAAGAAAAAACACCCAAACATGAATATACTTTAAAGGACAAAGCAATCTTCATGGCAGGAAAGCAAAAAGATTTTATTTTGAAGTTGCCTGGCTTTTCTGTTGTAGCACTGCTGACAAAAGGCTAGCAATATGAATTTAATAGTTTGTAGGCAATGCACAGCCTTTAGAAAATAACAGTATTCTGCTTCTTGTCTCATATATTTAGACTAACATAAGTCAGTAACACAAATGGTGTTGTATGCAGTTTAGTTATTTTCTAATCTCTTCAGATACAGTTAGGCTTTATGAAAAGTGTGGCAAGAGCCACCTCCCAAAGAGAATAACTTGGGAAAAGCCTCAATTCACTGAACACACACTAAAGGAATTAATAATTAATTAGATTTATTATATAAATTAGTTTCTTGGAAAGTATCTGAAACTTAATTTTTGTTTGGAGATTCTGGACTACATATTTGATTACAATAAACTGAATTTCTGGGCAAACAGAGAGGATAAATCTTCTCTGTTTGAAAGTTTTATATCTCCCTGTTCAAGCCTTGGATTTAGAGTTCATGTGAAAATTGGACATCAGTTGCAATGATTTATGAATCAAGTGACCTTGCTGTTGGGATAGTTTCTTTCAGTGCTGTTGGGCCTTTGGCATGCTGGAATTAGACACATGACATTTAACTTAATAGAAGCTCACTGGAGAAACTATAAGGCAGCACAATCCTAAATATAGATGGAATTAGTAAAATCTGTGCCCTAGCTTTTAGCTACTAAGGTGCTATTTTGAGGATCACATCAGCGTTACACAATTTCTTTCGTCAGTGCTAGGTATCACAAGACCAAAATGAGCATATAAATGTTAAGAAGTCGTGCTTTTGGGACTGAGAAGCTGTTGCCATGTAAAGCAGAGAAGTACCAATAGGAGCTGTTGTAGAGACAGAAGCAACAAATCTTTCCAAGTCACTTTTCTTAACTTGCGGGCTCCGTTATGTTGGTCATTGTTTACAATGTTAATATCACAAGATATACTGTGTTAGAAATCTATCTTCTTAGTTGGATTAGCTTTTAAACATGAGGTCCCCAAAGAAGATTCAGAAATTCACAACTTGGAATACACATCCAGCATCTTAGCTGAGGGTGAGCTGGTTTATGCATGGCATGGATCAGACCGTCACTCATGGTGGGATATGGCACAGACTCCTCAGTGGTGGCAAAGGAGCTTTGTCAGCCCATGCCTGCTTCCTTCAGCAGCACAGAAATCTCCCAGAGTGTGGCAGCTAGGGCTGCTGTAGCCGTGCTTTGCAATTTCTTCCCCTGCCCTTTGTTCCTGGGTGCTGTGGACACTGGGGATAGCTCCACAGATTTGGAGAGCATTAAGGAGAGAATGCGAGCTTATTGTGTTCCATATTATTTTCCCTTTTCTAGCAAATTTGTCTCATTGGAAACATATGCAGCTATTTTTTGAGGGCTCTGCTCTAATACTTTAAGGGCTCTAATAATTGTTAAGGGGGTTGTTCTGATAGATATGATAGTAGCAATACTGTATCATGCTCAAAAAACCAGCTCAGTGGTCTAAAAATGTTTCCAGTTCTCTGCATTGCACAATTTCATTTACTCTGAGTAAGTAACAATTTAAAAGGTCTTGACTGAGTCCACCACCTAAGGTGACATGATATGGAAAGTTGCCACCACTAGCTGATGTAGATTTTGTGGCAAACCCCTGTTTCTCAAATGCCGTGTTGTTGTTTAAACTCTGGTGACAGTGACTGAAACTGGTAGATTGCCTCCTGGTAATATTTCTATTGGACAACATGACAAGTTGAATTATGCTGTATAACAAATTCTACATACTACCACAGCTTTTAGAAAATTGTTTTTGTCAGCTAAGAAATTATTGATTGAGTAAAAATATATTTAAAGTCAGGCAGTAAGAAAACTGGTAAAAAGGTTAGGTAGAGTGTACTTTCCCAGAAATCACCCTGTAAATTCTTCAGTCAACACTAAAACCATGATACCACCTAAACTTCCAGGTAGTCATCTCTAGATACAGAACATATGCTTTAGGAGACTCAATTTTGGTTGTACAGTAGAAAAAACAATAACTAAAACTTCTTATGGAATTAAAATTACATTAGTGAATCTTGTTTACGTCCTTCTAAGTTAAAGGAAAACAAAAATTTATTTAATTTGCAGATACAATGCAAGAGTCATTTTTATATGTCAGGACAGCAAAGTTAAAGGGGAATAGTGTATCTATAAAGTCAGTGAGTACTGGGCTTTCAGAGACATAATTATTTCTTCATAAACACCTAGGATAACGCTGCTAACAAAAGCCTTACACAAAAAAAAAGACTAAGTGTTTTCTAAGCACAGTGATGGGACCTGATTTAACTTTGTAGGTATGAAAAGTGTTAAGCTCTGGAGCAGTGTTTCTAGGGTGAATTGCACAGCTTAATGGGAACCTGTGTGAGCATGAAGACACATAAAAGTAGCACAGGCGACACAGGGAGAGAGAAGCTGGTTGGCAAGACATGGTCCGGTGAGAGGCATAGAGAGTCTGTTTATTCAGACTCTGCATTGAATGGAACAGCTGTCCTTCTGCTTGGTACAACCTGTAAGGATGGGGGCTTTCAAGAAGCCAGCAGGATAGTTTCAGTTAGGATGTCTCATTAGTGTGTTTTGTGGGCTGTACTGCATACATCTGTGTTACATATTGACATTATTTCTTAATTGTCCTATGAATACAATTCCTTGAGACCTAGCAGCTTAGGGCCTTCAGCTCTCCCCTAGTTCCTGAAAAAACATCTTACTGTTATAAGAAAACTGTAGATAATCCTATCTCTCAAAACCTGTTTCCAGATTAATCCTTCATTGCTTAATTTTCTTACTCTGTGTGGCCTGATAGTGCGTTTCTGTAAAGATTCTGTTAGCTTCCATGGGAGCAGTGGTTATGCAAGTACTGCTGAGCTAATGCTCTGCTGCATTTTAAAGCTTTCCTTGTGCCTGCCACTGCTCTAGGATTCTCAGAGTTTTCTGAAATGGCATGTATACAGAATATGTGAGCTATGTGAGCTATTTGAACAGTTCAAGCATAACATCTCTTCTAGCTTCAGCTGCTTTCAATGTCTAGAAATTTGTTTAGTTGTGTTTTCTAGCCCAGATTTTTTTTCCTTAACAATATGATAATATCAGGCTATTGGTGTAAATACACATGCAATTGTCAGTTAACCCCATGCTATTATCTCCAGAGTGCCTGCGGCACTGTATCTGTACTGTCAGAGGAAAAATACCACAGAACAAGGTATTTCCACATCCTTTTCCATGAGCCAAGACACAAAACAGGCTCATTACCAATATGTGGCTTTTTACAGTTCAATATCAATATGTCTGCAGCTATCCAAAAAGCATAGTGTACATGTGCAATTCAATAAAATGTAAACATGTGTTCCTGAAGAGACCAGATGTTGCCAAAAGAAGAAACATAAAAAGTTTTTGTGCAAAACTGTTCAGAAAGCCTTTGGTCTAATTTCAGTACAGCTGTGCTTGATTCAGAAAAATTGCAGTTGCTGATGGCAGCCATAGGTGTTGACCAGAATTGCTTAAAGTCGTTAGGTACCACACTAGTATACTGCATCTGAGGACTGACGAGAAAAAAAACAGGTTCCAGTTCTACCTTTCCTGCAAACATGCAGAAAGGACTTGTTTAAAATTTATGACACTTAACTTATCTAGCTAAATGCATCCCTACTGTACTTCATGAATGAAGATGTCCTTCTGTGTCAGTTGCACCACCACCTGTAAATAATGATGATTATAAACACTTAACTCACAGGGATATTGCCAGGATACATCAGTGAATGTATGTGTGGTGTTTTAAAAATATTAAGTGCCACATGCTGAAAAAAAAAAAGAAATACAATGGTTTAAAAAGACTATTTTAGAGATCTTTCTCTTTTTGTGTACATGCCTCTGTTGATAACAGGGACTTCTCATGTGCCTCAATAAGGGAGTAATACATAGGGGTTTAAACACTGTGGGACCATATCTTTTGTAATGAAACCTCAAAAATTCGGTCACAGGATATCTGGAGCCCTATTTAAAGTTCTTATAACAGATTTTGAAGTTTAAGTAGACAAGATTGGATACTGGTGGCTATTACCATATCATATCAGTTAACCTACCTAATAGCTGTTTAAAATGTCATTATGAATCAGTAGTAACTTTATTTCATTGCTGTATGTCCTTATGCTATGGATGGAGTTTTTATATCCTTCAATGTCATATAAGGTGTAATCACCTCTCATAAAAGGTGCTCCTGTTGTAGACATTGACAGACTGTCATAATTATGAGACATATATTTTCATGCTGAGTAATGGTAGTCAGGCTAATTTTTAGCAATTTCAAAGTACAGTAGGCCTTGTGATACTTTATGAAGACAAACCTGCATTATATTTGTGAGGTAGGTGAGGTAAGAGAGGTCAGAAATTCTATGTAAAAAGAAAGTAGACTTTCTGAGGGTCATCTAATATTCTAGTCACCGAACCACTTCGATGAAGTCAGTAAAGTTATATCCTCTGTAAATGTAGCCCTTTGTATTTACATTTGGGGGAGGGGGAAGGGAGACACTTGTTAAGTCATATTTTATAAAAGACTGAATAGCCTATATTTTGTGGAAATCTCCCTATAGATTTTTCATATGAAAGTATCCAGTAAGTGCACTTACATCTGGACTGCAAGAGAAGCATCGTAATATGTAAAAAGTAATGCCGTCTTTTCTGGGGCAGGGTTGTTCTTGACAAAGCTACAATTCCACGTAGGAATTCAGATACTACGGTGGTTAATCTCCTATAGGAAGTGTTATCAGGATTGTTCATACAGTCTGTGGGAAGAGATAGTTGTTTAGTTCTGCCAGACATGCAATGATGACTTCCTAAGTGAAGCTCTTCCCTTTCTTAGCCATTGCTCTGCCTCCAAAAACATTTCCAAGGTAGGGAAGTCTGATCAATTAACTGGCTTTCAGGGCATTGCAAGTTTTACCTCAGTAGATTAAGACAAACAGAGCTCAAGGTTCAGCAAGAACCTTTTCATCTGTGCAGCTTTAATTGTTCATGTCTCTCTGTTGAATCTTCACACAAATGTACACAGAAAATTAACTGAATGAGAATCTACCCTCATAAAGAGCAAGATACATTGAATATGATAAAGTGGGTTACTTAACGGGTATCTCAATGCCTGGGCTAGGTCATCTGTTTCTCATTTAAAAAACAGAATGGGGAAAAATCCAATAGCCAGTCACACACATTATTCCCATGTCTTATATATTTATATATATAAGTAAGCCTTTTAGGAGGCAGAACAATTGCAGAACAATTTGAAAACATTTCACATGTCTGGGAATGTCAGAACATAATTTTCTATTTGTTCTCTCTAAGTCCTTTCTATTGAACTGCTTGACGTCAATAAATTAATGTTGTTTGGAATAAGAACCTTAATCTGAGGTTCATATAGGCAGTAGAGCCAGTATTTATCATCTCTCTTTTTGGACAGTGTAGTCATGTCAAAAATACAGAGAACAATACAGCTATCTTTGTGATACTATTTTTCACTTACCTGTGTTTTTAGTGCTAAAGATCTGGCTGTCAAAAGCAGACAACAAAAGTTTGACAGGTGTGATACTGCCACTCTGGCACCTCAGTGTTGGACTTGGATGCCTAGCATGACAGCAAAGTACCTGTGATTTACCTACAGCTGTTGACTGCTGCCTGCCTGCGTAGGCACTGCGGCCACGTTCTTAAAGGAAAGCATGTACCCTTTATGCTTACAAATAGAGGACTCCCATTTTAATGGTCAGGGTGCAATTTGTTCCCTGTTGTTTAAAAATAAAGCTTCTCATGCTCAGGATGAGAAAACTTTCATACCTCTGAGACAACATAACTTTAACTCTGTGAGTGCATTCAACTATGAATAGAAATACCCACCTGTCAGTCAGTCAAGGTAGTTTAAAATACCTGTTCTGCAAAAGCCTATGTGTCATTATAGATTTAGCAGTACTAGCAATGTTCTCTTTGTCAAACAATGAAGCAGTATGACTAATTAACACTCACTAGGGAATCTGAAATAATGATCTCTCTCTCTCTCTTCCTAGAGCCAATTACCCCAAATATTCAGATCAGCTACCCACTATTTCTCTGAAAGAAATGTCTTGCTTTCTTTTTCTTTTTAATTTAAGGCATTATGTACCATGTAGCATCATGTTATAGGATGTTATGTCACATCCTGACAGCTTACAACTAGGGATATGCTGAATTTATTGGCTAGTTAATATCTTCATGAATTAACAAGATAACCAACTTTTCAGGAAAAGGAAATCTCGGAAATATTTGCAGAAATTCCTTCTATATCTGTAGGGAGAATATACCTGGTTGCTTTAATCAGCTGTAGTATTTCACCATGGCTTCCCATTAACATAATGTTTAAATACATATATTTATTTATGCAGACATTTAATTATCATAAATGTATGGTCTGATTTTACAAATGCATACCATACCTATAAACATACGTGATGGTGCAGCATTGTAACAAAACTACGATGTTTGAAAAATCCTTGATCAATTAGATGCTCCCAATATTATAATTTTGATCAAAGTTACCAACTTCATAAACGATTAGACTACTTACCAAAGTCAATCATCTTTCTCTTATGTAGTAATTGCATCAGCAACTTTCTTATTTTGTATGGAGGAGAGAGGTTTTTGCTTTGTATCCTCTCCCGGGTAAAGTGAGAAACCAGAAAAGTATTTAGACATAGCAGTTCTCAGATTGCAACATTTAAACTTTGGGCACCTCGCTCTCATACAGAAAGCAGAATAGTGGTAGCTGCAAAGACCACCAGACTTAATTATAATTAATACAGAGATAGGTAGTGCAATTATTAGAGAAACTTACATTTCAAAAACTAGAATCTGAAATAAAGGAATAGAGCCCTAAAACCAGAAAATATTTTAAATATCACAGCATTCCAAAACTTAATCAGATCTGAAGAAAGATGCTTTTTGTGAACCAATGGCTGAACATCCTTTGCTGTAGGTAGAAGGATTGCATTCTCTGTTTTACAGAAACAAAACTGTTCTTGATATTTTCTCCCCCCCCAAGATGAGAAGTGGGTTGGGTGTGTTGCCTGTGAAGCTGGGTAGTACTAATTGCAGGTTACATGTTGGGTTGAAAGCAAATTGTATGAAGGAATTCAAAATGTTTCTCAGCTGTCCAGAGATTGCTCTGACTGCACGGGTGTTTCCAGATATCTATGTTGTCACTCCTACTGAAGGTTTTGCATTGGGCTGAAGAAAAATTATGAGTCACTGGGCTGAGTGGAGTGATGAGTATGATGAAATACTTTGGAACTTATGAGGGGAAAAAAGGTCCAAAAGTTGTCCTTGTTCCAGTCTTCCGTGCATTATGTATTATTTCTACTAATTGTTTT
The DNA here is from genome assembly GCA_013390045.1 of Picathartes gymnocephalus. Taxonomy (NCBI): domain Eukaryota; kingdom Metazoa; phylum Chordata; class Aves; order Passeriformes; family Picathartidae; genus Picathartes; species Picathartes gymnocephalus. The sequence continues at coordinate 13,384 of WEKY01013908.1, read as the reverse complement.
ATGTCACTTGCACAGAGAAACTTCTGAGGCAAGAATGATGTGAGTTGTCTTACCTCCAAGTTACAGTCATGCTCATTTAAAAAGTTATGTATTAAAAAATAAATTTTTATATCCCTTTAAATTTTCCTTTAAAAAGTGGCAGAAAATTGTTGCGGTGGTTTTTCTTAGTTAATTGTACTTTGGTTCATTCTATGTACCCCTGTTTATACCTTGTACACTCTCCCCGTCAATTATCTGTCCCCTCCCCTGGTTGAGCGAGAGGATCCCTCTCTCTCCTGTCATCCTCCTTTCACCCCTGCCCCAAGTTCTGGAAAGGTCCTCGTTATTTCGTTATGCATTGGCCCTCACAGGTGTGTTCCCCCTTCCCTGTTTTCCCGTTTGCTGTGTAACCTGTCCCTCATCCCCAGACCACACCCTTGGGCTTTCCCAATTGGCCATGTTCGTGCCCCCACCCCTGGGACCCTGGGAGTATGAAACCCCCTGTCACCTGTGTTCAGGGTCTCTTGGAGCAGAGCACAGGAGGTTCGATCCTTCTCTGCGAAACTCCTGGTGGCCTGACTCAGTTAGTCTCTCCCCATCAGCCAAACAAACTCTGTTCTGGTATACAGAACTACTGAGTCCTCCCTGCTTTTGCTTCTCTAGGCATTCACCACCTGCTCGTTACGCTGCTATCGGCTCTGCTCGCTGTGGCTGCGATAGGGCTCTGGGGATCAGAGAAGGTCCCCAGGGGCGTCACCTTCGACCGGCGCAGCCTTGGCACCCCGGGCAGGCGAGCGCGGCGAAAGAAAATCAGTGATGGTGTGGTGTTTCTCTTTTTTATGCAACATAGTTGAGAAGCAGGTGTCCATCTTTGCAGTTCATAAAGTGATTGTCATTCAGTTTGTACTGAAGATTACTCTGAATTTACTGATCAGATCTAGCTTTAAAATAATTTTCTTCTGTCTATTATGCAACTTGAGAGAAGATCAAATTTGATTCTCAAGTCCAACTTTTTAAAGATTCTATAAACTAGATGACAAGCAAATTTATTTTTGCCATGTTAGAAGGCTGCTACACACACATGAATTGATGTTGTAAAGGTTTTGAAAAATTTTAAAGAAAATTCTTCATTTTCAGGAGAAAAATTGGAAAAGGTGTGTGATCTTATGCATGGTTTACTTGTGCAAATATTTCCTTCTGATTAAAAATACTTAGCATCAAAAATATTCTTATTTCTGCTACCGGTTTTAAAATACTCTGCTACTGGTGCTCTCTATTGTATTTAAACTTTACTATCACTTAGTTAGACTGTAAAATCATTTCCTGGGCCAGAGGTTTGTGTAGGTAATCTAAGTGGTGCTTGACACTGATACACATGTATATATTCAGAAAAATGCTGTCTGTTTTCTCCCTTGTACGTATTACAACATGCAGCAAGCACAATCAGGGCTTGTCAGCCTGACGTGACAGGGTGGATTAGCAGAAGTTATCCAGCTAAGGCTTGAGCATTTGTGCACTAACTACAAAAATAGTGTCTGTATCAAGCTTTGAAAAGAACATATGTGGACATTCTTTTATTTCTACTTGTGGCTGACAAAAATAAAACTGGCTGGGACTGACAGAGGTAGTGACATCAAGGTGACATGTGAGGCTGTCAAGTGGGAAGTCAGTTTAAGACTAAAAATACAGGGCAGCTTCCACTGACTTAACTGGAGTGCACACTGTAACTTTAAGCAGGGAAAGTGTGCTCTGTCCCCAGTGTTTGCAAATTAAATCAGGGATAGGTAGTACTTTAAAGTTGTTCTGGATGTCATATTCATAACAGTTTTAGAAGAAAACAGAAGAAAGTGTTGTGCCCTTCAAATCTGACTCAAATCTAAGTTGTCTTTGTCATATCCTGCCTCTAATTTACCAAAGTTTAGCATCCTAAAACTAATGGCTCTTAGGGAAGGTCAGTGAAAAGTCAGTTCTGTCAAATTTAGACTTCACTTTTGCCATCCTATTGGAGCTTTCTTTCTCAGACAAACGTTTGCCTATCATAAGGCTGAGTCCACTAATGCCATTTTGAAGTTGCACCACAAACCTGTTATGTGGAACCTAAGCTACTGGCACTGAGGGGTTGCCACTTGCCACTGGCTTGTATTGCTGTTTTTCCACAATTTGGATTTTTAGCTGCTGATATAAAGTAACTAGTAGCTTGTTGCATTTAGGGATTTTTGGCTATCATAGTACCAGAAATTGCAAAAGATTGTAATATATATTTTATTACAGATATTTAATGATCATGTTCCTTGTCTCCTCTTTCTCAAAAAAACCTAAGATTTCTTAACTGTTTCTTTGGATACTGTGTTTTACAGAAAGCTGTTTGCTGGCTGGCGTTGTAAATGGAAAACTCATTTGCTGCAGCTTCAATCCCTTACTAGTGCTCCTGCTGCTCTCCTCTTCTATCTTTAGAAACTTCGTTTTTAGATGATGAAAACAGGATAAAAAAACAGAAATGTACTTAGTTTATTCATTCTCTTTCTTCAGGCAGCATCATATGTCCCATATTATGATGACTAACATGATAAATGATATGGCATTGAGACTGAAACAAAGGTACTTACAGGAATTGGAAATACACTTCTACAAATAATTTTTCATAACCTTTTAAACTAAAATTTCTATAAAAATTCTTGAAGGTTCTTAATATTCAGCAGGCTGCAGTTAGTGCATCTTTGTTCAGAGTTGCTTGGGATTTGGCCACGTGATTACAAACAGAATTAAGAGAGCAGCCTGTGTATGGGAACCTGATGAACCACCTCACTGTTTCTGTGATTGCTTTAAACCACAGAGAAATACTTGGAACTCCATGTAACTACACAACAGTATTTTTAAGTGACCAAGGTATGTTTTCTGCTCCATTTCTGCAAAGCTAAGAGGACAACCATTACTGAATAACCACAGAAATGTTTTCTGAAGTTGTTGTGGAGCTTATTTTACTTAGACTCAGAAATGTAAGAGCCAAAGAGCAAAAGTTTCTCAGAAACAGCGTGTGAAATATGTATAAAAATAATAATTCTGAATTTGTTATATGCTGATCTCCTCCAGTTCTTTCTGAACTCATTGCCATCGTCTTTTTAAAAGGATAAGCTTTTAGAACCATGACTCATTCAGGTAGAAGTTAATTACTTGTGACTTTTGTGAGCAAGTATGAACAAAGGCGAGTAGAACAGGCACAGTCTTATGCAATTTAGAAAGAACATTTCTACACTTTATTTTGAAAAGCCATGTTACTAATTGTTACTGCCATTGAAGCTTTGCAGTATGATACCACCGAGACTGCAACATTTTCCCTTTATAGCAGCCTAATCACTGCCAAATAGGAAATTATTTTTGAAACAGGTGTTTGCTGTCCTTTTCGTCTTTTCATCTTTTCATGTTGCTGTGCTTGCTACAGGGAATTACAGAGTGCAGGTCAAGCCAACTATTGTTCTGCTATTCCAATTGAGAAATAGCTGCTTCTAGCAATGATAATTTTAGAAATTACCACTATTGTAGAAAAATGCATCAGTGTTCTGCAGTTTATGAATACTTTTCAAATGGCTGAACCTTGTTAAGAGGACATCATTTTTGTTGGCTCTTCTTCAGAGGTGCATCAGCTTTCCTGGCATTTCTTTCAGTATCACCTTTGGTTCAGTGTTTGGCTTTCTAGAAAAGCATATCCAGTTCTGTACAGATGTAGTGGTCTGCTAGGAATGTGCTGGAGCCCAAGCTGATGCATGTCTTAAGACTCTAATGTGAAGTGAAAATGATAGTTTCAATTCACTGCTATTCTGTCATGTGTGGCCAACAGACTATATACATGTAGACCTTAGGAGCTGGAGAGCACTTGAGTTAGGAGGACCAGGTGCTCCCACTGCTGGCTCTAGTTCGCACAAAGCAGAGAGGAAACCCAAGAAAATTCACTGCTGATTACAGTTGTTGTTGAACCCTGACTACCAGTCTCTGCTAGTACTGCTGCTGTGATTATGGTGTTTGCCCCTGCAAATATTTTTGGTTCAGCAAAGTTACTTCCGTGGTAGTCTAGGGCAAACTCACCCTCTTGGCTCACACTCCCCAAGGTCTCACTTCTCTTGGACTCATTATAACATTCACAGTCTTTTGTTCAATGGGCTTTTTTCTTTTTTTTTCTGTGCAACCATGTAAGATTTCTGACAGACTTTGTCCTGCGTGCTGTCTCTCTGTGGAGTTTATTTGCTCTTGAAGGTCATAGAATCAAATAATTTAACAGTATTTTTCTTTAGGGGATGAATACTTTTGTTGTGATTATGAATTAATGTATGTTTTAAGACTCAATAAATGTAATGAGATGAGATGTTTCAGAGTATGCATTTCTCACTACCTAGAGAGGTAAGGAAGTTCAGACTAAGCTCCTCTAATGGACAGCATTAAAAATGTGAGGTCTAGAAGCTAAGGACAGTCACTCTTGAATAAATATACATTGGTCATTGTAGGATACAAGAGATCAATTATGGAAAAGATACATGCTGGATTCATTCATATGGTTCCTGCTTATGTTTAGAATGATAAAGATTAATTATGTGTGGCTTTAATTTTCATTATTTCAGTGCAATTACATGTTGATCAGTACCACTTCAATAAAAATATTTTAAAGAAAACTGTGCATGCAGTAGAGATGATAGATGGAGACACAAACAAAGTCCTGCATGATTTCAAGTTTTAAGTGATTTATCTTGCTAAAGGCTGCATACTTAGTGCAGCTAACCACTTCGGTGAGATTGATACAGTTGTTGTTTTAGAGCTTGTCCAAATAGCCTTTTATGTTGCAATCACGTAATAGATGCAAGATTGACAAGTTACAAAGAAAAGGAGCTTTCAGTCAACAAACAGACTAAAATCCATTATTGTGGTGTGTACACTGTGTCCTGGACCTGTAAACACATCTTCATTGATCCCACAGAAAGATAGAAATATCTCTTCTTGTATAGTTCAAACAAGACCCTTTTCACAGAGGCAAAGTGCAAACAATATTGAAAAAGCAGAAAAAGACTGACATTACAGTCAAACAGTAAATAATGGTTGTGCTCAGGAAGCCTATCTATAACATTTCAAACTGCTGTCAGCTCAGATGAAATGTATAACCTCTCTATTACAACCTTAAGAAAGATCAAAACACAGGTACTGTACATTGCCCTTACTGTCATACCCTTTTTACCAACTGACTAAATCAATAAGAAAAATAATCTTTTTTTCCAGTTTTGCATGTTTGCAGGTATCTAAGATATGGAAAAATCATAGGGAAAAAGACTCGTTCACTGAATTTTTCTTTAATCGTAGTGTCCGACAAAAAATATGGAAGTATTTTTAGCTCAGTTTCATGTGGTTCAGCAAAGGCATATAAGACAGATGACCTGATAAGATATTGTTATTTTTATTGTTTTGTTTAATACATTTCATCATCTACATTAAGCCTATATGTTAAATTATATGTTTAGTCAGAATCTAGTTATATAATTAATTTAAGGCATATTCTATTACTTTGCTTTTTTTGGTCTAGAAACCACACACAATAAGTTCACAACAAGTGTACCACCCTGGCAAATGACTAGTTTAGCCACCCCTCTCACTCCATATCCCCAAATCCCATGTAAATCCTTATTTGAAATCTTAAGTGGAATTGAAATCTAGCATAAGCTTCGGTGTCTCTCAACAGTGGCAGTGAATTTTATGCATATTACACCAGGTGGTGCTCATAGCTGTAAGGTTCTGCCCAAGGATTAAACATGGTCTATTAAAGGATTAATTTGCTATTTAAAGTTAATATTGCTCATCTTGAACTGTAATCTAGACAGTATAAAGCTGGTCCTCACTTTCTTGAGCACTGAAAAGGGGCCTTTATGTAATGAATAATTACAGCCTCTGGCTAAGGTCACTGGAAATCTGTCCTACAGGAAACTTGTGCAAATGCATGGAATTATGATATCTTTTAGAAATATTCTTTTATGGATTGGATCGGAGGGCAATAGCCATTGCTGGCTGACATCTTAGGAGGTACTGCAGGGGATTGTGATTACCCTGCTTTTTTAACCTACTTCTGTAGAGGGATTGCAGGCACCTTTTCTTTGCAAGATCATGGTAAAAATTTGTTTGGTAATATTTGGTAAGGAAATCCACTTGGCAGGTGTTACAGAATCACAGAGTGCTCGAGGTTGGAAGGGACCTCTGGAGGTCATTTAGTCCAGCCTCCCAGCCCAAGTGGGGTCATGGTTGCCCAGGACCATGTCCAGATGGCTTTTGAATATCTTCAAGATCAGAGATACATCCACAATCTCCCCAGGTAACCTGTGCCAGTGATCAGGCATCCTCACAGTATAAAAGCGTTTCCTGGTATTTAGGAGGAACATCTTGTATTTCAGTTTGTGCCCATGGTCCTGTCACCAGTCATCATATTGCTTTATCTTTTATTACATTGTTGCTTGCTTTCTACCTAGGAACAGTAAGTAGGGGATATCTTACAAGACAAGTCCCTTTTTTATGAATTCCTTTCTGTTTCACAATCTAAGTGACGCAACGTCCAGAGGAAATTTCAAATTGACATTGGGGTGAAATCCTGCCTACATTGACATTGAGGGTAATGAGACTCTTTCCAAGGCTGCAGCAGGGCTGAAAATCTTTGAATCACCAGATCCTTCCTGCTTATCACTTGCTCAACAATATCTGACTTCCTCACAGGACGGGAGATATTGTGACCCTAGATTAAATTTTTAATATATACAAGTATTTAAAGTCCTTCCAGTAGAGCAAAAGACAATAATTTTTTGTATTATTGTTGTAAATAAAAGATAAAATAGGTAACAGGATTTTCATTATGACAATTTGTAGGGAAAAAATTATAGGAAAATGGTAGCGTATGTTACATTCTGCAGCTCTTTAGAGTGAAGGACGGTGAGAGAGTGAGAAATTTACCATTAAATCAGCAGAAAGCTGATGAATAAATGATGAATAAATGAGTGGGTGATTAAATAATAACATCAAGAATCTTGAGCAAAAATATGGGTGCATTCCTTACCAGGTGTTGTATGAATTACTAGATGTGGTTGTGTGGCCTATGCCAGGGAGAAGTCAGAGCAGGCTGCGTTTAAAGACTGTGTGCCTAATTAAGCCTGAACTTTGCACTAAAGTTTCCTGTTTCCTGTTTATTCGTGGGTGGGTTGTAACAGCTCACTCTTCTGTTCGTTAATAACTGTGATTGTTAAAGTTATTCGTTTTCTCCAGCACCTCTCTACTAAAGGCAGTTCAAATGAAGGGAAATTTCCATGAAGTATAAAAATTTCTGCAGTTGCTTGAACAGTAAAGCTCTGGCTATTAAATTAAGGTAGTTAATAGATCCTGGCAACTTTTACAAAAACTTTTATGGGAAAATTGAGGTTATTAATGGGTTAGAGCCTTAAAATAGACTTTGGGAAAAAAATAAAATTAGAAAAAAACGTGCAAGGTTAGAACAACTCACAATGTAGCAAACACTTGCCTGCTTATTATGTGATATCTCTGGTAGGTGCAAGACCTAAATTGACGACCTTCATCTTAATTAGTCTTCCTAGGTTGCCTATATTCTATGTAGGTGCAGCAGTAAAATGAATCTTTAATTTTTTAGAAAACCGAGCTAATTGGCAAAGCTTTGTCCTGCTCTGATATACATCAGGATAAAAAACTTACCTTGAAAATGGGACCCTAAGATTAATTGAAGGATTGAACCAGTAACACTCATACCTACATGGATGTAATGGACACCCTCTTACTGATATTTGGAACTTAATGATCTTTCCCTTATTGTTTTTTATTTCTTTGGGCATTTGCCTATTCTTCCAGCAAAAATCCTTGGAAAGTTTTGGTTTCTTCTTGTAGTAGAGTAGTGTGGAGGAAGATCTGTTAAAATCAGAAAAAAATTGCTATCCAAATCTCCAGCTATAGATCCAGTTAAGAACCATGGGGTCTAGAACTGGTATATAATTTTGAGAGACATGCTCTGCTTGCTTATTTGTTGCCTTATCCTTCCATAAAAACAAACCAGAGAGAAGATTTTCAGCCTTGAATGAACACTGGATTAAAATGTCTAGAACAGAAGTGATGGAAATCCTAACTGGATGTTTAAGAGGAAAATAGCTCTCCTTAGCAAGACTTGACCTCCAAAGTGTCAGATGTGAATTATGTGCACTAAAATATTTCATGCCAAATTCAGAAATCCAGATTTTGAATCAATATCTGCTTGTTTCACAGTTCCATTATTCTCTGTTTATGGTAAGCCTACATACCATGAACAGAGGACATGCCAGGGTTAAATTGAAAAAAAAATCCTGATTGAGGCCTAATATCTGTTCAGCAACAATGTCCTTTATGCTTTAGTCAAGATAGTCTTATTAGAAACTGCTAATTTTTCAAGTTCTTTGTTTGGCCATTAAAATTAACTGTGCTGGAATTAATCTGGTTTTGTAGCACTGATTGAATAACACAGATTTACCATTTTGGATTCTAAAGTGGAAGAGAGTGTTATTAGTTATTTGCTTTTCTTTTATTGCTAAATACATATACTCTGTTAAAATATCTTCATTTTCTTTCATTTTATACTCCCTGTCTAGGATCCTCCTATCTCCTTCTTTTAGGCTGTTCCTCAGAAAGAACTCTAAAGGTAACCTGTCCAGAAAGGCAAGAGAGTAGCTAAGAGAGTCTGTCTATCATCAGGATATAGAAATATATATGATGTTTCATTCTGGAGAGAGAGGTACTCACATAGCTGCATCCCTCCTGTAGATAGGTGCCCAGGCCTCCACTTTCAAAAAAGTAAGCAGGAATTGGTTTTCCTTTACAAATAATAAGAATGGAGTAGTTGGCACTTCTTAATGCAGTAGTGCAATGGAAATAACATGTACAGGGAGTAGTGAATGTCTTGGTTCAGTTTTTTACCCTGACACTATTTGTAACCAAGAACAAACAGGTTACTCAGGGAGAGATGGTTGCTGAAAGTCAGGGGAGATTCTTCAGTTGATAACAGTGGGATTTATACCCAGAATCTAAAGAGACTATTCCACACCCTAGCTGCACATAATGAAGAACAGCTTCTGAGCATTCAATATTTATCAGTCCTGCCTATCCCCCACCAAAGTAGATACCTCAAATAAAATGCTTAATAGTCTGGCTGTAAAATATGAATAGGAAAAGTAAAGTTATCAAATAAGCTATTTACCCATCTGTAATGAGGGTATCTGGGATTATTAGGACAATACCTTTAGACTACATTGAAAAAGAATAAAAATTAAATTGGTGAATGACTAGATGTATAAGCCTGTAGAAATTAGTTGATGTTGCTTGAGATCAGGCACTTATAGACTGCTTTCCAATGAAACGCCAAGAAGATCAGTACAAAGCAGGGATTTGGACACTGGAAAATTTTTTTTATTTGTTTTGAACTTGTTGTTGTCTTTGTGCTGAGGAAATATTATTTTTCTAAAATAATATTGAATATTAACAATTTGAGAATATGTGTTTCCACAGAATGTATGTATAACATACACCCCAGATAACTGTTAAGCGCTCGGTTGATGCACTGAGTGTAGAAATACTTATCCTGGGATACCTCTAAAGTAAATGGAGGCAGCAGGCACCCCAAAGTGTAATTCCATTCATCTGAGATCTGAACTGCCTTTTGGCAGTGCCTCTGTCTTCACTGACAATACAGAGAGCCACAGGACAAATGTACATCTAAATCCATCCACCTAACTTAGGTGCTCCAGTTAAACACTAAATGTTAAGTGGCATAAACCTGAGCACAGTGAATTGTGTAAATTCTCACAGATATTTAATTCAGTCCTGTCATAGACCAAGGTCATTATAATAATAAAAAGTGAATTACAGTCATTTTTTCATAGACACCCATATCAGACAGCCTCAAGCAGTGCTACATATAATAATTAAACAGATACCAACCAAAGTAGCATATTCAGTTGGAAAAACAAGTAATGCAACGTATGAATATTGTTGCTGGCATCAAATTTTATGTGCATATTTATTTTTTAATTAAAGGAACAAGAAATACATACAGTTTTCACCATGAACTGATTTTTTTTTTTTTATTACTTCTGGCCTTTCAACAAATTATATTTTAAAAGAAAGTTATAGAAATTACTTCTAGCTCCCCTTCCTATTTTCTGTTATGATTTGTTTTTAATCAGCTAACAATAAACCTTCCTAGATCTTAGCTTTCATTCAGTTTCCTTCAGTAGCCTGTTCTTTATTATTGTGTGACATAAGCCTAGACAATGGATTTAAGATTTTAGCACTGAACCAGTGCTGTAAAATGCACACTATAACATGTTCAGCCTCTGGGAGAGAGACACTGACTTAAAATAATTGATCAACTTCTCTGCTGGGTGATCCTTGTGTGAGGTACACTCACTGCTGTGTTCTCACAGGGAGGGTGGGTAGCTATGAAACAAAGTCCTTGAAAAATTGCTTGGATTTCATATGACACCCTAGAACAATATGACTTCCAATAGTCAGTTATGCAGTAAGAATTTTGTAGCTTGCTTTCTGTAAAAAATATCAATCATTTGTGATTGAAAAATGAATCTGTAAAGTTAACCTACTCTGTCAAATTTGATTTATTCAGAGGTAAACAACATTCCAAGAGGATTTAGTGAGCCTGTGTTTGGCAAAGGGGTATGTTCAGGTTGTGGCACTACATAGATTGAATGTCCAAACATTTAAAAACTCTTTTATCACTGGCCTGAATACAAAAACGACAGCCTTCATTTGGTGACCTTAGAATGTCCCTGCTATTTGTTATGGGCTTTCTGTATTTAGTTTAACCTTCCATCATGTTGGGGTTAAATAAATGACAAGTTGTTATTTTTCTGATTTTTTTGATTAATATTGAGCCATTAAGCTATAAACATATTGAGCAAGATCTCAAGCCAGTGTAAATCAGTGCAGCTTCATTGTTTCCACTGGAGCTTTGCTGAATTGCATCAGCTGAAGAGCTATGCTGTTATTTGGAACAGTGCTGTATCCTGCTTTCATACACAGCTTTTGGCTGGAATGTTTAATCTGTAAATCACAATATTGTCACTCTATTTCTTATCCTAAGCTCTGCCTGCTCATTCAAACATGTCTTTACTCTTACAGCTGTTCTCCCCTTTCCTTTCATTCACTTCTGAATATTTGGAAACCAAATAATAATTCAGGTATATACTGATATTTTTGAAGAGCAGAATTTTGGAGTGGTAACTCTATCTCTGCTCTTATAAACGTGGACCACATTTAAAGAAAAAATAATCAAGGCCTGAGGTCAACTTCCCCACTATATTTACAATTGAAATTACCATAAGTGTGCATGCAAATGGAGTGTCTGAATGCAAAACCAATGAGATGGGTGACTGCCTAAAACAGACGGGTGGTAATTACATGCAGAAATGTCACAGAGCAATTGCACGCAGACCTGTAGCCTCCCTTTCTGCTGCATTCAGCCTTTGAACTATTTCCCTTCTTTTGCAGGCCACAGTACACCCCTATGATATAAGTTCTTGTCTTGAGGAAAACAAACAGGCACGCAGATTCTGCATTCTTTCATGGTTTGTTTGTATTTGCAACAGGCAGGTGGTTGCTGTTACTGTCGGGAGAAAAGTAGCAAAAGAATTTACATACAGATACAATTTTTCCAAATCTCCAGCACAATGTGTTGCTGCATTCAGTATCTTCAAGCTTTTAGGTACTGTTTCCAATTAACCTGGCGTTGCCTCAGATCACACAGAGCCCTTCATACTGCGATTGTAGAAAAATGTATGCCTGGCCTGCTACTCTGAAATTACAGCACTCAAGTCTTTGGCCTTATGGTTCAGGGGGTTGTGGAAGTGGGGTGTTTTTATCCAACAAGTGGTAGTAGTGTGTGGTTGTGCTAGTATAAAAGCAGTTTAAAACAATTAAATCTAAAAATAAAACAGTCTTTGAAAGAACAGATAAGAAAATATGTCAATTATTGTATTTTATTGTATAAATTTCATATCTTTTGCTTCATGTAATTAACATCAACCTAGAAAGAGAGCAAGTTAAATTGTATTTCGGTTGATTTTTTAAATGTTTTTACAATTTTGTTACAATATTTTTGATAAATTATACAGGTTTATGCTAGTTTTAATTTTATCATATTTATAAGTCCGTCTTAAAATATAAACCAAATTTTCCTCATAGAGAAACATGGTACAAGTTTTTGATTTATTTTATTCCCTCCTTCCTTTCTTAACTCCAGTGCAAAACACAGCCTGAGCTCCTTTTTGGATACTGTATATGATGAATGTCTAATATAAATCAAAATCCAAAAGGAAATATTTATCACCAGCATAACTAGCTTTTTTTTTTTTTTTTTTTTTATTGTCAAAGCCTTTCACAATTTAAATAAAACTCTAAAATTAATTTTCTTTAAGGAAACTGCTGGGCATGGCTTTAGCACAGGTATATGGCAGAACAAATACTATGTATTTTTGAGTATGTTTCTGTGAACTTCAAAGAGTGCATGAAATAGATGGGGGCTCATGCTTGCATGTAGAATAATAAATATAAAAATCACACATTTATGAACCTTCTTACTTCTACAGCCTTTTTTTTGAGAGGATCTGCTTCTGCATCTGCTCAAGCACTGTTCAATAAGGAATCTGAGACACTGTATGGTTTACATCATCATCCAATAATGTGACAGTTCTTGGCCAGTGGACCTGCTGGAAAGGCTCCTTTTAGAACTTAATTCCAATTAGAAGCAGCTGCTAGACATTTCTGTGCCACCTGCCTGGTTCTCTGTGTGACACACAAACTTACCTTTCTGTTTTCCCAGTCAATGCACTTATTTTATTTATTCTATTTATTTTTCATCTGCTCTAAATATTCCATTCCTGAGAGGAATGGTGGACAGCATTCAATAGTTATTACTGTGCTCCTAAACCCCATAAGCCACCAAAATACTTCAGAGAAAGAAAAATGCTTTTTAAGGAATTTTCATATACTATAGTCGATCTTCTGTTCATGTGGGTCCCTAAAATGCCTTTATTCATGCAGCATGATGCCAGGTGCTTTCACCTATAAGTGGCCAGTCATGGATGGGTCTCATGGGTCAGTGTGCTGCCTGGCTCTAGGAGCTGATCCCAGTTTCTTATAAATATGCTTAGTTTGTATATTGGTACAGTGTCATGTTATGGTTTTTGTATAATCTGGGCAAGAAAATATATTTTTTAAAAGTCACTAAGACTTATTTTTATTTTTTAAAAAAATTTTTGTTCTGCAGAGTGACAAAAAATATGCTTGCCATTAACATGACATACCTCAGATTTATTTGTTCAGCGCTTACTTCATTGTTTAGAAA
>WEKY01013902.1:21165-52176 GCA_013390045.1 Picathartes gymnocephalus | reverse complement strand
AGACAGTTTGGGGATTACTGGTGGCCTTTGCCAGGGAATGCAGCACAGAGGACCCCCCTATAGCACTCAGAAATCTAAGAAGTTACAAGATTCTGTCACATTTGAAGCCTGTACAAGAAGTTACATTTCCCTGCTGAAAATTTGTAAGACCATTTTTCCTACCCCCATTAGTCTTTGATAAGATATCAAGATAGGAATGTTACACTCCATGGCACTATATTAAACATGCAGCTTTTTAGTTTAATCCTAGAAGTCCTCAGTAGAGAAAGATGCCTTGAATGAAAGGAAATATTTCACCTTGAAAATAAAAAAATTACTAAAAATAGTGGGGAGGGAAAGAGAAAAGAGAAGGAACAGACCTAATGTTTTCAGCTGTCCTATTAAAGGAGGACTAATTTTTAGAAATCCTGCAAAAACGTCTACACACTGATTCTGAAAATCATAACCTACCATATAAATTCAGCTATTTCCTCATGAGTATTGGATGCAGAGTTTATTATAATGTTTGTGCTTTTATCATAATAAACAATTGGAATTGTTTCTTGTTGAAAGCATTCTGGTTTGTGTGTCTCCTGAATTGAGTTTAAATCATTGTAGCTCTTATAAAGATAGCTGTAAGAGAAATTGATTAAAACAAAAGGAAAGGCATTCTTAAAATAGGATGCTTGAGTCTTCTTTGAAATCATGTATATTTTAATAAAAAATCAATGCATGTTTAAAATACCCAATGTGTTGATTTATTCCACACAGAAGATAAGCTGTAGCATGTTCTGAATTATTTTAAGTAGGCAAAAACTGGAATTTCTGTCAGGTTAGAAACTCTATTTTCTGATTTTCAGTTTGAATTTAAATGGCAAAAATAGCAAGAAAGAAATTCTTTCCATAGAACAGAAAATTCCATTTCAGATATCTATAGTCTGTAGGTCTGCACAAATGAAGCTGCCTCCCTTTATAACAGAGTGGGAAAAAGGATGTGCTTTGAGGTTGGTTTGTTCCAGTTTGTGCCCAAGGACTCTGTGTGACCTTTCAGTTGACTTCTGAGATGGGGTGAGGGCAGAAGGAAAAGGCCCGGGCAACGTGGTTGTTGTGGAGGGAAGGGAGCAGCTTCTATCTGGTGAGTGTGCCCAGCATGGGAAGGTGTTGGGGGATGTGAGGATATGGGAGCAGCAGAGCAAAGAGGAGGACCAGGAGGAAAAGTCTCAAGGTGGCAGGAGGAGGGAGCCTTTCCTTTGGGTTTCTATGGCTATAAAACCCAGGAAGCTGCAGGGAGCTGCTGAACTAGAAAATAATACTGGAGGGATTAACTTACCTTTCAAGGACAGAAGCGAGAGGAGTGTTTTTCAAACCTTTTTAATATATCTTTCCACTACATTTCCTATTTAAACTGACACCTTGTTATAGTTTATTATTTTACTGTTCTGATAAATATGTTTTGATATCCTTTGGCACATTTGCTTAAAAAAGTGGAAAAAAAAAAGTGTGAACAGTTGGTGGTTGAGCAGGTGGCCAGAAAAAACTGTTTTTCCTGAGAAGTGCTGAGTTCTTATCCTCATCGCCCTCTGAGACATCGTGGCAAATAACACCAGCACCAAGTAATACTCGTCACCCAAGCTAAAAAGTAATACTGGCTATCAAACTCTGAAGTTGAGCTTTCTACTCCTCAAATTCAGTAAATGAAGGTTTTTCTGTATGAAACTGCTAAGTACCTTCAGTCCTTCCTCTCTCCCAGCTGTCTTCCTTTTGTTCTCTCCTTTCTCTCTTGCTCAAACACTGTCTCTACTGCACGTGGTGTTCCCATTCTTGCCCGCAGAATGTCCTGTTAAGCCTCTAGTGAAGGTCCCTTGGAAACAACTGCAGGTCCTCCCTCTGTGATACCAGGAATCCATTCTGAGCAACCCCATTAAGAATCCTCAGAAAGGAAGGTGGCTTTATAAGAGCCCACCTCACCTTTGAGAACGCCCTAAATGTGTGATTGTTCTTGGTAATAATGGCTTCAACATTCTTTCTGTACCTTTGGAAATGGAGAAAGGAAAACCAAAATTTTTTAAAATATAGGACTCCCATAAGACCAGCTAATCCACTCGATGTATAGTAGCCTGAAAAGTCTGTACAAAGAAAGCCAGAAACTAGTAAACAAAAGAGACATTCAAGGTTGTGCATTTATTGTTCACTTGTGCAGAGGTCCGTAGTTAAAAGTTAGTATATAGGAGAATATGTTCAGGTAATTTAGCCTGGCAGAGAAAACCACCTTCCTAAACTATGCTTTAGACTGGATCTCAACATCTGTGACCTCTCCTATCTTCTTAGCACTTTCTTTAAAGACTCAGGATCCCCAGACTTCTATGAGAATTGGTAACTAATTCCTGTGATGATGCAGTAACCTGTATGAGGAGCTCTGCACTGTCAGTGTTCAGAGGAGTATCACAGAACTGCACAAACCCTCTTAATTTGTGCCACTGATACGACAGCAGTGGGAGGACTCCATTTGGCAGCAGAGAGGTCAGCAATGTGTTAGGTTTGTTGTATTCTTTCTCCTGTTACTTAGAATGTCTCTCAATCTGAATAACACAGAGTGCAGCTGTCAGAAACCCGGTGTGTCCCTGAGCAATAAATGGCCCCTGGGAGAATGGTAGCTCTTCCCAACAAAGTGACAGTCTTAGGCGTAGCAGCAGCCATGGAGTCTGTGCATCCCAACAATGCTGTTTGATTAATACATTTATAAACTAATTTGTATCTCCTAGCTATTTTTTCTGTGGGGTTTATTTTGCAACATTGTCACTCAGTTACAAGAACTCAGATAATTACTTCTTTCAGAAGTGTCACGAAGTGGTAATATTTTTGCAATATTTTTATGGTTGAATGGCTGAGAACACAAACTGAGTCACTGAGTACCTTTTGATACTGATGTACCTTGAAGGGCAGTTTGCATTCATGATCATGGATCATTTTGCTGATCCCCATAAGTAAAACCAGGCAGATCTGATTTTTCAGATCATGTATCCTTTTACTGATCACCATAAATAAAACCAGACAAAACACAGTCACCAAAAAAATCAATTGGCTGTTATGAAAGTCAGTTAATGAACTGTAACATTAAATAAACAGATCTTTTCTGGTCATAAAAAGGATGTAAATAATTAGTCCATATACTTCAGAGTTTTAGTGGGAGAGACTTATTTTCAAAGATAAATTGTTTTGTCTCTAAATACATATTAAATTACAGCCACAAAATTAAATTCAGGTTACCAACAGTTTCAGAACCACTCCCACTCGGGAAGAAGAGGAGTAATTTGGGGCATTCGGGTTGTATAACTTTCCCCGTCCCTACCAAGGTCATACTCACAATAAGGCCTACAGTATCTCTGGGATTTTCCTTCTTTTCTTCTGAAAGGAGACTTAAGTTTCTTAGAGGAAGAAAAACACCTTATCTGTTCTTTTCATGGCACTAAGTAGCTCATTACTTTCTTTTTGTTCTCAGATGTTGACCATTTTCACTTTATTGCTAGAAACAATGACAAAATGCCACCCTTTTGTTTTCAGAAGTGAAAGGCAGGAGGGGGGAATTCAGCAGCGATGGCAGGACAGCACTGGCACCCAGTGGCTCAGGATGCTCTTGGCTCAGCACTCCTCTTTACTTAGGTAAGTTTTACGCTTTGCTAAGATGAATTTAAAGGCCATTTGTTAGGACCTTGTAATTTATCTATCACAGGTGCTTCCAAGGAGGTCCATAAGTATATTTCTGTGGGAATGAGAAGTTTATTTCCGCAGGCTACCACAGGAAAGCGATTTCCAGGAGAAAATACCATTCTTTTTTAAGAAAAACATTATTCATGGCCAGGGAGAGGCAAGGAAGATACTGCATGTCCCAGTGGCTGACTTTGGAAACCTCCTCCTTTGTCTGTTCTTGCCCTGCACAGTATCTATATCAGCACTTGGTGTGTCTTCTCCATGGGCCCACAGGAGACAGACAGATGCAGTTAAACTTTTATAAAGCAATTGGCAAAGGTTAAGAAGGCTGAGCCAGGCTTGCTGTTGCATCATGGTCAAGAGTCTATTGCTTTTCCTATAGATCAGCTGCTATGAAAAGAAATACCTGGGTATTACAGTGACTGAGATTATTTTTTATTTACACTTTTTAATTTTTCCCTTCCTGTGCTCTTTACCAGCAGTATTTGAACCCCCTGATATGCAGGATTTACCTCATAGAAGAACCATCAGTGTCCACTGGTATGCTCTTATTACAGCTTCCCCAACCCCACTTGGCATTTTACAGCTTGAATTCTGCTCATCCAGTCTGACCACAGATTTAAATAGGAAGAGAAGTAATGAAATCAAAAGGCATCCTTACACTTGAGACAGCCAGTCCATCCCTTAAAATGACAAGCTTTACCAAATCAATTTCTCAAAAGTGTGTGGGACCAGAGCTTTTAACCTCTGGCACACAGATTCTGGAGACAAAGTTGACTACGAACCACAAAGTTCACTGAAGTTGAATGATAGCAGGCTTATATTTACCTTATGTACCTTCCCAGGAAAATAATTAAGAAAACTCAAATTAAAATCAAAATTGAAAACTGTGGGTGTGAGATAATATTTCCATGTTTGCTTGAGATCTGACTGGAAACTTGCTGCACTTGCAGCCTGTTGTAATAGAACAAAGGTGCAAAAATGTTGCCATTTGATCAATATTTCTATGCTTTCTCTCTTTCCCCCAGCATTATCTGAGTAAGGGTCTGCTGCCCCGTGGCGTTTTTCCAGTGTTTTGTTCGTGTCTCATGTCATGGTAGACCCGTATTCAGTCATTAAAAATGTTTTCAGACCAGTGTTCATTGGTGACATTAATCTGAATTACGCAGGAGCTTCCCAGATCCCAGTTACCTGGGATCACCCCTGGATGGTGTGTGGCTCCTGCAGGAAGGTCAGCTCTGTGCCTTCCAGCCCAGGGGACAGCACCGTGTGCAGGTGGATGGTGTGGGGAATAAGGCACAGCTGTGATGCTCTTTCCTGAGCTCCCTCCAGCAAGGGGAGCCCTGAAGAACTCTCCTTCTGCAGATCCATCTGCTCTTGGAAGCCTTCACCTTGCACATCCTGCTTCTCCACTTGGAAAGTCAAGGACAGGGACTGGAAAGGTAACAAAATACAGCTACTCGCCTCCTAAAGTTAATTAGAAAATAAAAATCCATATTGTAATTTTCAGAGACTAGAGAAAGAGATGTTTCACTTTTTGCAGAGATGGCTACAGTGCTGTTATCTAGTGTGATGCACAGAAGACTCATCTCTTTTTAATTTGGACTTCATTTGCCTTCCAGGAAATGAGTGGGATTCTGTAATTGTTGGTCAGCATGCAACTAAAGCTTCTGCACTTCACCAACCATTGAGCACTGGTTGTTATTACAGCTTGTTATGCTTCCATTCCTCTGGAAAATTTTCACTGATCAATAACTAGGTGTCATAAGAGCAGGATTCCCTGGACATCTGTAAGGATCTCTTCACAATCTGGAACCGGCCGTATCACAGAGTTCATTTCAGGAGAATGACAGCATTTTCACTTCAGCTGTGCAGAGAATTTTCAGTCTTTGTACTGGAGCACTGCTAATTGTTTGCACAGTTAATTAAACTATGGGTGAGGTATTCGGTTAAATATCCATGTGTAATGCACATATTGACTGTTTCAAGGTGAATACTTTTCTAAATCATGAGCTATTGAATGTTGACTCACTGTGGTCCATTTTCTCTAATTGGCTTGAAGCTCCTCTCTATTGCCTGTTATGATAGAAGGTGTTTTTACCCACCACTGTCCCTAAATATGAGCATTAGTGGGTGTGTTGGAAATTATTGTGCAGGAAAGAGACTGTCCTGAGTACACATTTGGGTTGGTGATTGGTTGGGGTGCACCTTCTCTCTGCATCACAGCAGCCCTTGAGGTGGAGCCTGGGGTCTCCAGTGCACCTCAGTCATGCTGTGGAAGTACAGCAGAGGTCTGTCCCTCTCATGAGCTCAAGGTGTTTCTTTCTTCCAGGATTTTGACTACGTAAGCAAAGGGTTTAGAAAGGTTTTTTTCTGTATGAAATGACAACCAAATTACACTTTTTTTTGTAAACCTCTGCAAGATTTCTCACTGTGTAGCAGTAGTCATGAGGTTCGATAAGTTATCCTGGCTTCATGGGATGTGACAAATGTTCAGTGATTCCTCAACCCTTGCAAAACCTGACATTCCATTCAAAGCCACCATTCAAAATACCTTGCATATCATAACATGCATTCAGAGATGGATTGATGAGGAAAACTAGCTCCTAGATCATCTATCCTAAGTCAACATAAGTTCAGAAAGAATAATATATTTGTGGAAATTATTTCAATTCTGTAGCTGAGTAAATCTCTTGATACACCAGGCTATGGCTTGAGCTACATATTCAAAACAAAATCAGGGAATTTTTTGGTCCATAGTGGATGTCTGTGTAATTCTGTATGACTCTCTACATTGGTCAGCATCAGGCATAGGATGATATATGGGACACCCATTTTTAGCTGCAAACATTAAAAAAGAGACTTTTAGCTTTAAGGGATTTTATCTTAAGTTGTAATAAGAATAGTGAGAGTCAAACCACAACAGCAATCCAAGAGACATAATTCTATAAAAAGTGATTCCACTTTATTTCAGTGGCTTTTTTTCTTTCCACCACCATGAAAAAAGGTTTTCTCTGTGGATTTAAGTAGCATTTAGAGCATTTAAACCTATCTATTCAATGATAATTGCTGCATTCAAAATTCATGCTCCCTTCATCACACATTAGCAGTAAGAGGAGAAAGAAAAGTGTTTGGAAAAGAACAGGCACTGCTGGGCCCCACTCGACTGAGATGGAGCAGATGGCAGAATCTATTGCTGAGGTGTAGAGTGCAGGGGAAAGCAAAACACTCTCCATGGTTTCCCAGTGTCTATTTTAATAAGAAACTGAACTCCTGCTCTCAGGAAAGCAATGCTGCAGTTACAGAGAGAGAAAAGCAGCAGTCCCTGTCTCTCCCTTCCTTGTTTGTCCTAGTAGTGCTGAAAAAGATTGTTTTGTATAACCTGTTGGTCAGAACATCTTTGGGGCAGTCATCAAATTCCAGAGTTAATTCTGAAAGGCAGAAATGGTAGAACTGACTGTCCAGGGGAAAAAAAAAATAAAAAAATCAATCTGCAAAGTGCTCTGCTTGTTTGGCAAGAAATTAAATTCTCTCCAGGCTGTCCTGGGAGATGGGAAAAACTCTGCAGAGAATGAAAAGCAAATTCTCTTCCTTTGACTGCTGCAGGAGGGGAAGGTTGCACCTTCACAGGCCTCATCTCCGTTTTTGCTTCTAAAGAAAAGCATCATTAGTGATATGAGCTCCTGTTGTTTTTTTGGCCTCTCTCAGAAGTATGTTTGGACTTGGTAATCAAATAGGGAGGTGTGAAAATGACTATGGAGAGATAAAAGCTAATAAGCAAAGACAAAGATCAAAACAAACCCAGAAATGTACAATTTCTGACCACAGTGATGAAAAGTTAAATTGTATTTTTGTCATAGTCTTTACTTATTAGCTGGTAGCTAATCCTGCTCATTATTTTCCAGAGTGAATAAGTGTAAAGTTTTATGTTATCTGTCAATGAACTAAACTTTTAATTAACTTTCATATTTGTCTTAAGTTAAGACTAATGACTCTCAAAGGAATTGCCTAAAATCCTTAAACTTTTGAACAAAGGGACTGGAAAAAAGCACTAAGCTTCCTTTGAAAACCAACCTTCCTATTAGAGAACAAAATATAAGCAACTTGAAACTGGGAGTCTCAATGGGTTAATATTCATCATGAAAACAAAGTATAAGAAAATTTAAACCTATGTTAAACCCAGAGGACTTTTGTTACTGGTTTCACACACATTGGCAAATTACACTAATGATTTCAGTACTCTGTCTCTAATTGGAGGAAAATTGTTGGTGTTTAAGTTAAGACTCTATCTGAACTCTGACACCCTTCGTTTAATGTTACTTACTTGTTTCACTACAGACAAATGATTGTTGACAATGACTTTAACAGAACATCATCAATTTCTGTAAATTTCTTTTTTTTTTTTCTTCCTCCCCATCATTATATATATCATACATAATGGGTATCAGGATGGTTTACCAGGATCAGGACACTCTGGGTAGAAGAATACCAGGTGTGACAGACAGGTGGAAGGGCCAGAAACAATAATAGGATGTATAGTGGTATTACCCAAGTAGGTTTTGCATAAAGAAAATTTATTCCAGCTCCAATACATAAACTAGTATTGCAAGAATAATTGTGGCAGATGTCGATACATAAATATTAAGTGAAAAAGAGGGCTGCAACAGAATTGAGAAGCAAAACATTTTGCAAAGGTAAAAGATGTAGTTATAAATCCCCCAAGGTTCTGCCTAGTCTGTGCTGGGGTGAAATTAGAAATTTATTTTTGAAGGGTGAACTAACACCCTCTATTTTTCAGCTGCTCACAGGAGATCCCTGCTTTAGTATGAATCCTCATTGTGATGATCAGTTAACTGGCAGGGCATTAAAAACAGGATGTGGAAGAAAACAAGCAATGCAGCCTTGTAGCATGTGTTTGACAAAACCTGGCTGCAGCTCCGTTTTGGGTTTTTTTTAAGCCAAGTACTAGGCTTTTTGCTTCTTTCTTTCTGGCTCTTCTGCTAGCATGTGTGCTTACCTGCTCTGTTATTGACTTTGTTGCAAGCTGTCCTCTGAGCAGAATTGATTTATAGATACACTTTGCAGCCATCCAGACAGCTTCCAGTGAAGTGACAAAGAAGTTCTGCTTCTGCACCCACCTAATCAATGAAACCCCAAAAAAGACTAGACAAAACAGAACCCCCACGTGGAGCTACGGGGTGCCAAACATCAGGCACAGAAATTCACAAAATCCACAAAAGTGACGTGCAGTGGTTTTACTTACCATATAATACGCCTTTTTTTTATTTGCTAGGTAAGATTCTTCCTGTTTAACAGAGTAAAAGAAAGGCACATATATACATAAAAATGATTGGAAATGGACTCTAGGTTTAGCAAGTGGAACAAAACAGCTATAGGATGCTCATATACCAGAATAAGAAAAGCTTAGCCATTTTCTCCATCTCTAAATCAAAATATATTTTACAGCTGAAATACTAAAGATATTTAAATAGTTAGCCAGGAATCATTTGATATTGCAAAGGGCTGAACAATGTCATTCTGATCCAACAATTTTCTGAAGTGTGTATTTAATTGAATTTTGAATCAACTCCAGGCCTTGGGAGAAGCACATAATTGGCATCAATAAATGTTCTGTTAGACTGAGGCTGAATGTCCTCTTCTGGCAGAATCCAGGCACATGAGAGACTGAAAGGACTTTTTACCAGTCCTTGTCACCCAGATAGCTGCATGAGGATGGTAGAACCACACAGCCATTTAGGCTGGAAAATACCTTTAAGTGCAACCATTAAGCTGATGCCTTCAAGACTAAACCATGTCCCTAAGTGCCACATCTGCACCTCTTTTAAATACCTCCAGGGACATGACTCCAGCCTGCCCTGGGCAGCCTGTTCCAGTGCTTGACATTCCTTTCACTGAAGAGTTTTTCCTAGTGTCCAATCTCAACCTCCTCTGGCACAACTTGAGGCCACTTCCTCTCATCCCTTCACTTGTGTCCTTGAGAGAAGTCACTGATCCTCACCTCCTTCCAGGTAATCCTAGAGAGCAGAAAGGCCTCCCCTGAGCCTCCTTTTCTCCAGAATTAACACTATCAATTCCCTCAGCCTCTCCTCATCAGACTTGTGCTCCAGACTTCTGACCAGCTTCATTGCTCTTCTGTCAGTTCATGGATGATTTCTTTGAAAACGTTGTGCCAATGTACAATTCAAATCTCAAAACTTCCTGAAGCTTAACCTGAAGTTTGACACACTGGGAGAGCCAGACACCCTGTTTTCTGTACTCCTGCAAAAATGTAGAAACTTGTTCTGTGTCCCTGGGTGTTTTGGGGTTTTTACCATAATTCAGCTGTGCTAACCTTGACTTCCCTTTGCCTGTGCAATGAGGGACCATCTTGATGTAAGGCCGTTGCATGTGTAGTTTACAGAGCAAATCACTGGGTGAGGTGAAGGCATGAGAAAATTAGGTTCTAAGACAGCATGCCATAAATCTTGCTTTATAGGACAGGATGCTCTGGGTCACTAGAATTATCTTGTTATAAAGGCAATGAGAGAGAAAAGCAAATAGTGGTTCAGTTTTGAAACACTCCAGTCCCTTGGACAGGTGAAAGAAATTTCTCTCAACTCTGTCAGCCAAAACGGATTGCTCTGTGCCCAAAAGTGCATCGCCACGTCCATGTTTTACACACACACAGGCATTTCCCATGTGCAGAAGCATTTGATGCTCTGCCATGCCACTGGGCTGAATGTGCTCTGTTCCTCCTTCCTCTCTAATGAGATTCTGCTTTGCGACAGACCTTGTCAGAGGCTAATTGTAACAAATGTTTGGAAGTATTTGCTCCAGAGTAACCTTTGGCTCTAAGATGGATCACTTGTGTGAGGCAGGTCCCCCTGGCAGAGCCCTGGAGATCAAGTTCTGCCTCAGAACAATGTCTAAGATTCAATAATGGCACTGTGTACTCGGCTGACCAAGTTTGGCAGTTTCTGATTGATTTCTTTTCCTCTTCAAGCCTTGCCTGTCACGATCAGCTAATTAAAAGTGCAGTAATCTGATATAATCTCTTTCCCAGTTGGTGTGGCAGTTGGCTCGCTAACAGAAATAATTGATTTGTAAACTGCCAAACCTCAGACATTTAGGCCTGCATTGTCTCCTCTAAACCATGTCTAACAGGCAAAATTTGTCTCCTGGTGCATCAAATGACCCACACAACAAAATTAATTTAGCCTTCACTGCTATGGAGAATCAATAGAATAGAAATAGATAAATTTTAAAATGTAATAAAAGTCTGGAGGAAAAGCAAATAACCATGGATATAGTGTGTTTGTGCAAAGTCAGCAGTGTGTCATCGTTTGGCTCTCCTCAGTTCTTCTACTGCTGGTATTATAGAAGAGATAGTTACCTTCCCAATGTGATTGTCTTTACACTTCAAATCACACCTTTTTTTTTTTTTACTTTTTCAAATATAGGTCAAACCCCATGTGACATGTGTGGCTCTCAGTGGCTGGTGGCCCAAACAACAGAATCCCTCTGCCAAGGAACAATAACAACCTTGGTTATTTTTTTCTTACATTAAGGACGCTTCCTTAATATTAAGGATAGGATATAATTCCTTAAGTATCCTTAATGTAAGCCAATACTTCTTTTTTTATAGGACACAAACAGATACCTGAGTTAGAAGGGGTGAAAGTGTCTTACAGAACGAACAGCACTGGAACATGGACTGAAATTGTTATATAACTGAACTTTTCAGCAGAGGTATCTGCTGCCTTCTGAAGTTCAGTTCTTAATTTCCCAACCTGACAATGAGCACAAATGTCTGTTTTCCTCTAAGTTAATAAATGAAGAAAAAGTAAACCAATCATGGAAGTGTTTAATGGTTCAGACTACCAGACTTCTTAGAAAGCCATCTGCTTTAACTGCCATGTTAAACCATACCTGGAGGCAGTCAGTTTTTGAGTAAAAAAGCTGGGGGTTTCACCGCAGAGAAGAAATGCACTAGAAAATGTGTCACTGTACAGAAGGATGTAATGTAATAAGTCTGCCTCTTTGGGGGGGGGGGGGTTTGCCATTTTTTGTTCACTGCTAAATATTTTTTTACATCTTTCATCCCAGTAATAAATCAGCATTTAAAACCTGGTTTACACTGGAGTGAAAAGGCCTATATCCTTCTGCCAGGAGGCCACAAGCCCTGTCACCACAGGGCAGCCCCAGCTTGTCATTCCTGCAGCAGAGTGTGCAATGCCTCAGGGCAGAATATATAAAATATGTATAGATATAATGTGTGTAAATATTCAAACTATGTATATATTTATGTATTTGCACATGAGTGCATATATCCAGTATATATGTCTGTCTCTGTGTATTACATAGATATATGTGTTATGTGTGCACATAAACACTGAATTTTAGCCACGTTGCTATTAAAAACTTTGGATTCTATGCACAGCAGTTGATTTTTTTGCCTGTTTATCTCCCATGCTTTTATTTTCCATGAGTAGTCTCTAGTTTTGTGTGATTTCAGTTAAAGTACTACAGGTAGTGTTTTAAATATTAATGAATTTTACAAGTGAAATGGTTCACCTCCTAAGAGATTTGAATGTGAGATTCACACCATTAAAGGATTTAACTCTGATCTAGTAGCTTTGAATATCCAGCTTTCTCTTAAATGCACTAAAATGAAGATAGCTGAAGCCTATGGATGGGCTTGAGATGTTCAGGTGGACAAAGCATATTTAATTAGATATATATCCTATACTGCATGTAAATTCTATTCAATAATATATTTACTGTGGTAAATATCTAAGAAATCTTGTCTAGATTTCCTCCAAAGATGTGCTGTCTCCCAAAATATATAAAATCTTGAGTTAATCTTTAATCAATGACAAAAGTCTAGAGATTTCAAAGTTGCATTTGATGCTTTCCCTCTTTTACAGTGGGTCATCTACTTCAATTACAGATTTAATTTGGCCCCTTTTTTTTTTCTCCCCCCAAATCTCTAGCCTGTATAATTTAAAAAAAAAAGTCCAGAATTGAGGGTGAGAAATGCACATTATCAACCCCTCCTCTTCATCCTGTTATCAGTTTGGCTAATTCCAACCAGAGCAGGTTCCAAACAGCCTCCTTTAATTGCCTTGTCCCAGGACTTGTCTCAAAGCCTGCCTTTGACAGGGCTCGCCCTTCATTTCACCAGCAGAGTCCCAGCACTTCCCCCTTCAGCCCAAGGAGGGTTCAGCAGTGCACAGGCAGAGCAAGTTCTCAGCACTGGTTTGGGTTTGGAGAGCTTTGATGCACAGTCTGGAGGGGCACCAGGCAGACAGATGTGTGCAGGTAGAAATGTACGAGATCAGGACAGCAAAGCTCGGTCAAAATCATTGACAGTATTCATCGATACAGTAATTTGCCCATTTTTATATGTGGACCTTAATGGTTTTGTACAATGTGCAAAAGTGAATTTTTTTTAGTTAAGTGGAACCTTTACCTTACAAACGCCCCCCCTGTACTCAGATATTCCTCTATTCTATATCTGTGACTAGAGGTATATTATCTTCTGCACCAAATGGATTAGCACTTTGCCCCACCCGGAGAAATATATCATGGACAATTTTTTCATGTTATCCCACAGTCAAAAGTTTTAAAAGTCAATATTTCTCTGTATGTACCTGTGCAATAAAGTATCAAAATCTAGATCAGGGTTTAAGAAAAATGAAAATATATAATTACCACTAAAACAAAAGGGCATAAATTATCCCTAATTGTCGTATATCTTTCTCATCTACTATGAGGAGGACAACATTATTTGCAGCATAGCCTACATCATGTTCCTTTTGTCAAGCCAAATGACATTGAGGAATTAATTACTAAGGCATTCAAAGTGACTACACAAAGATTTCCTGAAGGACTAGTATGGATTAATCATGACATCTCAAGGTGTTACCCTTAATAGGATTTCCAAAGATTTGATCTATGAGTAAATTTTGAGCTCATGAATATCACGTGAATCTGGGTTTATTTTCCCATTACAGCTGTAGCAACAGAGACCTGTCTGGTTTTCAAGTTGTTAGTGACTATGAATGTCTGCTGGTAATTTTAAAGACCTACCATTTATTCAATAAATAGTGAAGTTTTTCACCCTGAAAGCTGAAATTACACTACCTGGAGATTTCTATATAGATATGAGCCATATATAATAGGACATGCTTTTCTGAGTGAAAGAACTGAACTGTATGAAGATTTAGTGCTCTGGAAAAGTAATGTCTCTAACATTGGTTATCAGGTTCTTTGTTATGCAGCTACACATCTATTTGATGCAGATAGTTCAAATAAATAATCAGTGGGATGTGTAATCTATGGGGGTTCATTGAGCCCTGTGATAGAAATCAAAAAGAGAAATTTTAGAAACTTTGGTTTGGCTTCCTTTAGAGAAAGAAGAGTACTCTGCTAGAAAATAAAAACATTTTTCACATATAGGTATTACTGTGAAGTTGGCTACTTCAAGGAAGAACCTAAGAGTATTAAGAAAAAATGTCACTGATCAAAAGATACTGTGATCAACTTGAAATCCAGTACTACATAAAAAAAATTATAAACTGTTCATAAATTTAAATGAACATATTAGAAGAAGAAATAAAGAAGGGCAGAATATGCCTTGTGTTTTGTCCATTCTTTGGATTGCTTTTTAAAGTAATCAAATTTTCACAAATTATTTTTATATCTTTTGATCATTGGTACATATACACGATATGACTTGAGCATGATGTATAGATTAACTGGGATAATTGTATTTTTACTGAGACAAAGGCCTCAGTCTTGCACACGTGATTTACTTTCAGAGCAAATAAAATGCTCTTATCTTCATAAATCAAAGCCTATAAAAATAAACAGTTATTTTAATTCATTTGAGACATGGTATGAGTTTTGTGTGGGGTTTCTTTATCCCAAGTTGTCATAACTTTACTGCTCCTGGTACACATCAAATGCCAACAGGGTTGAGGTTTGGCCAATGCATCTTTGTTAATGTGGCTCTCAGATTAACAGTTGATCCTCAGTTAATCCTTAGATTTACTTAAATCTGTCACCTTTACTGACTGTGACCAGAACTTTAAATTAAAGGTGTTCATCCCTAGTTTTACTCTCAAAGATGAGCATTAGACATCAGCAAAAATGATTGTAAATTGGAAGCCTCAGCTTCTGGAGTGTGAAATGAGTTGGTTTTTGTGAGGGTTGGGAATTGGCAATTTTGGAGGCACAGTCATGAAATCTGTCAGACAGTTGATCTGAATTAATAGAATTCCACTGAAAATAATACAGTAAAGTTACTTCGTAATATTTGAGAGTCTAGAAACCTAGATGTAAATGTTTGCCTTTTGGATAAGAAGAATTTAAGGGATAAATAGTTAAATATTTGCATATTTATAGATGTGTGTGCATGACGATATAGACAGATCAAAACAGATTGTAGCAGCATTTATTTGCACTATCAGAAAATACAGTGTTTTACAAATACAGAAAATCAGAAAAAGAGTGCTTTAACATCCTCTGGGTTTTGATTCATACTTCCAACACCAAGCCTTAACCTCTATAAAAGTAAAAAATAGAAAAAGAATATATTCTCTCATAAAGCCATTACTTTAAAATCTATCAGGATGTTCAAAAAGAGCAGCTTTGAAACATGCAGCTTTGGTTTTTCTTTCATCAGGCATTTGGGAAACTGTCAAAACAAATAAGCATTACACTATTATAAAATACATACGTTGTAAATTACATAATTACATAATGAGTGCTTGCACACACCCTAACCCAGCACAGTATTCACATACCCTTTCTTCAGAAAGTATGAAAAAAAGAGCTGACACATACAGGGGAAAAAACTTACCAGTGTCATTCTACAACTAAAACAAAAACCTGTCTTGTCTCCCCAGACATCTCAAAATGGCTGAGAATAAAAAGTTCTCTCTGCACAAGGTGGTGGGAACAGTCCCGCTGGCAAGAACTCCCCCCAGAATTTCTTAGAGCAGCCTCAAAGGCATCTCAATTTCTCTGAAACAGCCAGCAAAGAGAGTGTGTCTCTCTCTGGGCACACAGGTGTTCTTGCACATCCTCCGCGGGTGGCGCGGGGTGGTGCAGCATCCCTTTGGCACAGGCTGCCGAGTGGCCTCCCGTGCTGAGGGCACGGCCAGCCTCCTTGCTGAGAGCGCCTGTTGCTGCTGTTTCAGCCTGCGGCCGTGGGAGAAGGGAGCCCAGCCGCAGGGGCTGAGGCCTGGGGGTGCTCTGTCCCAGCCGGCCTGGCCGGGAGCTGCTCAGACGCGGCGGAGGGACAGTCCCGCAGGGACCCAGCCCTTTGCCAGCTCAGGCCGCGCTCAGGCCCTTGGGCTGCTGCAGGCACCATCGGCGCTCAGATGAGTATTAAAAAGGGCCAGCTGCCTTCCCCGAATCCTGTGATCTGGGGTCTAACATCGACCTAATATTAAATAGAAAAAAATCTGCCCACCCTAGTTCGCCCTCAATATTTTAATTACACAGTTTTGAAAAGGTGTTGAAGAGGTGCTAATCTGTAATTAGTGTTTATTGCGGACTATTGTTAAATCAAGAACTGCAGAGAAGGAAAGCACTGCCCAGCTATTCCCTATTCTTTTAACTCTTTCTTATTTAAAATCTTATTTAAATTTTGAGTACTGTGAGTGCAGACTATTTTCTATTTATTGTAATAATTTTTTTTTTTCTTCTGCATTTCAGGACGTTATTTCTACACCATTGGCTGTTCCAATAATCTCAGGTTTCAGTGAATGGGAGAGATCAGGCTTGGATGTGGCCCGTGAGTGAGGTCCTGGGGTAGGACTCCATCCTTAAATAATTATAACATCTTTTTCTTGAGCAGAAGATGATTCTGTTGTGGTTATGCATATAAAGGAAATGAGATATAATAGTTCATGTCCTTAAGATGTGGGGAAGGCTTGCCAGTAGAGAGCTACTGTAGGGCACACGTTATTGTTGAGGGTCTGGTGGGATTTACTTCCTTCAAAAGCTGTGGTACAACCCAGTGCTGCTGAACTGGATTACTCGGTTAATTGGCAGGATGTAACCTGCAGCAGACCCAGTGATGGCAATGGGAAACACCTGGGAGGGATGGCAATGGGAAACACCTGGGAGGGATGGCAATGGGAAACACCTGGGAGGGATGGCAATGGGAAACACCTGGGAGGGATGGCAATGGGAAACACCTGGGAGGGATGGCAATGGGAAACACCTGGGAGGGATGGCAATGGGAAACACCTGGGAGGGATGGCAATGGGAAACACCTGGGTGGCATGGTTTCACTCTGGATGGTGCTGNGGCAATGGGAAACACCTGGGAGGGATGGCAATGGGAAACACCTGGGAGGGATGGCAATGGGAAACACCTGGGAGGGATGGCAATGGGAAACACCTGGGAGGGATGGCAATGGGAAACACCTGGGAGGGATGGCAATGGGAAACACCTGGGAGGGATGGCAATGGGAAACACCTGGGAGGGATGGCAATGGGAAACACCTGGGAGGGATGGCAATGGGAAACACCTGGGAGGGATGGCAATGGGAAACACCTGGGAGGGATGGCAATGGGAAACACCTGGGAGGGATGGCAATGGCAAACACCTTGGGGGCAGGAGGGCCAGGCCAGCCAATATCTGCAGGAGCTGCTGCAGGTGGTGCTGGTTGTGTTTCACTCTGGATGGTGCTGCTGGAGATGGAGGTAGGTCTGCGTTTTTGGAAGAGAGAAAGAAAAATAAATTGTTGGAAGTGGAATTTGGGAGGAGATGTGAAGGGTCTTTAGCAGCTCAAAAGCGAGGCAGGCCACTTCCCCTTAGGTATGGGGATGTATTATGTATAGATAGTCTCATGATAAGCAATGGTTTAATGTAGCTAATGTTGCCTCTTAGTGGTATTTCAAGAGTTGTGGAGGGAGGTCTGGAAATGTGATGAGGTAGGTGCCCCTGTGGGCTGTCCTTTTGTAGCCATAGGGAGGGGTTTGGGCTGCGATTCTTTGCTTGTTGTCCCACCAGAGAGAACTGAATTTGAACAAACTACAAAAAGCACAGCTTTAGGTTTTTCTTGTGTTTTGAAAGAGAAAGATGGTCTTCCTGTTATTATCTAAACTATTGTTTTGGTTAACCGCTCTTGTAACAAAATTATCTTGTGAAAATTTGGTCACTCGTGCTCTTTGTGAGTTTGTGGGCAAACCCAGAAAAAATATATAGAAAAAAGTTTTAATGAACCTCAATTATCAGGAGCTTTGATTATGTTTGTGGAATTTGTGTTAATGCTTTATTCAGGCCTTTGCTTTTGAGAAGTAGCTGTCGATGAAAGGTTAGTATTGGTGTATCTCAGGAATGATCTCTAGGCAATTAATTTCACCTGGGAGAAAGCAAACAATGAACAGTTTTAATTAAGATACTGTGTTTGAAAGCAGATTTATTGATGGTTTTTCTCAGCTATGTATTTCATCACCTAAATCCTGTTGTTAAGCTATGCTTAGTTGATTCTGCAAGATCTATTGGCTGAGTGTCATAATGGCAGCCTGCACAGCTGGTGCACTTTCCACCAGGTATTCCTGCAACGACCCCTGGAGTATTCTAGCACTTGAACAAGTAGTTGCTGAAAGGATCAGTGTTGTGTATGGTCAGCTTTTTAAAGTTTTGTTATGTGTGTCTACCACTTAAATGTCTAAAGTAGCAAATCATTGCTATGCACTCTGTAGCTTGACCATCCC
The DNA here is from genome assembly GCA_013390045.1 of Picathartes gymnocephalus. Lineage (NCBI taxonomy): Eukaryota > Metazoa > Chordata > Aves > Passeriformes > Picathartidae > Picathartes > Picathartes gymnocephalus. The sequence continues at coordinate 33,751 of WEKY01013902.1, read as the reverse complement.
AGTTTCTGTAGCAGGATGTGTTAATGTTGCTTCATCTTTGCAGGTGTTGGTAGGAAAAACTGGGCTAATTCATATCTGCATTTCTGAGCAGGATGCCACCAGAGTGGCTCTTCCCTAGGCAGGGTTTATAGAGAGCCCTGATTTTCAGAAATCAATAACATTTTTACGGAGCTTCTTTTCCCTCTTCCAAGATTGTAAAGGAGATGGCGATCTCTGGTTCTGGGGCACAGTACAAATGTGCTTAATCCAGGAATTTATTTGGTTCCAGCTATGCTGAGTGTGTCCAGTGAAACTATTCCACACAGTGCTCCTAAGGTGATGAACAGGTTGTTGCAAATAACTTGATTTTTCCCTTTTGTGTGGTCCAAAGCCCTGCTTTGTGAGCCAAGAGTGAGTATGACTTGAGTGCTTGGCCCTGTCCTTTTGCATTCCGTGAAAAAGTGTTTTAATTCAATGTATCTGCTGCTTTTGTCAGGTACTCACTATGTGAATGTCCTGTTGGACACATTGAAGGTATTGGCTTGGTGTTACAGCCTTCAGTGAGATCTGAACTAGTTATTCCTGGACTTGTATTGAGGTGTCACTTGCTCAGTTCCTCAGCAAGATGGTACAATTTTTTCAGTTTAATAAGCCTGAAATTCTTATTTCAGTTTCTCCAGTAGAAAGGTTATAGAAATAGAAAGTGTTCTGTAAAAAGTGTAACTGGAAAAATAAAGTTGGCTTGTTAGAATCTCTGCTAAAATGAAGTGGTGCTAACAGAACAAAGCTCTGTGACAGCTCTAGGATAACATAACCCCTTGGAGGGCTGAACAGGAGAGAAAAAGCTGTAAAGTTCCTGTTTTAATACATTATGGTGATTCAAGGTCAAACCATTTTGTTTTGGGTCATTTGTTATAGCAACACCAACAATGACAATACTTTTCTTTTTACACATCAGAAATCGATAGTACTAAAATGCATATCTTTAGATAAGTCTTTGCAAATAAAAGCTGAAACAAGTATGAGTATCAAAAATCTGTGCCTTGTGCTTCTCAGCTTCGTGTGTGAAGGGGGCAGAATTCAGCCAAATTGTAACTTGCCCCAAACAAAGGCTGTTTCTTTTATTGTTGTGTTTTAAATCTGTGGAAAATAATTCTGCATGTGCTATGAATTTTTGAAGTTGCTTGTATGATGGGGAATATCCTTTCCTCTTTCCTGCATTACTTTTTCCTGAAGGAGATAAGTTTTTGTTCCACTTTCAAAATTATCTTTCTGAATTATGAATGTCTCTTGTTTACATGGCTCTCTCTTGGTAAAAGACACTGATCAGCTGCTGGAATTTTCTAGAATAACCTTCTCCCAACCTGTGCATTAATCAGCTTTTCTTCACAATAGGACATTTAGCAGTATCAAATAATAGTTTCAAACAAGCTTTCATGCTAAAAGTCTCCTCTTCTGAGCTACTAATTATTAATATTAATGTCTCATTTGGTTTTTACATTACATATTCTATTTCTGGTATTATGGTAAAATTTTTAACATAATTATGCACTTCTGAATGTTTTAAGAACAGAAAAAATGTATATAGCTACTAATAAGAAATAATTATTTTGTTTACATATTTTGATCACTTTGGGGAAATGGGTTGACAAATATTTCCCAAAAGTTTGCCTGTGGGCCGTGCAGTAAGGTTAGTATCATTCTCACCACTGAGATCCAGCTCACTTTTCAACTAATATGTAAGTGTTCTCAATGTAACTTATATGTGCTCAAATATGATCAGGAAAAAAAGGGAAAAAATGCTGTTTAATTTCATTGTAATCATGATTTTCTAATGCAAAGCCCAAACAGACCCAAACGTAGACAAGTGGTCCCCTAGATTACAATGCTCTGGATTCCTTCTTTGTCATTGTTGCCTACATGTATTTTAGGAAATCTGAGTTTCTTTAGCATCATATAAGTAGCTCAGATCCATATCTACGTAAATTGTTTCTCTCTGATTCCTGATTGATTCAGTTGACTTCAAGTTATTTAAACATCACGTTTTAAGTGATGTTAAGTAAAATGTTGGCCCCTGCTGCTTATCTTGGTGGTTTTGTTTGACTCTGGGTGTGTGTAAGTGCTCGGCTGAGCTTTCTGTCTGGATTTTTGCTAGTTTATCAGAAGGAGGGTTCCAGCTTAGAATATATTTGGAATAGGGGACAGAAGGCAGCAGAACAGACTGAAGGTAGCTGCTGCTAATAATTTTTCTTCAGAAAGGCTTAATTTTGGTCTGGGAACATGACTTAATCTCACTCTTGATAGCATTTCCCCTGGGAATTCAAAACTTGATGAGAAAGGTATTATCCATAGCGCTGTAGGCCAGAAAAAGAAAAATCTCAGACTCCATCAAAAGGCAATTCTAACATTGTAAAGGAAAAAGCCATGACAAAAGCAGACTTTGAGGATTAAATTTATATAATTATGGAGTGCAACAATGCAGAACACAGTAATTTTTTTAACTGCTGACTGTATTGTCTGAGTCTTTGTCATAGCCAAGTCCTTTTTTTTGTACCTAGCAAAGAACCACTCATGGCAGACAGGGAACAAATTGCTGCTTTCACAAGCTTAAAACTTGTGAAGTCGTTATGTGAAGAAAGTTCTTACTAGAAGAACATGTAAAATTGCTATGTGTATGAGTGAGATATGTAGTACTTTTCACTATATAAATTAGGATTATATTGAATGTTAATTTTGGTTGATGTATAATGATTCAAATGGTTGAAAGCAGCTCTTCAGTCCTGGGGTGTTTATTTTGGGTGTCATTATTTCAAAGCTGAGAGAATGCCCATCATTAGGATTTCGTGAATTGCCACTCTCATTTGATAGCTAAGCATACCATTAATTGTTTAAATATGATGGCAGACAATATCTTAAATATGTTATGGATAAAACATACAGTTATGGTCTACCTGGAAAAAGCATTTTGTTAAATTTTCTTTTGCTGTTTTTCTTTTATTTGGATGACAGAATCATTTAGTATGCTGCAAAGTTTTAATCCCTTCAAAACATTCCTGGGCAGAACCATTCTGGTATAAAATTGGTAACTGCACAAGGAAATTTTAGTTGTGGTTGAAGTTTATCACTTTGGGGCAGAGCTCTTCAGTGGCTCCTAGGCTTTTTAGGCTGTGAGTAATTGTGGTTTTCATCTTTATTTACAATGGAAAGGGCACCAGAATCAGCAACAACATTATTGAATCAGGGTTGGATTTTTTTTTTGGTCAGTGCCCATCAAGGTACAAGCAAGCTTTTTCTGAACTAAGCTGCTGATTTACAAGGTATTTTACTCTAACAAAACTTCTGTTAGGTAGGAGTTCTTAAACCTTGTTTGCTTTCTCAGAGAAATAAAAAATATAATTAGCAACAGTTAGTGTTGGTCATTGTCTCCAGTGTCTGACTTTGTACTGTCTTACACCACCCAAACAGAAATTAAAACTAGCTTTTTCTGGAAGGTGGACACAAGGCAGTTCCAGTGTCCAACCTTACTTTTTATCTCAATCAGAGGTGGAGTACTTTCAGTGCAAGTAATTTTTGTAGACTAATTAGCTGCATTTTATCTTCCTGGTTAAAAACCAACTTGGTGTCACAATGGTGGAATGCACGAACCTACCACGTGAATAATGGGCATCATTTTAAAAAGTCACCAAACACCTTCATCTCTCAACTCTGAAGCAAACAAACCAGCTCCTAACCACAGAAGGGACTAAAGAGTAATAAAAATATGACATTGTACTGCTGACTGCATTGGTTTTGACTCAGACATGCTGTAATGATCTTTCATGCTGTGTTGTTTTCAAACTATAACAGTTTAATTTTTATAATCCTTGACCTTGTTCTCTTATCTTCTAGCCAATACTGTGATTTCAGTTAATAGTTCAGTCATTTATTTTTTTGCTTGCATGCTGTCTCGGAATGTCTAAAGATAATTTGTACATATTCACAGTGAACTCCCTGAAAAATCTTTATTGACTACAAAGAAGAGCTTTCTTTTGTCTAAATAGCAAGCTTCAATGCGGGCTTTGAACTGAGGTTGCTGTGAAGTTACCATTGACTGCCTGAACTTGTAATTTTCCCTTAGAAGTTTTGTGAAAGAGCTGATACAGGACTAAAAGCACCCCAGTCCTATTTGTGACTGTGTGCTCACTTCCAGTTGGTTTTACAGGACTCTGTGCTACTGGTTTATTCATTTTTACAATGGCCTTAAGAGCCCATGTAGCCACTTGGATGCTTGAATTTGGCTCAGTCTGATGTGACCTTGTGCATTAATCTGTGGTTTGCATTGAATTCTTCGTTTCTTCACTCTTAAAGTCTGGAAACCCCTTATATGCCTTCAGACCTCCTCTGTTATTTACCTCATAATTCTGCATTTCAGGCCTGAGTAGCAATTTTAATCACAGAGTCATAGAATGGCTTGGGTTGGAAGGGACTTTGAGGATCATCTAGCTCCACCCCCTGCCATGGGGTAGCAATTAATCTGGTAAGGTTTTCTGTGCCAGACTTTGTGCGTGGGGAGTGACCTTCGGGATTGCTTCTCTTTTCTACTTGTTCCTTTTGAATGTCATCCTCTGCGTTTTTCAAACTATTAATGACCTGATAACTGAGAGGTAGCAAAAATTGCTAATTTTATTTTGTAACTGTTTTGAACACTTTTTTTTGTTGTAGTCAATTTGTTCATGACAAACTTGTTACTGTATAATCCCATTGTCTTGGTCCTGTAACATTGCTCTGGTTTTTTGTTAGGTGGATTTGAGGTTTTTTTTAAAATTTTGTTTATTCTTTTTGATTATATTTTCCCCCAATGTCCTGTATGCACCCCTAGGAGATGGGACAACATGTCCTTGATATGTTTTACTGAGTTTTAATATGTTTCCTTAACATGTAACACTACGGAGCATGAAACAGAACTGAGTCTACTTTAGATCATGGATAAAAATGAAAGACAGATATGGTTTTGTATCTGGTTATGTATAAGTGAATCTGTTTGTGAGGCTGTGCAGAAAATGTGAGTGAAATGTCAATGCTGCCACCACTGTGTATGAAGATGACAGGAACCATGCAGCCCTATTGAAAAGCAGGAATTCAGATTCTTGAGAAAGAACTGAAATCTGTAAGCATGGTGGGTATAGCAAATTAGGAGATGAAAATAAGATGCCAGCTTTCCTATCCCATTCATGGCAACAGTATTACTTGCTCATGAATTTAAGTTTTTCCCCTTTCAAAGGGCCACTGAAATGTAGCAGCACACTATATTCAAAGTTCAGTCTTGATTTTGATCCTGATCAAAGGGATACACTTCAAGTATTTTGACATCTCATCCTTTTTCCTGACTTTGATCATTTCAGACTGAGCTACAAGTAACCACCTCTACTACCTGTGTTAGCCAAGAATGAAAAGCATCTTATCTGCAGATAATGGATGCTACTGCTTGGAGTATCATTCCCGTGACATTTTAGTGTAAAAGATAGCTGTCTCCCTCTCTCCTTTTGCCAACGTTTGCCAGCATTGCTGCGCTGTATCATGGTGGGGGGGGAAGTGCTCAAGAAAAATCCTCTATTAAATAATATGGAAAAAACAGATATGAAACCATCGGGGGTACATGTGAATTCTATGCAGTACAATGTGAATTAGTCCCTAGAGAGTAATAGACAGTTAAAACAAACAGGCACTTTGTTGTTGTAATATAAAATTTCTGATGAGGTGGTATCATTAGACAGATCATTACAAGCTCTTTCTCCTTGTGTCATAAAACAAAACTGGCATTTGCTGGGGCTGATACCTCCCACAACAAACTGTGACAGAGGAATTTATGGAGGCAGCAGAAGCCGCTTAAATGTTCTTTTGTGGCGTTGAGAGCTCTGGGTGAATTTTCTTATTTCTCCGGAAATAAGTGAGCAGAGGTCTCACCAGAGTTCCCTCAGGTGCCAGAGAGGAGCCAAGAGGGTCCTAAACCACCCGTGCTGGTGAAGATCTGCTGTTGTCACCAGGTTACTTGGAGAAGAAAGTTCTTGCAGCTGTGCCACCATGGTGGCCCCAAAACTGTTAGGGTTGAGCTGTTACCCAAAATACCTATCTAATGTATCACTTTGTAAATTTAGGAGCAATAAATGCTGGGGAAAGATGTTTCTTGGCTTTGTTTTCTCCTTTTAATGTGTCTTTAAAAATTCAGAGGAACTGATATACACACATTTCTGTCAAGAAATGTGATGTGTAGGGTTAAATACATGAAAATAGTACCATTTTTTATCCATAAAATAACACGTGTTTCATCAGATTTTGTTTTAATTTTATCTTGCCCTGTATTTCTTCAAGTTCCTCAGATGATGTTATTAAGTTTCTATTACAAAGAAACTCCTTCAGTGAGGAGCTATTTTTTCAAAGAAATGTAGGGAAGTGTGGAGAAAACTTAGCATCAAAATTAAGCAACTTGCCATTATTCAAATCTCCATCACAGCTGTGAGCAATTGGCTTCAGCTGCCCATCTTTGTTTTTCCGGTTGTTGGCCTTCCTCCTGCACATTTTTCCTTTGTTTGCCACCAGCTTTTCCTACCCACTGCCCTTGCTTGGTCTCTTTTTACCATGATAAAGTCCTGCTCTTCCTCCCGAGCTGGATCTCTTGGGAGGGAGACGCTAAGGAGAAAACTTCCTTGCTCAGCGTCTTGCCAATGAGTGGCGTTTTAGCTGATAGGAGGGACAAGAGGGGGAACGAATCCCTGTCAATGCAGAGGAAAAGTATCTGGCAAAGCTGGAATAGCTGCCTGGGGCCTGCGCCCCTCTCGTGGTTTACATCTCAGTTGTGCTTCTGCTCCTGTCCACAATGCGAGCTGAAAGAGCTCACAATGGCTTTGTGGAGCAAGTCCATGCATAATACACATGGTGCTGTCCAGAGTTTTATGGGACTGGGGCTGTTCTTTTTGTGTTTCATGGATGGCAGGACTGAAAAAGAAACAAATGCCAGCAGGTAATTTTGTTTCCCAAATCGTCCCAGTGTGAAATGTATGGGCTCCATTTATCATTCCAGCTGAGTCTCTTTGGAGACTGACCTGCTCATGTTTGCCCATTTTGCATTTTTTTTTTGTTTGTTTTCCTTGACTAAATGTTGCCTGCTGGAACAAACATTGGTGAATCTGAATTTCTAAGCATGTAAAAATGATAGATTGCTTTATTTGTTCAACAAACTCTTTTGTGGGGATGTTTTAATTGTAATTAATAAGGGGAGGGGGAGGAGGACTGTAATTTGTTGCAGACATCCTTTGTAAGCAAAAATTGCATTGATACCAACCATGAAGGCAATACATGTGAAAAACAAATTTGTAATTTTGGAGGACAGCATTGATGTGATTTATTTTTACATACAGCTATATTAGAGGTCCATCCTTTTTGTTTCAGAGGATGTTTGTTTTAGAAAGCTACAAGCTGTAAATCCTGAGATGGATTTACCCTAAGTGTGCAGTCTCACTAAGTAGGTAGAGGAAAGACACTATAGCAATGAATGTTTGGTACAGTTTGGGCACTGCTCAGTGCTTTGGCAGATCAGATTATTTATGGACTTTCTGCTCACCCTTTATTGAGCAGTTTCTTGTGGGGCTCATAATCATGTTGGGATTTCCTTTCCTCCAACCTCCTTGGTGTCACTTCAGCCACCACCACAGAGCTGCACTTGCTGCTTCCTAAATGGAGGCAGAGAACACACTTCAATACCTTCCTTTCATGGGGCTTCTCCTTTCTTTTGAGAGCCACTTGCAGAGAAAACAGAACAGACAAGGCTTTCCTTCAACTCTGATCATTTTGGTATTTGTTAGCAGCTTTCAGTATCAACACAAACCTGAGTGAGCCTGCCTTTGGAAAGGTTCCTTGGTGAATACCATGAAATTTTTCTAGATGTTTTCAAGAGGTAACTAATTCTTTAATTTGCCTCAAATAAAAATTTAGGTGCTTTATTTCTCTGCTGAAACCTATGTGACTTTCTCCAAGAATATATATGTTAAACAGTCTGGCACTTAATAGCTGAAGTTGTTACCTTCCACTACAGTAGAATTTCAGTATCCTTAAAATAGCCCAAGAAATGAAATGCTTTAATTCCTTTGACCTGCAGCATTTTAGTGTCGTTTTCTGTTTTGCAGAAGCACTGATCCATTCCTTCAAAGCTGTCTGTGCCAACTTGTGCATGCAAGGGTGGAAAGGATGGGCTGTGGTGAGTGTAATAAAACTGAAGGGAGCAGACAGAGATGCCTGAAAAATTCAAAGTGCTTTATTAAGCCCTCTTTCTGTAATTTCTGGGAGGGAGGGAGGGAAAAGCATCCCTTTCAAGCTTGGCTAGGCTTAGAATTAGCTCCTGGCTTCCTTTCATTGTCTGCACACCTTCATGATGCTGCTGCTGGCTTGTTAGGAGCTGCAGCTCCTGAGCAGCCAGGCTGTTCCTGTGTGCAGAGGGCCATCATTTCAGCTCACCTTTATAGATATATTGCTTTGACTTTGGGAGCTGAGAGGAAGGTCTCAATGTTACCTCTAACTAGTAGTTTTTGTTTTTGTTCTTGGTTTCCCTGGTAAAACTTGCTTAATGTGAACTGTAATTTACTTTGAATACCTCCATGTCATTGCTTAAGAAATGAAAGTTGGAGGGGGATGTGTGCTTGGCTTTTTGAATTCTATTTTACTTTTATGAAACAAGAAATTTATGGAAAAAAATTCTTTCTGGTTTATTCTCAATATACTTGAGAAACCTTAAAAGCTTTTGGAAGACCTGACTCTTAGCTATCTAAATGTAGCTTGGAAGGCTGGAGGTTTTTCTACATATTTTTATAACTTTTTCTCTCTTTGGCTTAATAACAGTAAAATAAGCTTTTTTGCGTTGGTGTGTGAAGCGTTTGATCACCTTTACTCATAGTAACACCAGGGGAGATGTCAATGCACTTGACATTTCAGTGTCTCTGAAGGAAGTGGGGCACACCCCAAAATATTCTTGAGGAATGTGCTTTAAAAAAAGTCCTTTCCCGACTCTTTCATAGCTATCAAAATCTTCAGTGTAGGGACAAGGTTTTGAACATTTGGATCCCTTTTCAAAAGGGGAAGGGAAGCTATTAAGGTCCACAAGCTGTTGCTAACCTCCACCTGTGTATGTTCTATTGCCTTTCCCACAAAGCAAAATTGCTTCATAAAATGCTGAGTTTTGCTGCCAGAGCTGTTCAGATAGCAGCTCACTCGGGCTCTCATATGCAGGTGATGGTAATCCCCTGAGCTCTGTGATGGTTCCTTTCTGCCAGAAGGCACTACAAGTACAGGCTCTGCCATTTTCTTGCACCCTGAGCTCATGGGCAACAGCGGTCTTTTGGCAGTAGCTTTGTACAGAGGATAAACCCTGGTTTTGCTGACTGAAGTCTCCATTTACAGCTTGCATCCTTTATATTACAAAATGAGTCAACACTTTTCTGCATCTTTTGGAACAACACAAAGACAGGTCGTAAAGAAATTTCTGATAATGAAAGCAGACTTAAAAATCTCTGAAGGTGTTTATCTCTATGATACTTAGCCTGTCCTGAACTGTAGAAAGCAGAAACCTCTCTTAAAATTTATTACCCTGAATATTTCTGTTAATAAAATAAGGATCTGAAGCCATAAGCAATATTATAGTTATGACAAGCTTTTAAAAGGTGTATCTTGCTAAACAGAGTGAAGGAAATGGTTCAGATTCTCCCCATTTTACTGAGGTGCTGGTTGCTGTTTGAGGAGGTAACACGAAGTTACAGATTTGACGGTAGGAGAAGATGAAAGCAAGGGGCAGAATAAAACCCCAGCTCTGCCATGTAAGCGTTCCTCAGGACCTCTTGGATGGATGCCTGAAAGTGCAGTCTGTTGCACAGAGCTCTGTTGAAATGGGCCCAGGAAGTAACATTTCAGGAGGAATAAAGGACCAGGGTGCTGTGCTGAGGTTGATGCGTGTGGCTGCCCAGGCTGATGCGTTTCCCTTGGGATCCTGCAGGTGTTACTGTCCCGAAGGCACGAGGTGATTGGCACTGTTGCCATGATCAGTATTCCCTTGTCAGGTGCTCACAAGAGAAGCAGCACTTCCCAGTGGCATGTCCTACTCAGATCTGTACCAGGTAGTTTAAATTTGTTGATTATAGATACTGTGACATGTTACAGCTGTTGCAGTCAGTTTTTGCAGTCTACTTTGTGTTGTTAAAAGTTTTTTGCCCTTTCACAAAGAGCTGGCTGTTGCATTTGCACACAAAACACTTACCTACTTCATCAGGAAAACTGCTTTTCTTAAGTTACCAACTACTCTTCCTGTTGTTATGACAGATCTTGAGCTATATCAGGCTCAATCCCAAATATAACTTCATGTTTGGTTTAAAGTCAAGATCTAAAGGAATAATGTTAGATGTTATATTTAAATGGATTAAGGATCTCCATCTCTACTGAAAACATTGCACTGATCCCTTTTGCTTGCTTTTACATTTTTAATGGCTTATATTTTAATATTGCTATGCTCTAACTTTGAAAAGATAGAGGACTTAAAATGTCAAGCAATTCAGGCAATATTCTTTAAAATAACTTTTAGAGGGGGTACTTGACCACTATCACTCTAAGGAGAGATGTTGGAAAAACTGTTCTATAACTGAACAAAGCACAAGACTATATGTTTTTTTGTGTGTAGGTATGTTACCCTGTTATTCTGTCTGGCTGCATGCAATCAGTATGTGGTGTTCCTTTGCATGGGGTTTTTAGTGGGCTTTTTTTTTTTTGGCCAAGTGGTTCCTGAACTATCACTGAATAATTTACAGAACCACAGCTATTTTGAAAAATAAATCACTTTGTTTTAGCTGGACTCTTTTTTTGCCTTTTTTCCTTCTGTTAGTGAATGACACGGTCTTTCACAGGGTATATGAGGGCCTGAGCTCCATATTCACTAAAGAAGTTGACAATTTATTCATCAGTTGGGTGCACTTCAGGGAGGTATTTTGGAAAAGCTTTTGCTGGTACTGGTAGAAGTTACAGTAATGTCTATTGGCAATACCAGTGGAAAGATAAATTGAAAACGAAGAATGATAAGGACAGAATATGATGCCATTTTTGTGCATTAGAATTAAATTAAGTAGAATTAAAACATACTCACCAGAACATCAATATTTTCCAATGTTTTTCACCATTGCCACCAGTGGGAGATGTGCTGCTGGGTCCGCAAAGTTCAGATTTGTCTGTTTTGGATTTTGTTTGGTGGGGTTTTTTTCACTTGTACTTTGAGATAGAGATGTCACTGGAAAGAGACACATGTCTGATGCTCCCTTCAGAGGAGCTGAGGTCCAGCAGGGTTGCTGCACTGAGCTTTTACAGGTGCAGAACACACAGTCCGGAGCCAAAGCCCCTCACAAGCTGTACTTAAATCCACACTGAGTCTAGCCCTGCCCTCGCTTGTCCAGAATCATAGCTCTACAGCTGGGTAAAAAATAGTTTTTTCAGGCTTGGCCAGATCAAAACAGTTCACTTCCATTTGGAATGCAAGTATTTGACTCTGCTTCCCAAAGCCGGCAAATATTTCTGTACTTCACTACAAAGCTGTCAAGATGGAAGGCAGGCATTTTGTTGTTGTTGTTTGATAGTCTGCATTCTGTCCCTGGTGTAGGAAAGGAGGACTGCTGAAGGTCAGAGGCAACTGAATTAGCAAGAGATGCTAAAATGGCATTGAAAACAGAATAAAATGTCTTTTGGCGTAATGTCAGTCAGTCCAGATTTTACAGGGTTCAAAGAAATGCTGTTAGACATCAGCAACTGATTTTTTTTTTCCTAAAAGAAATTATTTCCAGAAATATTAACAGAGACCTTGTAGTCCTGACATGATTTAAAAAAAAAAAAATTATCTGAGCACTGAGAAAATACACCAGCATCTTCTAGTGCATCCCTACAAGCTTTTGCACAATTGTAATAAAGTAAAATCCTCAGGTCAAGAATAGCTTTGCAAAGCATTAAGCTAAACACATATGTATTTGCCTGTTTTTGACTGGAGGATTAGTGATTTGTTTCTTTGTGAAACTCTACCCTGAGCTCTTAATTAAGCTTACCAGGCACAAGTGCACTTCAGGTGATCCAGATGACCTTTAAAGGGCCTGCAGCAGATGGTGCAAAGTCTGTATTCTGTGCAGTATTCTGCTGTTTTGTCTGTTAAATAAGTATCTAATTACTCCCAGTCTTATCTTATTTCAACACAGTGTCACTAAATTACTTACATGGCTGTAAGTAAGGTAATCCGTTGCCAATCCGATAAGCTTTCAGCTTGACTTTTTGGGAGGTAAACTTCTTGCACCTGATGAGAATTTTCTTTCAAGCAGACAAGAGCATCTCCCAGTACTTTTCCAGAGGCTCTTAGCAAGATCGTTCAGTCTTTCCCACATAGCTTGTCTTTAGCTGTTCTAAATAAATTACTGTGACAAATTTGGAGCGTTTTTTTCTCCCTAAAGTTTCTTTTTTGGTAGGTAAAATGGCTTCTACTTGTGATGTTTTTCACTGTGATGGGCAAAAAGAAGCAAGCACTTCTGAATTCAAAGCATCGACTCTGTGGGCACCACACCATTAG